>OX393549.1:62714302-63121802 GCA_947650365.1 Chamaelirium japonicum | reverse complement strand
AATAAAAAAACTGACTGAACAAAAATGAATCGAATAGATATAACCATTCGTTTAAAAATCAACGCAAGATCTCTCCTTGGTTTCAAATCCCAACCCATTTAAACTACACTAAACCCCTAAAATCTCGGCCCATTGAAATTGCACTAATCCTGAACTTCATCCCGTGATCGTTGTTCGCATCAACGGCTATAAACCCGCATGCTGAAATTTCGGCTGCCCCAAACCATCGGATCGATCTCAAGGAATCCGTTCGAATAGAGACAGTTATGATTGATCAATTATAGGGGGAGGGGGGGAGTTGGTCGCGCCGAAGGCGCCCGCTTCGTGCCAATCAGCACGGGAGAGGAAATGGATGTCCCTATGAATGCCGGTGTTATCGTCGAAAGTATTTTATTGCCGACGACGTTCAGGTGTGTTGCCGTCGAAGACGGCCCGATGCAGTGTCGACATGCAATAGTGTATATATATATGGCAGCTTGTTTTCTTTTTTTTTCTTTCTATTATCTATTTATAATACGGTGAAGAAAAACAAGGATGGCGGGGGTTCTCTGGACTGGAATCCGTCCTCTTCCGTCCGCGGGACCGAACGTCTCTTCGACTCTATCCGTGAACCCTAACCCAAAATTTCCAACCCCCCCTCCCGATCTCGATTGAATTCCTGCATCTGATTATCGGATCTGACGCGTCGCCCGGAGCTTCTCGCCCGTCGGATTCGTCGCTCCGATGCATCGGATGGCGAGGGAGAAGCCTTGAGATGGGGCTGGAATCGTCTGGGTGGATTCTGCACCGGCGTCCTGCAGCTGAGGGGGATCCAACCGCTACGCGCGATTCCCTGTGCAATCTGTAGCTCGGCGATCGGATCGTGGCAGAGCGTTTGATCTGCGGGTCATGGAGGGGGTCGGGAGCAGCCGGGAGGAAGGATCTCGTGCCAGCGATGCCGATGGGGCGTCCGGTTCCAGTTCGGCGTGGAAACCGCGTGGCGGGGCTTTCTGTCGCTATACTCCGTCACAGCCTTCTGTTGCTGTAGAATCAAGAACCATGCGGGTTGTCGTGAAGAGACCCGTAAGTTTTCTGCTTTCATAACATCAGCCTTTCGGGGGCAAAAAGATATTTCTCTTTGTTATTATTGCATTGGGATTGTTTTGGATGTCGGTTGCATTGGTTTCATGATAGCACACACATTGGCTGTCTTCTCCAAAACCCATCAAAGTAAGATTGACCCCCCCCTCCCCCTCATTGAAGTAGTCAACTTTTTTACTTGGATCATGTCAATACCGCAAGACTTGGTCTGGTAGTAGGGAGTGCGGAGATTGGAGAAGGAACAGCCTATTCAATCGACAATCACTCATTGATCAGTATGTGATGGGATGCTTTTCAAAGGTGCATAGTATAGGCTGTTTAGATTGACTGCGCTCTTCGTCGATCTCTTAGTGATGGTTGCTAACCTTGAATAAGGGACTAAAATGAATGTCGTAGGAAAATAAATATATTGTGAAAGGACTAAGGCAGTGGGCAAATGGTTAGAGACATGTGTGCTTGCCAAGGGATTGGGTATGGAAGAAGGGGCTAAGAGAGACATTGGATAGTCAAATCCTGTAATGTGGGTATTTTTCGTGCGGGAGAAGGGCATTTGATACATAGTGGCATTTGTTAATCAACCTAAGATCGGAAACGAGTGTTAAAAGGGTGACTTGCTAATCTTGAGAGTTGAGACACTAACACATTTACCCCAAATCAATGTGGAGCTTCGTATTATTTGTATATACTTAATCATAACATCGGTTCATGAACAAAATAACAGTCAAGGCAATACCTAGGCGGTTGCCTAGGCGTTTACACGTTCCCATCGCTTGGGCGGAGCACTAGTCGGGCTGCCTGGCTATAGACGGGCGCTTAGGTGCCGCTTAGGTGACTGCACGTTTTGGCTTTTTTTTTCTTCGCGGTTTGGGTATGAGTCTAAGTTAAAATCCAACTAAGTAGCCCCTAACTACTCAAGCATCTGTTTGAATTGTTTTGGGGTTCATGCTTCTGTATCGCCTAGGGTTTGAGGGCGGCAGCAGTTGGATTTCGGTAACTAGCCTTTGCATGCATCAGGAGATCGGCGTAACCCTTGTCTTCCGACGGCTGCGGTGAGGATACTGATGACCCTCTGGTGTTCTGGTGGCTATGGTGTGGATTCCGATGACGGTCGTGAGGTATTTTTCCCCTTTTTTTTTTTCCTGCTCTTATCCTCTCTCATGCTCATACGGTGCGTCCTTCTACTCCTCTACGGTTTGTTCTTCCCTCTGTTCATTCGGTCGGGGACATGATGGAAGTCACAATCGTCGAAATGGGGCTAAGCAGTGAGGACTCATCATAGTTGTGCGATGAAGGTGCCGTTGGGGCTGAGTGCGCATCGCAGCCACACGATGGCAGTTACCTAACAAGTCTATCACACTCAGCCACACTGCACCTCCATATGACGACTGTGAATGCCGCTACTTCCTCGACCGAGTGAACTGAGGGTAAGGACAAACCAAAATGGTATTAGATTATTAAAACCATATATATATATATTATAGGTAAATCAGAAGAAACCCTCCTGAACTATGCCCAAAATTCACTTTGCCCCCTTGAACTTTAAAATGCATCAAAATACCGCCTGAACTTTAATTTTTTTTTCACTTAGCCCGACTCCGTCAAGTTGCTATTTGTTTTTAGATGGTGAATACCCAAAACCTGGGTTTTTAAGACCGTTGGGACTTTTTATTCTCATTTTACCCTTTTGGCTGTTATAAGGCCCTTTTATGAGCAATTTTTCATCATTCATCTCCCCTTGTTTGCAGGTCTCATGCCTCATTTCTCCCCCTTGCTTATAGGTAAGAGCCCCTCTCTTTCTCTCTCTTGCTCTTCTTCTTTTCTTCCATAAGCCCCTGCCTCTTTTCTTGTTGTTTGGTTTTGAATAGGTAATCTTCAAATATGGCATCATCATCTAGTTCATCTCGGGCAAGTAGCTTCTCGGCTCGCCGTTGCACAAACGTTCTAAATTGCTATTCCGGAATACAAGCTCCGCTCCGGACATCTTGGACATAAATTAACCCAGGACGGAGATTCTATGGATGTGCAAACTATACAGCCGGTTCATGTGGGTTTATCGTTCGGCATGCTCCGAAGATATTCAAAAGAGTAAAGGATTTAGTTGCATGCTAATGAAGAAGAATGATGAGCTAAGGAAGGTGATTATGGGTTTGGAGACTGAAAACTCTTGTGAAGTAGGAAGAAGTTGTATGTGTGGGTGATGTTTGTGCTGTTTATGAGTTTATTAGGAATGAATGTGGGGGTGATAAGCTGTAGTTGTTGAGTGTTGTACTACAACCTATCAAGTTGTTTAGTGTGGGTGAAGTTTGTGTTGTTTCTGACTTTATTTGTATTCTTAGTCATGTATGCAGTCAACATCATTTCCTTAGGTATAAACATAATAATATGGTCTAACAGAACCATAGTTTTACATCACTAAACTTACCATATAGTAAATATCAATGTAAATGCAGTCAAAACAGTTAATAAGTAGAAAAATTAGTGAACATTATTGAGTAACAAACACAACAAGATAGTTTACAATCTTAGATAGTCAAAACAGTTCTACAAGACCTATAACACAAAAAACAGTTATCAAGGCCTACTCTGATACAAAAAACAGCCATCAAGGCCTACCCACATAACCAACAAAGCAGAGTCAAACAAGGCCTACAACACCCCAACCCTCATAAGATAATGCACAACCATCATCATATAAAGAGTGTCATCCCTAGATAACCAATACCAACCATTACAACATACAACCATCATTAAGCTCTCAACCCTAGAAAGAGAACCACATTCTAAAAAGAACATCATCCTCACAAATCATAACCAACCAGCTAGTTGCCACTAGCAAAACACCATCATTACAAACCATCACCAGGAAAGCAATCATCACCCAGTCATCACCAACAAAAGACCGTATAACTAGTATCATGCCATCACCAACAAAAGACCTTATAACTACTATCATGCCATCACCAAAATTTGTATATAAGCAAAGGAGAAAGTTTGAACCAACATCATGTTATCACAATCATCCTTATAATTAGCATTATGTCAAAAACAAAGTAAAAAGGTTAAAAAACAGACGAGTTACAATATAGATGCATTTTGACTACTAGGGCCATCCTGTATGTCTAGCACTGTAGTTTGTGAAGATGCACCTTGCTCCAATTGCAAAAAAAGGTTAGAAATCCATAAGATGGATGACTTAATTAAGTTAATTGAAGATAAGTATAAGTGAATTCATAAGATGGAAATTCATAGCATACTTGTTTCCCCCTTCTCCTACTAACACTACCTTTCCTACTCCTACCTCTTGCACTTGTTGCATCTGCCAAAGGAGGCCTACCACCTCTTGCACTTAATAAAGTTGCCAAAGGAGGCATACTCCATGTTCTTCTATCCCTAGCCAAATTAGGCCTACCTCCTCTTCCGCCAGTACTAGTCTTGGGCTTGACTGGTGCTCCTTTCAAGTACGAGCATTGTGGCCATACTGTTGACATCCGGAGCACTTCAAAGTCTAGTGGTTCTGCTTATTTTATTTGGATTTGTAGGCTCATCTGGACATTTCTTTCTTGGTTTCTTGGGTCTCCCTGGTGGCCTCCTAAGTGGTGGTGGCATAACTGGACCATGCTCAGTTGGAGGCCACATTGTTGAATATGGTATTGGGTAGATCATATGCTCATATGTAGTAATGTAAGTCTGCCTGTGGTAGCATGGGTGAACATAAGCCTCTGGCTTTTCCTTTTTGATGAATATAGCTGTCACTGCATGTTTGCAAGGAATTCCTGATATCTCCGACTCTCTACATAGGCAACTTTGTTTACCAAGATCAACCACAAATATATGCCTACGATAGTCCACCTCATTGATCCCCCCTCCTGCATAAGTAGCTTCATAATGTCTTGCATCTGCTTTGATACCCTCCAACTACTGTTGTATTCTAGGACACAAAAGTCCATCCATTTTGTTCATCTTCTCCCTCTTTACTTGTAGCCTCCTCATAATTTGCCGCCTAATCATTTGCATTATAATGATCGGCTTCTCCTTGGTCTCAAGAATAATTTGTTCCATGACTCTGAAATATTATTGCATAGCAAGTCACACTTTTACATAGGGTTGAAAAAAGGCCTACTCCAAAGCCCTGCATGCACTCTTCGCAACCAGTTGTACGCCTCTTGGTTCTCCTCTTTTATTCTATCCATATGCATCTCAAAATTAAAAGTAGTACAAGTTGTTGCAGTTGCCCACATTGCATCCTTCAATATCTCCCCCGTAAGCATTTCCTTGAAGTTTGCATACATATGCCGCACACAAAACCTATGGTCAGCTCCTGGCATAAACTCCTGAAATGTTTCCACTAGCCCCTGAGAAGTCAACAAGCACATAACCTAAGTTAAATCAATTGCATCAAATAGCTATGTACATAACACTATTTCAAACAAGTAGGTAAGTTACCTTCTGTCTATCTGAAATAAATGTCCACCCATGTTGCTCCATGGGACCTATGGATTCTCTCAAATTGTTAAGGAACCATCTCCATGAGTCCTTTGTTTCAACATCAACAATAACATATGCAATTGGAAACATTTGATTATTTCGACCCCTTCCTATGACATTAAGCAGCTGACCACCATAAGTCCCCTTTAAATGACATCCATCAAGGCCAATAAATGGCCTACAACCATTAACAAATCCACTCTTTATAGTATCTAAACAAACAAATAGTCTTTGAAAGTTTGGAGCTAACTCCAAACTAGGCCTCTAAACCTTCATCTGTACATGGCTGCCTGGGTTTTTAGACTTGATTATGTTGCAATACTCCCATAACTTGCGATGGCTGCCCTCAATGAAGTCCATTGCCTTCCTTTTTACTCTATACACTTTGCTCTTAGAAATATCAAGCATAGTATTCCTCCTCATTGCCTTTTGAATAGCACCTAACTTCCATTGAGGGTCATCCTTGATCTGGTCCAAGTACCTATGAGAGATCCAAGATGATGTGGCCTGTGTGTTTTTAAAGTATGGCCCCAATCACCATGCTCCTCCCGTAGAATCCTCCAACCACAATCTTTCTTGCAAATAGTAGTAACGCTATCACTCTCATTCTTCACAAATTTGATGTCATATCCATTTAAGATGGCATCATGTCTAAGCAATGATCTGAACTCACCTGCATTTGAAAATTGTATCCCTACAATCAGTTTAGGTTTTTCCATATATGTATCTGAATGAAATTCAGGATAGTGATGGTGTGGACCATCCTCCTCGTCAGAACTTTTCAAACTCACAAAGTGTTCACTGCTTGCATATTCTAAAAGTTGTTCACCCTCATTAGTAGCTTATGTACTTCCCTGTCCTCCTGTACATCCATGTCTTGTGTTGTACCTCCTGTATAACCAGCTTCTTGTCTAATATCTCCCATACCTTCCTTATCTTCCTCGTATTCATCACTACCATAACTTCCTCATCTTCATCACTACCATTATCGTGATAGTCTTCATCAGTTTTTATCTCCAAGATCTTCATCAGCCATATGAGACCCATCAGCCATATGAGATCCATCACCTGCATTAGTCTGAGGCTCTGAGCAGTAACATATGCAACAATCTCATCAGCAACACCAACATGCTCAACTATATTAGGAACAAGTTGTAGGCCTATTATATCATCAATATCATGAGCAAAATCTTGGGCCAATTTACTTACACTAACATAATCTACTTCCTCTACTACATGCTCTAAGTACAATGGAATATGTGAGGGAGATTAATGAGCAGCAAAAATATCCATTATACATTTGTCATTGTCTACATATATCAATTCATTGGCTATCCTTAGTTCCTTACAAATATAGGTACATACTTGTTATAGCCCAACTCTATAACCATATCTTGCAATTCTAGAAGTGACATATGATTAGGTTCTAGGTTGTCAAACTCGGAAGTCTTCCCACCTTTGTAGCCCTTTCCATGAAGGTCCTCCAAGTGACCTCCATGGTGGTGACAAATGAATACATCTGAAGATTCTGAACACATAATTAAAGCACTAATATAACAACAATATATGAACACACAATGAAAGCGCTAATAGATCACACCCATTAGCAAGACATCAGGAATAATACATGAACACACAATGAAGCCCTAGGCCCCTAGCTAACAATTAGCAATAACAGTTGCATTCAGAGCACACTCATTAGCTAACAATAGAGAAGACCTTGCTAAAAATCCCTTAAAGCCTTTAACAAAACCCTAGAGATAGAAACCCTTGCTGAAAATACCCTTAAAACCCTAGAGATAGAAATCCTTGCTAAATCCCTATTTAAAGCCCCTAAACCATAATTTCTTAAACCAAAAACTTCAAAACCCTAGTTGTAACCCTAATATATCTCTAAGACCCAAAACCCTCACAGATTGTCCTCACACATTGTTGAGACTGGCCTAATAGATCAAACCCTCGAAATCCTAATCGATATCACCCTCCAAACAAAGCCCTAAACCCTAAAATTAGAAACCTTAAACTCAAACCCCAATTAGAGAAGGACAAGTACCTTAGTTGACGTTTAGGGTTCCTCGACGGGAAAGAAAACCATTCTCTGAGATCTTCCCCTCCAAATCCCGTCGGATATCGCTCCCGCTCCACTCCACCGAGCTGAAGGATAGAAGGGATTGACTGTTCGGGGTTTAGAATATTGAGGGGGGTATGTTATGTTTTAGTGAAGGGCAAAACAAACATTTCAGGTTTTCTGTTAGCATATTAGTCCCCTTGGATAATTCAGGGGGTATTTTGACGTGTTTTATAATTCAGGGGGCAAAGTGAATTTCGGGCATAGTTTAGGGGGATTTCTTGTAATTTACCCTAAATTATATTACTCTTAAAGTACACAATATTTTTTTTTTTTGAGATCAACGAGTGTCCGCAAACCTTTCGGACAATGGCCCACTTCGGGCTCGGACTAATCCCTCAAGGAGTAAAGCCCGACCCACTCAGCAATTCCCACTTCACTCCTGGGTAAATCGAGGGGAGGCGGAGTCAGAACCCACAACCTCCTCACCCAAGCATCGGTTGCTTTGCCAATTCAAATATCCCCTGGTGGTTAAGTACACATTAATCTTATTGTTATTGTTCCACTATAGATAAGTGTGGAAGGCTATTGTATAAAACAATTTGTACAATTCTTGTTGTCTTTAAATTTATAAGAATCTACATTATTTTAACTGTTTTAGGCAATTCCAGAAAATATTACAATCTGCATAGTTTGTTATTCATTTTGATGCTGTAGAATGATTTAAGAAACAATCCATTTTTCATAACATTGATGGGAAGGCATCTACGGCAGGATACAGGAGAAGAGATCTCTTTACCTTTCCAACAGAATATTGTGTAATTATCTTTCTTCTGGGGCCAATTGCTATTTCAATAGTGCAAGAACCTCTTCCAGCTACTTTAAACTTAATTCAAAGAGGTTTATATATTGTATGCATTAATCAGTTGGAGAACACAATTGAAAATTGCTTAAACAAACCAGTGGGCAATCACAAATATGCTTGTTTAACTTCAAAACTCATGAAGTGTGGCTGAGTAAGTTGATGCTATTGAATCGGAAGAATTTGTGATGCATGTGAACATATAAACAGAAACTTCAAATGATGCTGCTGGAAATCATAACAAAGTAAGGCTGAACCACATAATTTGATGTAATCATCGTGATAATTTGCTAGATCATGTGTACATTTATTCACTTTGTATCAATTGTGCTTTAGTTTTCTTTTTCTCTTTTATAGGAGGAATTTAAATACTACCTTTAAACACATTTAAACTACAAGTTATCCATAATAATCGGCCGGGTTTAACTTTAAAGTACATCTTTCATTGATATGATGACTTGAAAGAAGCACATCTTTGTAATTCATCGGTGTTCTATTCCTTGCAGTTGTTGAGGCTGTCCAATGATATTCTTAACAAAGTCCAAGCAATCTTGTTACTTGTTTCTTGCACTTACGAACTTTCATATAATGTTTTCCCTTTTATACCCTCATAAAGTGGATTTTGTGGAAAACAATCTATCATGACTCAAAAGCACTTTATTTGGTCATAATTGTGCATCACCCTACTTTCTTGTTTCTCGAAGTTTTTAAAGTTTTGCCGAGTCACTATCCTTCTCTTTTTGTATGTGTATTTCCTTTTTTTAGTGGAAATGTGATATAGAAATAATTGAATCAGAAGTAAAAAGAAGAAGCTAGAAGTCTAATAAAACATAAGAAAGACCCTACATTATGATCTCCTATAAATAAAAAGTCGTTACCTAGTTGCAGTTATCTTGGTTGGATCACATAGTATCATATTTCTGCATATCATTTATCTGCATGTATTAGCACAAATTGCCATTGTACTCTAAGAAGCATTTGCACTCGTATAATTGGTTAACTACGAGAAATATGAGCTGAAGCACCTCATAAAAGTCTCTTCTTTAAGCTGTTGTCCTGGCTACATAGCTGTTTTCATTAAGGTGCACTCAAGGTTCTTTCTGCATTCTTCCATGCTCTTCAATTGCGTGGCATGCTTTTAAAAGAATCCATTGTTTATATTGTATACTGGAAATCTAGCCATCATTCATTTTATGGAGGTTAGTAAGGTTTTTGTTTGAACAACTATTAATAATAGTTTTTCATCTGAACTGATATTGATAGTAGCTTATCATCGTGTGCCACATATTTGAATATTTACCGTTGAAGAGTAGTTTATTGCGTGCTGTCAGCTATGTTGTTTTGAATTAATGTTTATGAACTGACTGCCGATTATTTTTTGTGCAGATGGTGGCAAGACTTACGAAAGATATAGTTGAAATATTTCAAATTTGTAACCCAAATTTTAAGTATTCAGAAGCACTGAATCCTAAGCGGTTTCTCACCAATCCATCAGTTGGAGTGCTGAATGATGGACATGACAATGCGAATTCAGATCTAATCCTGCACGTGAATTTGGTGTTAGTCAATATGGCATCGAAACAAAGGTTTTGTCCTATAACTCATAGTAAACATTTCTTTAATATATTGCATGTAATTTCCTCCCCTTCTCTTTGTTAGCATGTGTTATATATGCCGCATGTGCAAATGTTTACTCTTCGGAGATCCTTATGTGGTTGATTACTTTTGTTTTGATTTTATCTTCTTGGTTTTATGGGAGATTACTTTTGCGTAAATTTTCTCGTCTTGTTTTTTGTGGGTAAATTGGAAGGTTTGTAAATCAGATGACATCTGATTTGTATTACCCTAAGAAGTAAAAAATACGAGGTAGATAAGTAGGAGAAACACCTTTCCAAGAGTTTGGAGCTTCAATGAGGTTAGAGAAGGTACGAGTGATCTAGGAATTTGCAAGAGGCAGAGGAAGAGTGGCTACGATAGACGGTAATATTAAGAGTGGGAAAGAGAAATAAGGTCTACGTTGCATAATTTCTTGAGCTATTGTGAAGATGACCATTTCTTATTACTGAGGGGTTTATCTTCATGGTTACCTATGTCTTTATAGGTATAGTAGAAATAATATGCTCATTGTGATGTTTGTCAATTCTTATTGAGGAAGCCTATTTAACATGCTTAGACTGAGTTGAAGCATTTCAGTACATATCAACCATGGTTCTTAGCTGGACTAAAAGTATTTGAAAGAATTTTGGGTATGTGATTCGATTGAAAGAAGGACAAATGATGTAGGACGGACATGGGATCCTACCAAAAGCATGGGTTCTCGCTCTACGTAAAAAAGTGGGTTTGGGAAGGTGCATACTTTCAGGACAACTAGGTGGTATTTTTATCTTTTCACTAGGTTCAGATTTTCGGATTGGGATGAAACTTGGAGGTAGGTAGATAGGTCTATATGTAAAGAAGATAGGGTGAAAGTTTGATAGTGACCCGTCCGTTGGATGTTAAGATATCAAGGTTTTCCCAGATCTGGATTATGTATTCTAGAGTTGAGTTTGAGCTCGTTGTGGGTTTATGGTGATGGAATGTGGTGGATACTGTGTGTGAAAGGTGAGGGAATGGCATGTGGTAGTTATGGCTAGGTTTTAATGAAGAATTGACTTTGTTTTGAGCCTTTTGACGAGTTTTATCAGGTTTATTTTCAGGGTTTTTTTAGGATGACGAATTTTGGTTTTTCGTCAAGGGGTTCGATGTGTTTTGATGGATCTAAAAGGGTTTTGTTGATGATCTATGCGGATTGTGTTTCACTTGTAGATATATGCTTAAACTAGGGTTTTGAAAGAGGATTTTACCTGGGAGATGAAGAATGAAGAAGATAATGTGCATCCTACCCTCCAAACTCGCTCCAGTTCCATGGAATCACTTCAAAGGGCCTTGAATCAACATAATGCCTTTTATGGAGGATGCATAACCCATATAAAGTTGAAAAAAAAAGATAAAAAGAAGGGGTCATTGACTTCAGAATATGCACCCATAGAGGTTGTCCTTACGGAGTGTAGAGGGTAAGCGCTCCTCTTTAGATTTGGTATCTTTTGCCCTAATCCCTCTTTTCCCCTTTTGCTATATTGATCATAAAATAGGTTTGACCCTGACTCAGATTCGAAACATTATATGCATTTTTGGCCCAATAATTGAAATATAGATAGTACTAATAGAAATAAACACTAAAATAAAAAACAAAGACACTTTGCTAGATTAATTGATTGTTCTGAATCTCCTGGAGGAATTTGATTTTAGATCTGGCAATGAAATCTAGACTGTCTGTCTTCGATCTCCATAAATCATGCTCCAATCAAACGACCCAACTCTCGAACGAGCGATCCAACAACTCCAACTGATGATCCATATGTGAATCCAAAATACTTGTGGTAGGGATGCAATATCCAATCGATCCAACGGTTCAAACGCAATCCAACCGATCCAACAGTGCAAACTCGTGGTCCACTCGATCCAACGATGGAAATTGTGATCGAGAAGGTCCAGCAGTAGAAACTGAAGAACAAAGCTCTAAATATGATATGGTCTTCCATTTGCGCTCTGACTATACTCAGATCTCCATCAACTAAGGAGTATGAAGGGGATTTGAACATGCCCGTCTTTGCAAGAAAGGTGGCCAATGGTGACTGTTCGAGCATGTACAAAACGTAAATTGCACCTTAAGTTATTGGTCAACAAATTCTCTGAATGCTTTGATTATCAAATTACTAGAAGGTTTATTACTCTTACCAAAATTCAGTATTTCCGACCTTTTATTACTCTTACCAAAATTCAATATTTCAAGCCTATCATTTAATGATGAATTTGATCTCATGGTGGTAATTTTGGTTGACGACTTTGCCCATCTTGGTTTCAATGATAAATATGAATAAAGGTCAATGAATACTTGTTATGTAAGAGCACCATTAGGGTGTTCTAAGTACACTAATGGCTAGTGAATTTAGTCAATTGGAGGCCAATGCATGCATCTTATTTAGTTGTTTGCCTGTTTTATGAGTCATAGTCCTTATTTTGTTTTTTTAGATATTTTTTAGAATTTTTAGAACTTTTATAGCAAATAATTACCTAGTTTTAATTGGTATAAAGAGGGACTTATTTGCAAAACCTTAAGTTGGACCCTTTTGTAAATCTGGTCCAAGAAAATATAAAGTCACAATCCCTAAATTTTAGATACAAAATCCCATATTTTAGGGACATTTGACCGAAGTCCGACATTATGTCTTTTTTCCAGACAATTTCACTGAAATTTTTTATCTTTTTTAACAAAACAAAGCTTATCTTTATCAGTAAGAAATTACATTTTTCCTCAATTTCGAATTTTTTTCATAATAGACAATATTTTACCGTCATCTTTATCTTGAAGTATTGCTGAAATATTCCATCTTTTTCATACCAAACGAACAAAATCGAAATCTGACCGAAAAACGATAAATTTCTATCGAAAAATACCGAAATTTGATCGAAAAATGAAATATTTTCATCGAAATTTGTCTTTCCATTTTACAATTTTTCCACCAACAAATTACCGAAAAACGAAAATTTCCTTTTTTTGGCCGACCGACATAAACATCGAAAATGACATTTAAAACCTTAATCTAATCAGTGATTACTCTTCTTTTGCAAATTTTAGTATAGCAGCATCATCTTATAATCGACAGGTATTCCAATTTGATACCAGTTTAATGTGGATTTTATTTTGGGATCAGATCTTCAGATATAAGATCTTCTGGTCACTTGGCTTATTATACATAAATACAGATCTGATCCCATAAGCACATCACACTACGCTTACCGGAGGTGCCTTGATACCTGCATTGAACAAACAAAAGTTCAAGTCAAGGTACTAAAAATCGACATATTTCGCGAAATATCTTGGTTTTCCAAAACCTCGATACAAAATTCCCACAGCTATCTCGGACGGCACAAAAATCATGAATATATCGTGATATATCGTGATATTTCGCAAGATATATTCGTCGGTGCGAAATATCACGCCAGAAGACACTGATTCACAGAAATATTGTCAAAATTTTGGAAAATTTCGAAAAATTTCGATACGTTGACACCAAAATGTGATATTGACTAGTTATAAAAGGGAACTGGGGGGCTGGTTCTCAGCAGCTTATTTACATATAATAAAAATTATATGTAAATAAGCAAATACCCCCCCCCCCCATTTGATTTCAATAAAAATATATCAAAAAAATCAAAAACCAAAGAAATAAAAAAGTATATTTCAGTTTTCGTAGGAGAAAATAGTTTTTTCAGGTTTTTATAAAATTCGCATGTTGAGAAAAGTGGTTAAATCAACTCCTTTTTAGCTGAAAAAATTCCACAAGATGTAGAACTACAAGTACATATAGAAAACCATGGACCGTCAAAGAAAATTTTGAATGAATAAAAACTTTCCTATATAAAAACTCTTTTTTTCAGACTTAGTAAAAAAAACAGTGCTTCACATTTTAGCATAATTTTTGCACATTTCAAACTTACATAACTTTCTTGTTTTAGGTCCGTTTTCAAAATCGTTTGACGTATTAATTTAACAATTAACTAATCTTTATTTTGAAAGCATCTTTGTCCACAAAAAAGATTAAAAACCATTTGAAAAGCATAGATCAAAACAAAACCAAACAAGACTGCACAAGACTCAGACTCAAATACATATAATACATGCTATGTGAAGCTCTACACCCCTAGATAGGGTACAAATACTATCTGAGTGTTCCAAAGTGTGTATATATACTTGGTTTATGACTATCCAGAGTTTTATTGAAAAATTTTATTAAAAAATCAATATTTTCACAATTTCTATAAAATCGCAATATTTTCATACTGTTGAAATATTTCCATATCCAGAGGGTCGAAATTTCGACCGAAATGGAGAATTCAAACCTTGGTTGAAGTATGGCACTGAAGATATCTTAGTGCTTTTAGATCCAATTACTAAGGGACTTATGTTTCAGGATTATCTGAAGGGCAAAATTAAAGAGCCATTAATTATTGAAATTTAATACAGTTGAATAAACATCTTGCAGCGGGTAATGCATTAACGTTGATTGATTCTTTCTTTTAGGTATGTTGTTAAAGATATTCTTGGACAAGGAACGTTTGGGCAAGTTGCCAAATGCTGGATCTCGGAAACTAACAGTCATGTTGCTGTTAAGATAATAAAAAACCAGCCTGCTTATCATCACCAGGCGCTGGTTGAGGTCTCTATATTGAGAACGGTAATCAAATGACAGATGGATATGCTTGTACTGGTTTGTCCACGTAGAAGTTTTTTTATGCTGGCTAAACTTTAGTTATTTCTTTGCAGCTGAATGAGAAGTTCGATCCTGATGATAAGCATCACATAGTTCGCATCCTTGATTGTTTCCATTATCAGGAACATTTGTGCATTTCATTCGAAATGCTTGGCTCAAATCTGTAAGCTCGTCTTCATTTAGTTTGTTTCTACTGAATGATTGAATTGTTTGTTTGTAAGGGTCTTTCTCTGATGAATCAGATATGATGTAGCTGTGCCATTCTTGTCTTTGTAGGTATGAGTTAATTAGAATGAACCACTTCAATGGGTTGTCACTGAGCATTGTCCAAGTGTTCTCAAAACAGGTGATACTTGTACTGGGTTATGCAAATACCTTTCACTTGTGATGTTCATTAGAATGGAGCTTACCTGTTTGTGTCCCCCATCATGTTCTTAGATCTTGCATGCATTGATTATCATGAAAGATGCTGGTATTATACACTGTGATTTGAAGCCGGAAAACATACTTATATCGACAAGGTGAAGTGAACGTTATTAACCCTTATCATTGTATCCTTGTGATGTCATTCGTTGTGTTAAACTTTAAGTGTGGCATCTTGAAACTCCACAGTGTGAAGCCAACAGAAATAAAAGTTATTGATTTTGGATCAGCCTGCTTGGAGAATCAGACAGTTTACTCTTACATTCAGGTCGGTCCAAATATCCTTGTTCTTTAACCATCTGTGACCACAATCACTTGGTATATAAAAGCATTGTGGTTGGATATTATTGTGTTACTTTTTGCTGATTCTCATCGTGCAAGTCTCATCCCTTTCCTTTGCAGAGCCGTTACTACAGATCTCCAGAAGTTGTTCTTGGTTATCGGTATCCTTGCTGACATACTAAATTACATCTTTAATAGTTTGGTATTTTTGGTCAAAAAATTCTTTCCATGGCTCTTCCACGGTTCCACCTGCATTTTGTGGGTTTTCAGGAAACACAATAACTTCACTTACTGATGCATATGCTGATTTAGATCAGGGGCATGATTTATCTTTAGCATTGATCTTTAGTGCATCTTATCTGTGGCAGAACTGGCAGACCTGTTTCCGTCAGTCTTAAATTACTCTCTTGTTATTTATTTTGGAACAATTGTCAATTGTGTGATGAATTTAGTTTGGTCCTTATTCCTTCCATCAGATATACCACTGCTATCGACATGTGGTCATTTGGATGTATTGTTGCCGAGTTATTCTTAGGGCTACCTTTATTTCCCGGGGGTTCAGAATTTGATCTTCTCAAACGGATGATAGAGATACTTGGGTATGTCTTCTTCTTCTTCTCTTGTGCCTGAGCTGGTTTCTACTTTTCACATCTATCGACAAAGTTGTAGCACTGATCTATGTTAAAACGCTAACACAATGCTGTTAGAAGGTGAAACTGTGTGATGCTGCTATCTATTATTGAATTTCTATAATGTAGAGTCAGTTGTCAGTTTGAAGGTTGTCTGGTGAAAACTGATTTGAATATTCGATCTTATGCTGTTATGCATGTGTTTTCAATTAAAAAAAGGAACTAGAATGATGTAATTCATGTTAGTTTCTAACAAGTTATGCAGAACTAAAACCAGTAGAGGTTGGTCTGATACCTTTTGATGCAGCTTTGATACCAACTGATGAACTGATACCAATTTATGAAGCTTTGATACCAAATGATGGACTGGTGCTCTTGAATATGAACTAATTATGGAACTAGATCCTAAAGATATATGGTAAAAAAAAAACCAATCATAAATGAGGAGGTGGGAAAGAAAAGAATTAGTTTCAGCATAGGGATGCAACTAGATGAAAATCAGCAAGCAATATTTATTGGAAATCATTGATGAATATCTTAAAACTGATTTACAAGGAAAAACATAAAACCCTTTTCTATTTATAATCTCCAGCCCATGACTCAAATTCTAAATGATAGGGACTAGAAATTCATTAGGTCTGCTACCTCCTGAATTATAGATCTTCAAAGTAATGATTGGTGAAGAAGAATTCACGAAGCCGACCCTAAATGGTTGGGACACGGTTTGGTGGCTATGATATGGTTACCGCTTGAAGTCTCTGTTTCTGATTTTGTGTGGTTTCTATGTTTTTGGGTAATATCCTACATAATTCCACCAAAAGTGGAAATGAATAAGACATCAAATAGGATTTTTAATCCACTGTGTCTTTTCTAGGAGAGTTTCTTTTCAATAGAAGAGAATTAATTCGTGATCTTCCTTACATGTGTTAATATTATCCTCAAAACCAACCCAAAATTCAACCCTGATAAACATAAAATTTCCCTAAACTAAACATGGATTTATTATCAATATTAACTCAAACACATTTGCATTCCATTTTTTTTTGTTTTTGAAAAGATAATTGCATGCCATATGCTTTGTTTTTGTCCATCTAATTTTTAAACTCTTATCTTTCAAGTATTTCCTCCGAAATACCCATTGATCATACAACCTTCTCCTTTCCATTAATTTTTGTTAGTTTGTTTGGAGTACACTCAAAGGCTCTGTTACCAAAATTTTGGACTTTTTGAATAAGCTATGAAAAATAATCGCGACTTATTCAGAAAACGTTTGCTACACAATTCTTCCCTTATTTTTTTAAGTTGTTGGAATTTTGTGAAAAAATTATGATTTCTGCGTTTAATCCCAATTAATCACATTTAATCGTGCCATCTACTGCTAGAAAACACGTGGAACATCTATATATAAAATTATAAATATATTTTTAAATCTACTGTTTTTTTCCAACTTTTCTGATACTTTTCCGACTTCTCCCCTAGTCGATTCTTTCCCAGACTTCCGTTTTGGTAACATTGCTTCATGGCAAGGTTTCTGACTCTGAGTTAGAGGTCTACCCCTCAAACAGTCAAAACACAGTTTACATTACACGTCACTGATCCCCTTATCATCATGCTTGCTAATAATATAATTATAATCTCAATATTCTGCAGTGCACAACCCCCTGACGATATTCTTAGAGATGCAAAAAATACGAGCAAGTTCTTTAAGCATGTTGGAAGGTTCTATTGTTTGGAGGAGGATGAGGTCTTCAAGGGAATCACTAGTGCTTACCGGTTTTTGACGGAAGAAGAATTTGAAGCTGTGAGTCTTGACACCGGTTTGATAAAAATAATTGTTAACATTATAATCCATTGAACATCTCTTTAATTCTTTTTTTTTTGTATTTTTTTGTTGCTGAATATTGTTCAGAAGGAATCAAAAAGACCGCTTATAGGGAAGCGCTATTTCAAATTTGTAAAATTAGAAGATATCATTGCGAATTATCCTTACAGAAAAAATTTGCCTGAAAAAGAAATAACAAGAGGTTAGTTTGATGCTCCTGTTTGATTTTTATTGTAGACTACCACTCTCTTTTACGCATCATATTCATATTGGCTTATCAATGTAGTTAATGGCTTTTATATAATGGTCATATGACTCATATTACAGAAAAAGAAACCCGGTTAGCATTAGTTGATTTATTGAGGGGCCTTCTTGAGTTTGATCCAGGGAAACGATGGTCACCCGTGCAGGTTGTTGAAATTACCTGGTTATTGTCATTGTTGGTATAAAGATTAAGCATAATTGTCGCAATCACTTCTATAATTGAGTTGCTATTTTCAGGCTTCACGTCATCCATTTGTCACTGGTGAACCCTTCACATGCCCATATAAGCCTCCCTCTGAAACCCCGCGAATTGTAAGTACATTCATTTGGTAAATCTTGTGACACAATGTTATTGGTTTTATTTACCTCACTTGTATTTCTTGAGCCATTTAATGGACCTAAAATGTATAGATTTTACAGTGTAGACTGGTAATTCTTTTACTTTAGACCAGCTAATGGTCATTTTGAATTGTGTAAGCTTTGGAGTTTAGGATAGATGCATGTTCCGCCTTCCCAAAAATGCCAAACAATTGGCACACTTATTTTTTTGTGTGGTAACGATTATGCATGTGTCTTCCATGTCTTCAAAACTTCTGGATATATCTCATGGTGCACCCAAGGTGAGCTTATGCTCACATGTACTATCTCAAGGATAAAGGATCGGTTACAATACATACTATACCTAACATATTGTATTTTAGCCTGTCAGTCGTACTATTACAGTGGATCACAATCCAGGTGGAGGACATTGGCTTGCTGCAGGTATCTCTCCTCAGGTTAGTTTGAAAACTGTTTCTCATTTGTCAACCTTGTTGGAACACAAGAATTTTGAGATGGTTTTTTTGCTTGTGTTCTTTATCATAATCCAAACATCTTTCTTTAGCCATGGATTTTTTGTTCAGCTTCATGCTATATGTAGCTTTTATGTTTCATTCTACTTTTGTAGGTTTCAAATGCAAACAAATATCTTTCACATAATAGCACTCATTTTCCGATGGTGCCCTTGTCTCATGGTGGCAGCCTGGGAAGCCTTGGTAGCTATAATGACAATGCAGCTCTTGGCAGCAGCTATGGAAGCTATGGTGATATGAGTAGTATGTATGCTTATTATTCACCAGCAGGTCCATCTGGCATGAACATACATCCTCAAGTTGGACGATCGATCCTTGGAGCTAGTCCAGATGCCAGGCGGAGGCCTCAACTGTCTCACGGGAATGGCTTTGGTGTGAGTCCTACTGGAAGTATGCGGCCCATGTCTCTAGGAGCCAGTCCCTCACAATTTACTCCTCCAAGCTCACAAATGCAGTATGGCCCCACCTCTCCTGCAAGAGGCAGCGTTCATGGCTCCCCGTTGGGCAAAGCAGCTGCAGCTGCTCAATATAACAGAAGAAGAAATTGGGGGCACCCTGGAACTGTGTGTAGTCAACCGCATGAGAATACTTCTCAGCACTGGCATGGGCATCACAGCGATGGAATTAGCTGTAGCCACCTTGATGCTTACTCTCGAGGGCATATTGGCTCTCCTCGCAGTACACTTCCAGTTTCTAATATTCCCAACTGGAGGCAACAGATGGGTGGCGGAAACGGATCATCTTCAGGATCCATTTCAGGCAATTATCAGAATTTTCCAGTATCTCATGCCCCTAACTCCAATGTGGTATCCTCACATTTCCCAGAAGTGCCTTGTGATAAATCTGAATGCAGTTCATCAGTTCCTGATCCAGCAGATTGGGACCCCTGCTATAGGTAGAGTTGAAACTGCCTTATCTGTTCAATTCAGCTACGTTTTGATGCACCCTGTGATTTGTATCGTTTGCTGACAATGGGACACCTCATCTATTAGTGAAGTAAGAATATAGTTTCAATTGTGTTACGGAGGAACAAGTAGTGCATTTAGAGCTTACCCCTCAGCACCCTGAGAAGAAGAGACTTATTATCGTGTACCAAGAGGCTTGCTATAACTGCCAACTGGCAGACAATAGAGCTAAACACAAGAATTCTACTAGCAAACGTGATGTGTAAATTAGGAATTTCACCTTTGAAACTTGCTGTGAATCTTACCCATCATTTTTTAGGAAAATTGTTTACCTTTTGAACTTTTACTTGAATGGCTAACCTAATCAATTTGGGATAGATTGTTTGGTTAGTCTTTTTTCTAAATAATCTCATAACTGTCCAGACTATGGGGTATAATAGAATAGAAAGATTTTGGATTTCATTAGCTGCACAAATTTTCAGGTTTTAACTTTTGTCATTTGCATCTCCTACTTAGTAATACAATTTACTTATAATATTGTAGGCCCATGTTTTCAGTACCTATTCATATTTATTTCTTTTATGGCAATGAATCTTTCTCGGTTATCTTGCATGGTATCATCAGTGGCTTTACCATTTCGTGAATAATCAAAGTTCTTTCCTGTTATCAGATTCAAATTATGTCTTGACAAGGTTCACATACTGAATTTCGATACAAAGGACTATTATATTATTTTTTCTGAAAGACTAAGAAAATGCATTCAGTATAATTTGCAGGCTGAGTCTTAGTGACAAATTTTGTGAATAATCGAAGTTCTTTATTTCTTGTAAAGTAGTCATAAATTTGACGTGAAGAGGAGACTTACTCACTTTCTCTGACATTACTCATCCTTTTTCTTTTTAAGGTTAGATAGCCTTCCAGCAGTGCACTCTTGATATTAACTATTAAGAATTTAGGTAGTATCTATGGCAGTAAAAATAAATTTTCGGTTATGCTGATCAGAGTATTACTTGGTTGTTATGTTGCCCACATGCTATACACACTGTGCTGTAGGATGGTTGATAGAATTAAAAAAATAATGCCTTAGTAGTTTTGAAAGCTAGTGTATATGGTTATTTCTTTTTTATTTCAGTGAGGAACTTCTTTTGCAAGAGGATAATTCCGAAGTAGGGTCAGTTACCATCGGGGTTTCTAATGGTACACGACTTGGTAATACATCTGATGCTGCAATTCTAACAAGTGGGGTTGGTAGATTGAGCCTTGGCAATAACCCGACTCATACAAGCTCAAATTTTAAATCATCAAATCAAAGGTATGTAGCATCTTTCTCACAAGGAGCAGTTTACATGCAGCTCTAATGTTTATACTTTGCATTTACACCCATAGCTTGTACTAGCTGTTGATGTTCCCTGGTTGCCTGATGAGTATAAGTTATATGTCTGTTATTTCAGAACAGCTTAAATTGGATGTTATCATTGCTTTGCGCTTCTAATTATATTCCCTATATCAGGGTGCCTGAACGTCAAATTTGTATCCTCAGATAGGCTGATATGTTTCTCGGTTGATAGTCACATTTTTTCACTCATGAAAGCATTCATCTCTATAATGAAGTTCAATGACTATTTTCTTATGATCATTAAGCAAATGATTGTTCGCTCACTTTGAACTCAAGGTGCATGGATTTGAAGAAGCAGGTTGATGCATCTCAAGCATTCCAAGGGAGGAGGCAACCGGCCATGCCGGAAGAAACAAGGACAGTCGTGTACCTAAAAGGCTGAAACTAGGAGATCAGGACCTCTGTTTTATAACACGAGGGAGTGGTGATACTTATCGGCGATGGAATAAGAGTTACAACCAAGGTTCGAAATCTCCATTTCGGTGGAAATTTCGACCCTCTGGATATAGAAATATTTCGTGGAAATATTTCGATAGTGGAAATATTGATTTTTTTATAGAATTTTTTGGTGAAACTTTGGATAGTCATAAACCAAGTATAGATATACACTTTGGAACACTCAAATAATATTTGTACCCTATCTAGGGGTGTAGAGCTTCGCATAGCATGTATTCAATGTATAGTCTGTGAGTCTTCAATCTTGGTTGGTCTGGTTTTGATATATATTTTTCAAATGCTTTTTAATCCTTGTTTTTGGATAAAAATATTTTCAAAATAAAGATTAGTTGATTACTTGATTGTTAAAATAATGCTTCAAACGATTTTGAAAGCGGACCTAAAACTAGAAAGTTATACAAGTTTGAAATTGTGCTGAAATGTGAAACACTGTTTTTTTACTAAGTCTGGAAAAACGAGTTTTTATATAGAAAATTTTTTATACATTCAAAATTTCCTAAGACGGACCATGGTTTTCTAGATGCACTTGTACTTCTACATCTTGTGGAATTTTTTTGAGCTAAAAAGGAGTTGATTTAATCACTTTTCTTACCATGTGGATTTTATAAAAAACCCTGAAAACTGTTTTATCCTACTAAAACTGAAAGTATACTTTTTTATTCCTTTGGTTTTTGATTTTTTTGATATTTTTATTGAAATTAAATGGGGGGTATTTGCATAAATGTTATTATATATAAATAAGCTGTTGAGAACCAGGCCACAAACTCTCTTTTATAACCAGTCAATCCCACAATTGTGGAAATATTTTGCGAAATTTTTCAAAATTTTCGCAAAAATTTCGACAAAATCCCTTCGTGTTGGTACTGATATCGTGATATTTCGTGGAGATGGAAATATTTCATGGAAATATCGCGATATTTCGTGAAATCGCTTGATATTTTGACATTTCCAGTTCTGCTAGAGACTGTAGGTGGGATTTCGTATTGGGTTTTCATTTTTTTGCGATATTTCGCGAAATATATCGATTTTTTGTACCTTGGTTACAACATGATTCCTCGTACTATAGATAGGGCCTATAGCAATCCTATCTCGTCAACCAGTTCCTTGTTTTCTGCAGTCTTTACTGTGATTGCCTTGCTGAGATGGTTCAGTTCCTATGTGCTATATCGAGGAAACATAAAATATGCCTTAATCCCTGCTAGAAGTACTTTTCGAGCATCTATCTTTTATCCTTGTCTCATATTACTAGCTATTGTTCTGCATATCTGCATCACCACTTTAAATCAGCATATATTCTAGGTTGTGCATGTAGATTTATCTTGAATTGCCCATAAGCCTAGAAATATAGAGTTTTAGTTCAAACAAGTATCGTTTTATGATTTCCTTCTCGAATCCTCAGGAGATTGCAACTTGTAGATTTATTCCCATTTATCTTGATGGTAGGCTTCTTCTAGTTTACTTTTCAATCATCTTTGACCACTTCTCAGTATAGTATCATATCAATTTCAGATCTTTACTTGACTACTTAATTCTATATTTGTCCCAAAAATCGCCGAATTCTTAATTCACCAAAGTCCTTTTCCTTCTTGCACCAGTTTAGTATAAGAACTTTAATTTCTCTTGCATCACTAGTTTATGTGCTAAGAGTGGAGAACTAAATAACTTTTGAGTATCATATTACTATTTATCTTTGAAAAGGGTTTGTCTTAGTTGGTAAAGTATAGAGGGCTTTAATTGCAAGCTATGACAGTTGAATCACTCACATTTGAAAAATAAAGAAGGAATAAGATTGATACGGTTTTTGAGATGACCTCTTTTTACCATCTTTAACTTATGGTCTGATGGTATTTGTTAGAATTGGATATCAAGAGTATTTGAGTTCTGTAATTTCTCTCTCTCCCATTCTCTGCTCATTGTATTTTTTGGTTTCTTCCCATATCTCGGTCTACGAACTTTCTTTATTCTATCATGAGATCTAGGTGACTATACATGTTTCCTCCCCGTAAAGACTACAATTGCTGCCCCAATTTGAGAAGGGTATTGACATATGAACCAAGTTTTTGGTTGGGCACCTAGGAAGCATAGACACGAACACAAATAAAGACATAAGCACTGTTGTAAAAAGCAGGTCGGATGCCCACCTAGGCGTTTTGGGCCTTAGCCCTCACCACATAAGTTGGGACTCTTTCCACAACATACAATGGAGAAAGGTTGTCAATGTGACCGTTGGAACCAGTCATTGTAAGTTTCCTTTTTCCCTTCTTCTTCTTCTTCTTCTTCTTCATCATCTTCTTCATTTTAGTCTTCTTTTTTTTCTTATTCTGGTAATATATTATTGTGTTACTACTCTATTGTTGCTTCCTTGGCCAGTTGTGACCACTTGAAAATATGATTATAATGGCTCCCTTGGCCCATTGTGAGCAACTAATAGAAGGATGACAACACAACATATTAGTTAAATAAACTTTCTTTGAAATTTGAGGCACCTTGCGCCCGCCTCCCACATTGGAACTCCCCCACCCCCTTAGGGATGCTTGGTGCTTTGTAAAATATTGGACACGAGACACGAAAAATCCTAAAGAAGTAGGGTTTGGACACGGTGAAGACACAACGATAAAATTGTTTATTTTCATATATATATTTAATTGGTAATAATGTAATATATAATGGACAATGATCAGTAGTTGAAATCCTTTTACACTATATATACAAGAGGTCTCAAACATATATAGAATGGGCATGCAAGAAAATATGATAGAAAAACATTCATCGACCATAACTTCATAACAAAGCATGACTATTATGGATTTAACATCCATGGCGGCATCACATCTATCATTCAAAATCAACATTCGTTGTAAACAAACACCCTCCAAAAAGGGAAGAAAAGGTCTCTCTTCATTGCCTTTAATTTGACTCTACTTCAATGGGTTCAACATGATCAACAATTCCACCTTCATCAGTGAATGTCGTACCATGCAAATCTAAATCATTCTGCAAGCTCAAATGCCCAGCACCCTCGAATGAATCAAAGTATCTCCTCCAACATCCCACATCTTACTCCTTTCTTTCATGCATTACGGGCTAATTTTTGGTAGAATATGAATATTGGTGTGCAAAATACTAGATGTTGGGCACATTGGGTTTCATTTCGTTCCTACTGATCAAGTTTATAAAATTATACTTACTCCAATTCCTCTTGCGACATAATGAGGAACGAGGTTGCCTTAGCAACTCTAAATCTAAACTTTTAAACATGGGTGTACAATGCCGCATAAATAACCCACCATCGTTAGGATTCATAATTCATCTATTGATTAAAAATAACTATCGACAAACTCTCCAGTAGTTCCTAAGAACATTGCAAGTTCCACACTAACAATTCAACGATCCATTGAATTTGATTAGTATCTTCTCAAGCTCTTATTTCTTTTATTATATCTCACCTTATGAGGAAACACGATTGGGAGCCTCATTAAGCCGCTTGGTGCTATAATACCTAGAAAATAAAATACTAAAATAAATATAGAAAATAGGACAATGATTTAATAAATATATGTTGGTAAATTCAAGAAACAACTTAAAAAGTTACCTCCGATTTAAGGAATGCGCCGGGTTATGAAGTGGTCCTGCTTTTATTCCATTGATCAATCAACACCTTGTGCACCATTGAACTTAAAGGTGACTCATTATCTCGTTGCTTCTCATGTCGATATATAAATTCCTTTACTTTTTTGGCCATGGGCAGTCACACATGTCATACAATGAGTAAAGAGAAGGCTTATTAATGTTGGCAATTCTTAACTTCTCATAAATAAGCTCCGAAAAGGAAACAATTTAGTCAATCTTGTCCCACCGTCAACCATCAAGCAGTTTTCTTTCATGAAAAGTGTTTTTTGCATATCATCTTTTCTATAAAATGGCTTTTGTCACTAATGACCACTGTTTTGAGATCACACTTTATGAGCATGACTCTCTTTTAGCATCACAATACCGACAACAAAGCGAGTTTCCACAATTGTAAGTATGTTCAAATTCACAAATTCATTTAACATTGCAAGCCTCTTGGAATGTTCATTATGAAATTTCTAATGGCGTACGCATCCCCAACAACATCTGTTATCCAACTACATTTATCAGATGCAACTTCTTTGCTTTCATTGTTTTTTTGGCTTCAAACCAAAGTAGGGATATTAGACTTCAGCACTATGCAGTCAAAGTCGGTAGTCGGCCCTAGTCGGCCAAGGGCCGACTAGGACTAGTCGGGACTAGTCGGCCAAAACTTATTCTAACCCCTCCCCCCCTCCCTAAACATATATGATATATGAACTAGCATAAATGTCAATAAGTATATGATATTAGTCGGCTAATAACAATACATACCTTCACACTTCACAGCATGGGTATAAATACATAAGTAATAGTCTAACAGAACACAGTTGTATTAGCTTCATGCCCATGTCAAAAGACTCAGAACTAAGAATTCATCACAAAATTTGTTTGATGATGTTTAATCAGTGAACAACCCCAATTTTGATTTTAGGGTTATATGGATATCAACAAATAAACTAATTATTTGTCTATGTTTTTATCTGAGATTCTCAGGTGCTCAACAGATGATTACAGGGAAGAGCCATAGTTGTGAGTCTTGCGACTCAAGACTTTGAGCCAATGTAAAAAAATCTAAACAAAATTGCTTGCAAAGACTCCTTTCAAAAAAAAAAATTGCTTACAGAATGCTGCCTGGGGACTAGTCGGCAGTCGTTAGTCGGGGACTAGTCGGGTCTAGTCGGGGACTAGTCGGGATTCCGCCCAGCAACGACGGAATCGAAATTAATCGGTCGGCAAAATGCCGCCCAGGGACTAGTCGGGGACTAGTCGCCGACTAGTCCTGACTTTGATAGCATAGCTTCAGCAATCAACCCAGAGTTCATATCAGACCAACTTAGATGCACTGTTCTAAAAAGTGGTTCGGACAGTCGCTTAGACGTCTTTACCTCAGTCCACACCGCATAAGTTGTGACCGCTTTCCTCCGCGTTCAAAGGGGAAATGTTTTTGTTACCATTAGTACTAGCCACGTTAAGTTTTTTTCACCCTTTTCCTTCTCCCTACTCTTCTTTCTAGTCTTCTATTTGTTCTTCTTTAGCTAGTACACTAATTTGTTGCTACTGTAATGTGACTCCCTTGGCCCACCGTGACCACTTTAAAGAAGGATAATAATGGCTTCCATTGCCCTTTGTGAAAACATGAAGAAGGATGACACTGACAACATAGGAGTTAAATAAATTTTAAGATAAATAGTTTCATAAATATCAGACACCTCAATCTCTTGGTACCTAGCTTGCCACCTTGGAATCCCCCTTCTGCATTAAGTCCATCTAGCGTTTTTTAAAATACTGATTTGATTGTATTGTGCATCCAAGGAGTGTATGTGCATGCAACTACTATGGAGGATTCATGCAATTTCAGCATGCATATGCGCAGGACAACAAGCACATAAAATGTTGTGAATGGTTCTGCCATCGGATATAAACTTGCTTTGATACCAAAATGATGTGCCCTAGGTTGCTAAACAATTAGGTCTTAACCTAGCTTTTGGAAAATGCCTGGTCGTGCGAAGGACTTACTAAAAACAACAAATAAAGTCCCAAAACAAGGATCTAATTGAAGTTCTATGATTTTAAGCTTGTTCAACATGCAAGATGCTAGCCAAACAATCAATCTGTCTATTGAAATTTATTTCAACGCACATAGAATATACAAATAATAAATCAACAAGTAAATCGCTGAATATTGAAAAGAAACTAATAATAGCCATTAGGATGAATCCCGCCAATGAACAACATTTAAGGATTAAGAAAGTCCAAATTTCAGATCTATGGACAATGATTGAGCATGCGGATTTTTTTCATGAAGTGATTTAATACTCACACAAAGAAATTCATGGATAAAATATACGTGAATTCAAAGAAGACAAAAGAATACCGCATGAAAACCAAAATTTGGTCGCAAAAGTTTCCGTGGAAGATGTGCCTATGTCGCCGAATCTCCCCCGAGGAAACTCAAGCAAGAATAAATGAAAGGTGGATAAAGTGGGTAGCAAAGATGTATGGTATCAAAGGGGATATTACTTTTTTTTTTTTTTTCTCTTCCTTTTTTTATAGATGGAGAATGAGAGGACCATGCACTAAAGGGGAGAGAGGGGAGAAGTCATATAACAAAAAGAGATGGAGAGAGAAACAGAGGGCCACGGGTTAGATACATAGAGAGGGATGAGGACTTGCGGTTTTGGGGAGAGAGAGAGGGCCACAAGTGATGCAGGCCCATCCTAGTGGCATATTATTTTTGATGCACATTTTTCTGTCTTTGCTGTAATAAAGCCATAGTAGGAGATTTTATTTTTTTTAAGCCTTATTTTCAGCGTTTTATACATTTGTCTTGTGGATTATGGGTCGTAAGTGATGCCTAAATTGTGGGGATGCCCACAGTCATGTTTGGGAGCTTTCGGTTTGATTCGGTCCAACTTAGGTGTGTGATCAACTTGTTATTTTATAAATAACGACTAACAAGTTATGTAGGACACCAACAATTGAGATTAGACTTGATCTAACGGTTAGGTCTGCATGATTTAAGGCACTGATGATGTAGCAAGTCATTGGCCACATATGGTTTAGATTAGACTCGATCTGATATTCAGGTGCGCATGATTTAAGGCACCGATGATGTGGAAAGTCATTGGACCTTGAATTAGGCTTTTAAGATATCCAATATGCCTACTTGATAGGAGAATACCCATACCGTCCCCGCTCTCTCTCCTTGCTCTATGGGCATACTACTTGGCCCCACCTCTTTATCTGTGTGCCATAAAAAACAACCCCCCCCCCCCCCCCCCCCATCCCCCCCCCCATCCCACACACACACACACATACTCATTTCTTATTTCTTTCTTCCTATCATCTCGTCCCTTAGATGCTTATGTGGTTGATCATGTTACCTTCATCTATAAAAGAAGAAAAAACCCTACAGATATGGAGAGATTTGAAATGTTTTGAGAGAGTTTTTTGGGATAGGCTCGTGCCGCCATCTGCTTCCTTCTTTAGCCCTTGATTGAGTACCTTGCCAATGTGATTCCGATGTTTCATATGCATCTCGATAACCGTCTTTCTTTGTGAGGAGATCGTTTGCAAGATCTTGCATCCACAACAATTTATTTTTCTGGGATATTTCTTCCCCACTTCTTCTCTATCTTATTTAATTATCATCTTCACCTTCACCCACCCATTGCTATCGCACAACCCCATCTTCCACTCCACATTAGCATCCATACCTAAAGCTTTAAAGATCCATAGATTGTTTTGCCACCCACAAGCTGATCCCGTAGTATATCACGCACCAGCAACTATTTTTCCCACATTGACTACTTTCTTGACCATCTATATACTCATTTTTGAACTGTGAAAGTGCCCAGACCGTTGTCCATCTTCCCTTGATCATTGGTTGCCTAGGAGAAAAGCCTTTTTGAAATCTCCACAAGAGTTTACCAACTATAGGCGCATGGATGAAATTTACAAATGATGAGCTCGATGCTTAAAATCTGTACAAATCTAGAGTTCAAAGCGGTTAAACTAATCGAGGAAATAAACATCACAAGTTGTTTAATTCAACATGAATCCCAAGCCATGCTAGTAACAATACATGAGAAAGTTTGAATAAAAAGCATAAGAAATCCAGTCAATCTCAGTAGAATGAAACCCTAGCTAAAATCTTCATAAATTCCCACCCAAACTAGCCCATAAGGCTAAAAAATAAAATAAAAAATAAGCGAACGATAAAAAGGAAATGGAATTGAAACTACAGTTCAAAGATCTGAGAGAGAGAGAGAGAGAGAGAGAGAGAGAGAGAGAGAGAGAGAGAGAAAGAGAGTATGGGGATCACATCCAAGTATTTTTACACCCGGAGGGCCAGGTTGGGCACAACTTCACTAGAAAGGGCTTTTGAACTTCGAGCTTTTGTAGGAAGCCCAAAACCAGCTTTCAGCAAATGCTTCTAATGAAGGTTCTGTGCAAAGTTGATAATCGCATACAGAAGTAGCATAACAGCTTCCCGCAAAAGCTCGAAGCTCAAAAGCTCTTCAGAAAGCTCATCCAAACAAAACTTGTTTCAACTTTCAAACGCTGGAAGCTATTTTGGAAGCTCAGGCAAACATAACCCTAATCCTTCCACCATTCCCTCCTTCTCAAGCAAGTGCAGATTTTGCACTTCTTCTACCCCTCTTACAAGAGTTTCTCCTGCATTTCTTATCTCGATCTTCCAATCCACTTTTCTATCCCTCACTACTTCATCCCGGGTGTATCTCTACTTCTTTTGAGGACACCAGAGGCTACATGGAATTGACCAAGGCACTGTGGCGGATCACAATTTCCTCTGAGCAGTAATCGTTCCTCCCTTGGCCATATATTTTGTTGGTTATTGATTCTCGTCCCTTATACTTCTTTGGTTTGATCAGTGGTTGTTTTTCTATTAGATCCTTCTTGTTTATGTTTTACGATTGTTTACTTGCTGCTATTTAATTTATAAATTCAGATTTAGCAATTGCATGTTTATCTATTTGGCATATTCTGCCTAGGGAAAACTTGTTAACAAATTGTTGTAAAATGCTTTGTTATTAAATCTGAATTTTAACTAGAGTTTGCTTGTTGAGAGCCCTCATAATTTAAGCTTTTAATTCATCTCGAGGGTGTTTGGAATGATAGAATTAGCACACAACAGGTTGCTTCAGATGCTTAGGAAACAATAAGGTGTTACTCCGTTTCTCGCTAGAAGTGTTCAACCCTTTTAGTAGTTATTACTCTTCTTATCCTTGTAAATGTTGTTTTATCTTGATCTCTGCTAGACTTTTTGTTTTCTGCATATACTTCAGTTGATGCTCATAGACCTTAGCCAAGCTTACCTAGATGTATTAGAAGCTGCATCCAATCGTTCTGTTATGTCTACATCCCTACCACTACTAGGCACCTTACTGTCAACTTCTTTGTCAACTTCACCTACTTCCGTAGTACAAAGTTGGAACAATCTCATATATGAAACAGACTCAGTTTCTATCAATCCATCAAAGTCCTTCCTTCTTCTGCGATAGATTGGTATCAGAGCTCTTCTACCTCCATTACGGATCCATATGGATTACTCCTCATGATGAGCTTTATGAATTTGGCCGACATATTTTCTATGAATTTGGCACCTCGACATTTTCTGTGATTTTGCTGACAACTGTAGAGGATAATCCATCCTACAGTGGGAAATAACATCTATATGCTTGTGCATACCTAGCCAAACTAGAAATCGCTTATTGGAATACTCATGGTTATGAGCATGTATAAATATAGTGTTTTGATTCTGATCTGTGAATTCATATGTAGTTAAAATTAATTGCTAGGTTCGATGCTTGCTGGATTTTATCTCTTATTATTCTCCTTCTAGAAAAATCTTACTCATTTCTTCTTTTTCCCCCCTCCTCTCCTTTTGTTTGTTTACAGAACAGATGGATTCTTTCAAGCATACTCGCTTGCTGATGGTAGCCCCCCTTCTGCCCATGATATGCGTGCTGGTTATAGCTGTTTGCCTCATTTTGGACAGAACTCTACGAGCCGCTTCAGACAACAATCTGTTCATCGAGTCAATCATATGCACACATCATCAATGCGCAGTGAGCAGAGTCATCAAAAAGGCCAGCCAGCTCGTTCCAACTACACTATGGCAGACACACGTCCTTCGGCCAATACTATGTTTGGCAATGGCATGTCATGGGGTAAATCTACATAACCATGTCATTTACTTTTTCCTTGATGTATTGTTCTTTTTCTTAACTAATACTGATTTTTATACCTCTTTTCAAATAGATATTTCTATAGGATATTCATTTCATTGTGGTTGCAGTGTCAGCTCCTTGTAACGTCCTGTTATTCAGTGTCAGATAGCTAAGGAACCATGATAGAAGAAATCTCAAGGTTTATGTTGTAGGCTAGATGGCTCGCTGGCAAATACAGAATAATACAATATGTGAAGTGGATTGATCAAAAACAGAGTTGAAATTAGAACCAAATTGAAACTCTCAAGTACGATTTTAGAGGATAAAGGACTAGAAATAAAAAATGATCTAATGAAAATGGGACACTTTTTATAGTAGTGAACTAAGAACTTCCCAGTGTGACTTATGATATTCGATCTATACATGAAAATGGAAAAATCAATGTAGATATTTCTGATAGGGTTAAGACCACTGACACATCAGTTTGTAACTTGATTTAACAATTAAGCTTCATGATATTTGGATAGGTGTGGGTTTAAAATTTTTTGGTTGGAGGTGTGCAAATGGATCCGAAGAGATTGACTTACCAACAATTTAATCCTTGTTTGGAACTGAAGAACTGGAAGGATCCTAGGATCACATCCTAAATAGATGATGTTTTGGTAAGGTTAGAACTATATAACTTATATCCTCATCAAATTATTGGTTCACCCTTTAGTATTTCTAAGTTCTAACAATGCCAAACTTACTACTACATATGTTGTAGGGTGACTTAGTAAATATACTACCTAGTCCTAACCATAGTCTGGACCATTGGACTGCCATATAGAGAATATTTAGATACCTTGAAGGTACCATTGATTAGTGTCCGTGCTATTCATGATTCCTGGAAGTGAGAGAGCAATACCATGAAGTTAAATGGGAGAAGACTCCTAAGATGTCTTAGTCCATCACAAGAAATAATTTTCTTCTTGGAGGTATCACTATAATTTGAGAATCTTGTAAAGAAAACAAAGTCCCTAGGAGTACTATTGAACGAAACCAAATTAATTGAGCTAAATACAACCTGCAATGAGTCATAATATCTTAAAATAATTTCCGATATTGGTTTTGTTTCTGAACTTGTTCATATTATTTATACACATTATGCAAAACAGTTATTTGACTTATTTAATCAAAAAAATTCCAAGAATGAAATATACAAATAAGCTAAGAAGCATGGACACATATGGGATAGGATATGTCACGATATGGGTACGACGACATGACAAATTCCAAAAAAGTAGGACATGGGTACGGCTAGGATACAATAATTATATATATATATATATATATATATATATATATATATATATATATATATATATATACATATATGTCACAAGAATCACTAGCATGAAGAGAGAGAGAGAGAGAGAGAGAAGCTAGGGATCTTGGGGAGAAGGATTAATCTTTCTCATTAGGCCAAGGGCCAAATATATATGTGAGTCATACAAGGAAAGAAGCAAGGGGTATCCTATACAGGCTATCTACGGGTATCTGTATCTCAATACTAGACACTATCACTAACAGCCCCCCTCAAACTCAAGGTGGGTCATGCACCATGAGTTTGCTAAGCAGAAACTGAAAACGTGGAGCAGGATGTGACTTCGTAAAAAAGTCAGCAATCTGTTCGCCAGAGGAAACAAATGGGAGAGAGATGGTCCCGGCCTCATACTCCTGGCGAGAGTAGTAGCAATCGAGCTCGATGTGCTTCGTCCGCTCGTGGAAGACCGGGTTGGTGACAATCTGTATAGCACTCCGATTGTCACAGTGAAGGGATGTAGGTTCAGAGATCTCAACCCCTAAATCTCCAAGAAGTCGTCGCAAGTGAATGATCTCTTTGGTAGTAGAGGCCATGGCTCGAAACCAGTGTTCTAAAAAGCGGTCTAGGCGGCCGCCTAGGCGGCGCCTAGGCGCTAGGCGGCCCCCCACCGCCTCGCCTAGGCCCTAGGCGCTCCAGAAAAGCGGCCAAGCTCCCAAGCGGAGCTAGGCGGTCTAGGCGGGGCAAGGCGGCCGCCTAGGCGGGCTGAGGCTGGCCAGGCGGACCAGGCGAGCCAGGCGGGCTGAGGCTGACCAGGCGGGCCAGGCGGATTGAGGCTGGCCAGGCGGACCAGGCGGGCTAGGCGGGCTGAGGCTGGCCAGGCGGACCATGTTTGCTTTTGTTCTTGTTAATCACTCAATCTAGAATTATGGTTATATACTTGTTCTTTAAAATAATGGTTTGGGATAATCTTGAACTTATATTAATTTTTAAACATATATATATATATATTATCTAATATCAAAATAATAATTAAAATAATTTAAAAAAAGGCAAAACGCCTAGGCGCCGCCTAGGCCCCGCCTAGGCGCTAGGCGGTCCCCCACCGCCCGACTAGCGCCTAGCGCTTTTTAGAACCTTGCTCGAAACTCTGCTTCAGTACTAGAGAGAGAGACAACGCTCTGCTTCTTGCTGCGCCATGAGATAAGAGAATCTCCAAGAAATAGGCAATAGCCAGTAGTCGATCGACGAGTGGTCAGATCACCAGCCCAATCGGTATCCGAGTAGGCACGTAGGACCAGAGGAGAAGTCGATGATAGGAAGAGCGACCGGGTGATAGTACCTCAGAGATAACGGAGAAGCCGAAGAAGGGCAGCATAGTGAGCAGAGCGAGGGGCTTCGACAAACTGGCTGATGATGCTAACGGCATGAACAATGTCGGGCCTGGTGATGCAGAGGTAAACCAACTGGCCAACTATCTGGCGGTACCGAGTAGGATCTGAAAGAGGCTCACCATCGGTGGGACGAAGCTTTACGTGAAGCTCGAGAGGGGTGACGGCAGAGCGATCATCGGAAATGGCAGCTCGGCTAAGGATGTCAGCTGTGTATTTCTGCTGGGATAGCAGAATCCCTCGTTCACTGTGGGCGATCTCTAGCCCAAGGAAGTAGCGAAGAGGACCTAAATCCTTCATCTGGAACCGGCGCCGAAGATGCTGCTGAAGGGAAGTGATGACAGCGGAGTCATCACCTGTGATGATCATGTCGTCGACATATAATAGGAAAATTGCCCTGCCTTGAGGAGATGACCGCACAAAAAGCGAGTGGTCCTGCGAGCTCTCAATGTAGCCGATCTCGGTGACGGCTCGTCGGAAACACTCAAACCAAGCTCGAGAGGCTTGCTTGAGCCCGTAGATAGCTCGACGGAGGCGACAGACATGCTGGGGAGGGGTATGCAAACCAGGGGGTGGCTGCATGTAGACGACCTCTGAAAGATCGCCATGGAGAAAGGCATTCTTCACGTCTATCTGGTGAAGAGGCCATCGGCGGACTGCTGCAACTGCTAGGAGTGCACGAACGGAGGTCATCTGAGCTACGGGTGCGAAAGTCTCCTCGTAGTCTATTCCGTATGCCTGAGTGAAGCCACGGGCCACCAACCGAGCCTTGTGCCGCTCGATGGAACCATCAGGTCGCCGCTTGACCTTGTAGACCCACCGGCAACTGACAGGCTCAATGCCAGCAGGTAGGGGGACGATATCCCAAGTCTGAGTTTGCTCAAATGCCTGAAATTCCTCGCTCATAGCCTGCCTCCACTGAGGGACTGGACGGCCTCCCGGTACGATCGAGGCTTCTGGTATGTGTGAAGGGCTGCAAGAAAGGCTGTAAACTGAGGCGAGTAAGAGGTGACCGTGGCAAAGCCAAAACGGTCAGGTGGGCCAGAGCTAAAGCTGAAGCGATCAGGTGGGTGGTGCTCGCGTTGAGGATAGCGGGGCGGCGGGCGAGGATCCACGACCGTGGACGTCTGACTGGGCATAGTAGGCGGAGTACCATGGGTATCGGGAGTATGAGGAAGACCTACGGAATCAATCGGTGACGGAGGAGAGGAGGGGATGGAGGAAGACTCCGTGGAAGAATCACTGGAAGTAGGGGGAGAAGTAGAGCTGGACGAAAGGGGTGATGGAAGGGGCTCGAGAGTCGGAGACAGGGTGGTAGGAGTCTCCAAGAAGGTGAGGTCCTAAGCTGCAGAGGAGTAGTAAGGGGCATCCTCGACGAAGGAGACGTGTCGAGAGATGCGAAGGCGACGAGTCAAGGGGTCATAGCAACGATAACCCTTGTGCTCGGCGCTGATTCCTAGGAGGATGCATTTAACTGCACGTTCGGACAGCTTCTTGCGCTCATGGGGTGGAAGGAGAACGAAGCACGTGCACCCGAAGGTGCGAAGCAGGCGGTAGTCAGGAGGAGAAGAGAAAAGATGCTCCTGGGGAGATGCACTACTCGGAAAAATAGAAGAAGGGGTGATGTTGATGAGGTTGACTAAGGTCAAGACAGCCTCAGTTCAGAAAGTGCGTGGAACGGAAGTAGAGAGAAGAAGAGCACGCGTCGTCTCAAGGATATGACGGTGCTTCCCCTCGGCTACGCCGTTTTGCTCGTGTGTGTGAGGACATGTGTGCTGGAATAGGGTCCCATGGGACTGAAGAAGTGTCCGCATAGCAGTGGAGAGGTATTCGAGGGCGCAATCAGACCGAAAGGTCTTAATGCGACAACCGAACTGTGTGTGGACCATCGAGGTGAAAATCTGGTAGATCTGAGGAACCTCAGAGCGGTGCTGAAGAAGGTAGACCCAAGTGTATCGGCTGAAGTCATCGATGAAAAAGATATAGTAGCGATAGCCACACATCGAAGGAAGAGGTGCAAGGCCCCAGATATCGGAGTGTACTAAGTCAAAAAGAGCAGAACTCTGAGAGATACTAGAAGAAAAAGGTAGGGCTGTAGCTTTAACAAGCTTACAACCGGTACATGTAGATAAAGAAGAAAAAGAACAATGACCTAGAGCTCAAGTTTGTAGTAAGCTCTTAAGTCGAGACTTAGAAATGTGACCTAGTCTTCGGTGCCACAAGTCGACATCAGGAGAAGCTAGGCTACAGACACCAGAAGGGGAAATGATGGGAAGATGGAGATGCTCGAGGTGGTACAGCCCGCCTGACCTATGACCAGCGCCAATCACCCGTTCGGTATGTGAATCTTGCACAACATAAGAAGGGGAGAAAGTCACAACACATCCAGAGTCTCAAAGGCTGCTAATGGAGATGAGCTGCATGCGAAGCTGGGGAACATGCAACACAGTGGGTAAAGAGAGGCGACCGCTCGGTTCTGTAGTGGCGGTAATCGATCCACACTGCGAGATGGTTAAAGAAGAGCCATCTGCAGTATGTATCGATGGAATGTGCGGTGCCGGTCGGCAATCAGTAAGTAAGGAAGCGTTGGAAGTCATGTGATGGGAGGCCCCAGAGTCCAGAATCCAAGTAGCGAAGGTACCGGGAGTGGCTAAGTGAGTAGAGGAACTGGAGGCGTTGGAAGCCTCGGCGGAGCTGAAGCTCGCCTGCTGGTCTAGGCGGAACTGAAGCTGTGCAAGCTGCTGCTGAAGGAGCTGAGTAGTGTCAGGGGCGTCCAAGAAACCCCGGGGTGATGATGGAACCGTGCGAGGAGAGGACGGAGCAGTAGCAGCAGCAGCAGTAGAGCCAACGGGTCGACCACATCCTCGGTGTCCCTGCCTTTTCTCTGGATGCAGCTTCCAACATGTGGCGACAACATGACCTGGTTTGTGGCAGTGAGTGCACACAAACCGATCACAACCAGAAGCATAAGTAAAGGAGGTAGCTGGGGCTGCAACAAGGACGCTCGAGTGGCTGGAGGGGGGCGAAATAGCCCTGGTGGCGATGGTGCGCAGCCTGGTCTCTTCGGCGACGAACTCAGCAATGGCAACATCCAAACGTGGAAGTGGGTCTCGATGGATCAGGGCGCCAGCAAGTGGGCCAAATTCTGGTCGAAGGGCCATCAGGAACTGATAAAGCTGACGGCGCTCCCAGAAGGCTTGGTGGGTGGCACGGCACTCGGGAGAGACGGGAGGTACCAGTGACTGAAGCTCCCGCCAGTAACCACGCATCTGCATATGGAATTGTTGGATCGTACGATCGCCCTGCTGTTCGGACTGGACCTGGGAGAGGAGAGAATACTCGCGGGTGCCGCTAGACTCCACGAAACGCTCAACTAAGGAGCGCCATATGGCTGCGGATGCTCCAAGAGTGGCGAGGTCAGCACGCATCGTCCGATCGACCGAAGCGACAAGGTAGGCGGTGACCCGTGCATCACGAAGACGCCACGCTTGAAGAGCGGTAGGGAAAGCCTGACTCGGTGCCGTGGTGGTGCCGTCGAGTAATCCAAGAAGGCCACGTCCGAGAAGCGTGGTCTGAACGGTTGCTGCCCATGCTTCCTAGTCGGCGGAGGAGGCGAGAGGGAAATCCGTCGAGCTCGGTAGGAAGTCACGAGTATACTCGAACGGGAGGCTCTCAGAGTGTGGTGGCACGAGCGGAGGAGCATCTACGAAGGAGGAGTCGGCCATGGCGGCTCACTCAGTGTCGGAGTGGATCTGTCGGATCTGAAGAAGAGATCGGAGACAGATCTGTTCAGATCTGGAGGGAGATCGGCAGGGGTACAGCCGGCGAAGACAGACCCCAGTCGGTGGAGCTCCGGTCTCACAGATTCGGCCGGTGGAGGGAGATCGGCAAGAGCCGGCGATGACAGATCTGGCAGGGAGCAGATCCGAGGGTGGGGCAGATCCGGCGGGAGGAGATCTGGTCGGAGGAAGCGACGATCCGGCCGGAGGAGAGCAGATCCGAACGGTGAGGAGATCTCACAGATCTGGCTGGTGAAGCTCCGGCGATGGTAGATCCGGTCGGTGGAGCAGATTCGAGGAGGCCAGATCCGGCGGGAGGAAATCTGGTTGGAGGGGCGCGATCCAGATGGAGATCCGGACGGTGAGATCTCAGATCTGGATGTTCGAGAGCTTGAGGTTGTCAGGAGAAGAGCTCGAGTTTGGCTCTGATACCATGTCACAAGAATCACTAGCATGAAGAGAGAGAGAGAGAGAGAGAGAGAGAGAGAGAGAGAGAGAGGCTAGGGATATTGTGGAGAAGGATTAATCTTTCTCATTAGGCCAAGGGCCAAATATATATGTGAGTCATACAAGGAAAGAAACAAGGGGTATCCTATACAGGCTATCTACGGGTATCTGTATCTCAATACTATACACTATCACTAACAATATATATATATATATATATATATATATATATATATATATATAGGGAAAGGGTAGCCTACTCCATGCTACTCCATGGCCTAAATAGACGCCACATGACACTTTTAAATCGGGTATTTTGTTGATGTATGGTCAATCCAAAATGGATAGATTAGGATTATGAAAAAAAAACCGAAGAAAAAAATCTCAATCAACTCGATCATGTTGTAACAAATTTAACGGTAAATTATGCATCGTAAAAACTTTTTTTTTTGCATGCTAAAAATACTACTTGGCATGTGTTTTTCTCAAATTTTTTTCTTAACAATTATTGGGAGGGATGAACCTAAGTTGATAAAGTCTTATCTCCGGTTAAAAAGTGCCACATGGCATCCATTTAACCCATGGAGTAGATAAGTTACCTACTCCATGGAGTAGGCTACTTTGCCCCATATATATATATATATATATATATATATATATATATATATATATATATATATATGAGACAAAAACTTAAATGAGTAAAGTAATTAAACAAAGCATATAGAAATAGACAAAACAATTACCAGGGTTGCTCGCGCTCGCAGTCGGCTACTTGACCAGTAACGACATAGCAGCAGGGAGGCGGCTAAGGAGACATGAGAGGGATCAGAGGAAAAGAAGAGGTAAGAAGGGGAGGAAAGCATTTATCAATAATAAATTCATAATCAATGTTCAAAAAATCGATATATTTTGCAAAATATCTCAGTTTTCCAAAAGCTCGGCACAAAATCCCTAAGGTAGTTCGAACGGTACAGAATATGTCGTGATATTTCCACGAAATATTTTCTCCTCCACGAAATATCGCGATATCAGCACCGACACACAGAGAAATGGCACCGAAGTTGTGGGACTGACTAATTATGGTTCACATCAACTTATTTACATATAATAACATTTAAGTAAATGTTTGTCTCCATTTACTTTAAGTTATTATATGTAAATAAGCAAATAACCCCCATTTGATTTTAATAAAAATATCAAAAAAATTAAAACCAAAGGAATCAAAAAGTATACTTTCAGTTTTAGTAGGAGAAAAATGGATCTCCTACTAAAATTGAAAGTATACTTATAAAAATGACATTTACTTATAAAATCAATATTAGTCAATGTCATTTTTTATAAAATCCGCATATTGAGAAAAATGGTTAAATAAACTCTTTTAGCTCAAAAAGTTTCACAAGATGTAGAACTACAAGTACATCTAGAAAACCATGGTTCGTCGAAGGAAATTTTGAATGAATAAAAACTTGGGGACTTAGTGAGAGGTCCCCAAAAAGAGATCGCTTTAAGGGTAAGAACACCCAAAAAGATGATGTTGCAGCAGGTCCCTCTCGAAAAGGATCTAGCTAGAGGAGCAAGTCCTACACGTGACTTTATCCCTTTTTAATGACCAAATTGCCCCTTAGTGCATGCCTCTTCGTTCCTTGCCGCTACAGAACTTCAACCTACGGATTTGCTACAATAATTTCACTGTAGCAAAATTTATTTATTTTTTGGACACGATTTCACAGAAAAAATATATTGCTACAGTAATTTCACTGTATTAAAAGAGTAGCAATCTGCGCAGATTGTTACTCTACAAAGATTGTTACTCAATCTGCAAAGATTGTTACTCTTTTGCTACAGTGATTTCACTGTAGCAATTTTTTCTCAACAAGATTTCTCAAAATAAATTGCTACAATGATTTCATTGTAGCATAAGAGTAACAATTTGCACAAATTGTTACTCAATCTACACAAATTGTTACTATTTTGCTAAAGTGATTTCACTATAACAAAAAAAAATTTGGTAAGATTTCACAAAAATTTTGCTACAGTGATTTCACTATAGCAAAATAGTAAATTTCCGAAGATTGCTACTCTTTTTGCTACAGGACCAGTGTCCACATGTACAGCTACACATAGGGTCTTGCTCACGTGTACAGCTAGTCGCATGGGTAAAAAAGATATTTTTATATCGGGAAGACTTAACGCTAATTAACGATGTTGGCTGTCTTTATCACAAAATTTGATCTGTTAGGACCTATCACACATTACCCCTAAAACTTTCCTATATAAAAACACTTTTTTCCAGACTTAGTAAAAAAACAGTGTTTCACATTTCAGCATATTTTTTTGGACTTATTAGTGATAGGTCCTTCTAACATATGGTATTTAGAGATAAAGTCAGTAAACAAAGGTTATTGGTGATAGGTCCTCCCGATTGGTAAATGACTAACTTACCCCTATGTGCAGCACCAATCCGAATTTGACCCATACGTGAAGCTGTACATGTGGGCCCGGTCCAATCTTAACATAAGAACTGTAGTAAGCTATGCAATCAAAGTCGGCCCCTAGTCGACTTTGATTGTATATATGATATATGGACTAGCATAAATGTCAATAAGTATATGATATTAGTCGGTCAATAACAATGCATGCCTTCACACTTCACAGCAGGGTATAAATACATAAGTAGCAAAACATAGTTGTATTGGATTCATGCCCATGTCAGAAGACTCAGAAGAAAGAATTCATCACTATTTGTTTGTTGGTGTTTAATCTGTGAACAACTGCAATTTTAATTATAGGGTTATATGGATATCAACAAATAAACAATAATTATTTGTCTATGTTTTTATCTCAGTTTCTTAGGTCCTCAACAGATGATTATAGGGAAGAGGCATAGTTGCGACTCAAGACTTCGAGGCAATGCAAAAAAATCCAAACAAAATTACTTGTAGAGACTCCTTGCAACAAAAAAAAAAATGCTTGCAGAGACTCAAGGCTGGACATGTATCTTGGAAAAAAAAACCCGACTAGTCCTAGTCGCTAGTCGAGGATACGCCCAGTTATGAAGGAATCTGGATTAGTCGGTTAGCAAAATACCGCCTGGGTACTAGTCCCGATTTTGATAGCATAGGTAGCGAGAAGAGTAACAATCTTCGAAAATTGTTACTTTTTTGCTATAGTGAAATCATTGTAGTTTTTTTTTTTTTGAAAAATCTCGTCGAAAAAAAATAAATTTGCTACAGTAAAATCACTGTAGCAAAAGAGTAACAATTTGTACGAATTGAGTAACAATCTTTGTTGAGTAACAATTTGTGCAAATTGTTACTCTTTTGCTATAGTGAAATCATTGTAGGAAAATTTTTTTTTAAGAAATCTCGTCGGGGAAATTTTTTTTTGCTACAGTTAAATCACTATAGCAAAAGAGTAACAATCTTTGTAGAGTAACAATCTGCATAGATTGTTACTCCTTTGCTACAGTGAAATTACTATAGCAATTTATTTTTTCGTGAAATCGTGTTCTAAATTTTTTTTGCTACAATGAACTCATTGTGCAGATTGTTACACTTTTGCTACAGTGAAATTACTATAGCAATTTATTTTTTCGTGACATCATGTTCCCAAATTTTTTTGGTACAATGAACTCACTGTAGCAAATCCATTGGTAGAGTCCTGTAGCGGCAAGGACGGAGAGGCATGCACTAAGGGCAGTTTGGTCATTAAAAGGGGATAAAAGTCACGTGTGGGACTTGCTCCAACTACATCCTTTTCGGGAGGGACTTGGTGTAGCACCATCTTGTTGGTTGTCCTTCCCCTTAAATCGATCTCTTGTTAGGGACCTCTCATTAAGTCCCCCAAATCTTTACGTGATTTCAAACTTATATAACTTTGTTGTTTTAAGTCCGTTTTCAAAATCGTTTGAAATATTAATTTAACAATCAACTAATCTTTATTTTGAAAATATTTTTATTCTCAAAAAATATTAAAAAACATTTGAAAAATATATATCAAAACCGGGCCAAACAAGACTCACAGACTCAATACATTGAATACATGCTATGTGAAGTTCTACATCACCAGATAGGGTACAAATATTATTTGAGTGTTCCAAATTGTGTATCGATACTTGAATTATGACTATCTAGAGTTTCACTGAAAAATTCCATCTTAAAAATCAATATTTTCACCATTTCTATAAAACTGCAATATTTCCACAAAATATTTCCATATCTGGAGGGTCGAAATTTCAACTGAAATGGATATTTCGAACCTTGGTTATAATACATGTTTATCATATTTTTTCTAAGTTATAATACACATTTATCATACTTTTTCTTCCGAGGTAAACTAGAATCCTATGCAATCGAGATAGATTCAAGTTTTAATAGGATAAATTTCATAATATCAATTCTATACCCTCGGGAGGGCTAATCAGTTTCATTCCTAGTAATTCATTCGTCTGTCCTAGTCTTTTCATATTAAACTTTCTCGATAAGTTTTAATATCTTTAATCATCTTCAAGGAAATTCCATACATAAGAGTATCATTTACATACAAGCATAGAACCACACATTCATTACTAATCAATTTGGATAAAAAGCATTTATCATGTTGATTAATTACAACACCATAGCTCAAGCTAACAACAAATTATGATCTCATTGTCCAAGTGCTTGTTTCAGACCAAATAGGACTAATATGCATACTCGTGGGGGAGGTGTTTTAGGGCACGACCTCTATTATTAGAGTCTGCTACTCACCCTTGGAGAAGCGACTCAAACCTCCTCCTCCCCCTCCTAGCATTAGGCTCGTAGGTTGAGCGGGCTAGTGAGGATGGCCACTCCTCTCGGGGAGCGGGCACCCACTAAATACCTTTTGGCCCGACCTACTACTTCAAGAAGATCTTACACCCCTAGAATGGGACACAATGTTCTTTATGTTCTATCTGTTCTTGGTTAGAGAGAGTAGATGAGCGAGAGAAAAGGGGGAGTGGGGTCTGAGAGTTTTTTTTATTATAATGGCAATATTCCCTCACTTTCATACAATAAGCAAAGGGTCAGTCCCCTCCTCTGTGCCCCAGCTCCCCTCTTATAGCGCAGGCTGGAAGGGAAAACCCTTGCATCATTCGACACGTCTCCCCATGTGTTACCATTACATTAGAGGGCTACTAGTCCGTCATGTGCCGACTAATGTCGCATGCTGGCTGATGCCTTGGCTTGTGCCTCAGATTCCTCCACGTGGCGTTGTTTAGCCTTGGCAAGGTGTGTTCGTTGGTCTGGAGTGTGCAAGCTCTCCATGTGTCCCCATCTTTGCTCGGGCTATTGTGTTGCCCTAGGCCTACTCTTTGGTCTTGGGCTTGTAGCTGCTTCTGGCTTACTCGGGATAGTACTAGCCTCTGGCTTTGGGCGAGTACTAGCCCTCTGTGCTTGTATTATCACAAGCTCGTGTAGCCATTTCACCTTGTCAAGCACTCCTTCGGGAGCGCCCTGTACTAACGGTCCTCGTTGGGCTAATCTGTCTTTGTCCTTCGTCTTGTCGGGACACAGAGCGGAGGTGAATATTTTTTGCATCTGCAATACTTTTATTTTCTTGTGCATCCGCAATTCTTTTATTTTCATCTTCTAAATAACCATTTAAGAAATGGATTTTAACTTATATTTGATGCATTGTCAGATTATCAATAGAAGCTAAAGTCAAATGGGCTCTCATAGTGGTTGTTTAGGTACGGGAGAGAAATTTAAAAAATCATTCATTCCTTTCTTTTGAGTATAGCTCTTACCAACTAAGCTACTCTTGTACTTTTAGACAAGGTTCAAAATTTCCATTTCGGTCAATATTTCGACCCCTCTAGATATGGAAATATTTCGTGGAAATATTTCGACAGTGTGGAAATATTGTGATTTTATAGAAATGGTGGAAATATTGATTTTTTAATGGAATTTTTCAGTGAATCTCTGCATAGTCATAAACCAAGTATATATACACAATTTGGAACACTCAGATAATAATTATACCCAATCTACAGGTGTAGAGCATCACAAAGCATATATTCTACATTTTAGTCTGTGAGTCTTTTGCAATCTTGTTTGGTCATGTTTTGATCTATGTTTTTAAAATAGCTTTTAATCTTTTTTGTGGAAAAAAATATTTTCAAAATAAAGATTAGTTGATTGTTAAAATAATGTTTCAAACGATTTTGAAAACGGACTTAAAATAAGAAAGTTGTGCAAGTTTGAAATCGTGCAAAAATTATGCTGAAATGCAAAACACTGTTTTTTTACTAAGTCTGAAAAAATGAGTTTTTATAAAGAAAAGTTTTTATACATTCAAATTTTTTTTTGACTGACCATGGTTTTCTAGATGTACTTGTAGTTCTACATCTTGTGGAATTTTTTGAGCTAAAAATGAGTTGACTTAACCACTTTTCTCAACATACAAATTTTATGAAAAACCGAAAAAACTGTTTTCTCCTACTAAAACTGAAAATCTACTTTTTGATTCACTTGGTTTTTGATTTTTTTGATATTTTTATTGAAATCAAATGGAGGGGTATTTGCTTATTTAAATAAAAATTAACTAAGACGATATTTACTTAAATGTTATTATATGTAAATAAGCTGCTGAGAACGAAACCTCCAGTCCCCTTTTATAACCAGTCAGTCCCAACATTTCGGTGCCAAAATCCCATAATTTCTCAAAATTTTCCGAAATGTCTCGAAATTTTTACGAAATATCGCGATATTTCGTGCCGGCAAATATATCGTGCGAAATATCGCGATATTATCGTGATTCCTATTTCGTTCGATATCACAATAGGAATTTCGTACCGAGGTTTGAGAAAACCGAAATATTTCGCGATATTTCGCGAAATATCTCGAGATTTTGTACCTTGCTTTTATATAAAGCCGTCGGGTTTAAGTTTCCTTTTAAAACCCATCTACAGCATAAAATGTTTCTTATTACTATGAGGTATGTCTGGGAGGATCTATGTCTTATTCTGAATAATGGGCCTAAACTCACAATTGATGTCTTCCTTCTGTTGAAGACATAATTTCAACAATATCTAGGTAGGTGTAAAAGCCTACATCAATCATTTTCCTCAATATTTTTGCTTCTCCAAGGTTAAAGTTCTAGTTCCTATAGTATACATCCTCATGTACTAGGTCTGCTATAGTTAGAAGACTGATTGAACAAAGTGGTTTGGGAATTTAGTTGGACAGAAATATCCTGAAAATATGCTGCATCTGACTTCTATAAGCGTGTTGTGGAAAAACTCTAGTTTTACACTTTTACTAAGAGGAATCTATTTACATTATTGTCTAAGTATGTCCTACAAGGACAATGTTTGTAGTTTTAGATGTTGCCGAAATTGATTGATAGATTGTGCCATCTTTCCACCAATTAACTATGCTAGATGGAGAATCCAAGGAAACCCACCTGTTTCACGAACTCTCGAGGAAGGTTTATTTTAGGATTACAAAGTCTTCTGCATGATTGATATATTGCCTCCATCTTGGTCTGAGTTTACATAAAATCCTTAGGCACTAACTAGGCAAACTAACCCATGGTAGTTCAAATGCTGCAACACTTATTGGCAACCTAACAACTGTCTTTCATCTCACTATCATTGCAGTTCTTTACATAAGACTTTAGTTTTAGTTCCACATAACAACCATATGTTTGTTCTCGATTGGGTTTACTTTCATATGAGACCTTATAGAATAAACGTACTCACAAGTCACCTTGTCAGAATTGGGCAAGTTAGTGTGTTTTATGCCCAAGTCACAGGCATTGCATTTATATGGAAATATGTCCAGACCATGGTATATATCAGGGAGATAATTGGCTTGGTACCATAATTGACTGATTGCTGATTAAATGTGCGTTTACATGCTTTCCATGTCTGGTAATACACTTTTAAAATGTGTCTGCGGAACTCATTTTTAAGCATGTGGGATAAAAAATACGTATAACAGTATTGGCATCATCCTAGGAAGCATGAACACTACCCTATAGGAGGCTATGTGCATAGGCCATCATCTTTCCCCTTATCCGATGGAGCCTTGAGCCCTGTACCATGTCCAACCCTACCTATCTCCCCTCTCAGCTTTCTCTCTTACATAGAAGAAACTCGTCGGACACGTCTTGGATACATGTCAGATACGCCTCTTCTTTTCCAAAATTCTTTATTAGATTTTTATCACTGGATACGCCTTGGACAATTTAGGACCACTTCAAAAAAACGTGTGGACGGTGTTGTAAGTATCTTTTTTTTGTAAATTTAGAAAAGTTTTGGATTTTGAGGTTTATTATTAGAAAATATGAGTTTAAAAAAAAGGCAAAATGCTTCCCTTTATTATGGGTGTTGATTTTAAATGAGAGATATAACGTAGAAATGTGAAATAGTCATTTTTTTTGTTATGTATTTACGGCTTATAAAGGCTTCTATCCTCATTTTTTTCTTGTATGTTCATTTTATATATTCTTTAGAGATTATGTATATATTATGGTGTCCATGCCGTACTTGTGTCCTACCTTTTTAGTATTTGTCATCTCCTTATCTGTTCCAGTGTCAGTATATGTGTCTGTGCTTCCTAGGTAGCATCAATGTGCATATTTTTTTGGTTTTCTATAGTTTCTCCAATTGTTTCGGAGTAACCGGTGCAGAAAGTCATATTTTGATAAGTATTCACTAATAACTCCAGCTGTTACTTGGTTTCGTTTGAGGTAACAGGCATGAAGTAAGGTAATCGTGATACTGTGATATTCCATTTCCTCAAGCCCCCCTCCTCTCTCTGTCTCTCTCTCTCCCTCCCTCCCTCCCTCCCTCTCATAACATAAAAAAAACAGTGCAATGCAAATATTGAATCCATCAAGTGTGAGGTGATGGTCACAACAGCCAAGAGGTGATTGGCCACAACAGCCAATGTTGGACACTGTTATCGGTCTATGGGATACCATTTTTTTATAATTAAAGTTGATCACTATTTTAATAAACTTCTTAGTACATATCTCAAATTTTAATTAAAAATCAACGAGGTAATGTATATAGATATTGAAGTATATGAATACTTGGGTAATCAAAATGCCTCCCTGCATTACTGATATGTGCAATACTCCTATTGAGGGAGAGCCGTTACGCTTTTCTTGTACTTGTTTCATAGATTACTCGATACTTGTTATAGCCAATTCGTTGTTGCCTTCACACGTGTCGTTCGTTTCTGAATCTGGCAACCATGGTCGAATGTCTCCTTTAATAATGGTTGAATTAGATACGTGCGCTCCCTTTTCTACTTTTTTTTTTTGTTCTTGTGGGCGATGTCTCACGTGTACATTGTAACAAGCTGACCTTTTGTTGTAGGACGAAGGGGTGGACATCCCATTCCAACGACCCTACCATCATCCCATGAAAGAAAGGACTATGGAAGGATCTGATATCACCAAAGTCTGACCTGACCCCCACGACGTTCCCTTATAAAGGGCATGATATCGATTTGTTGCTGGCCACGAGATTTGAACGTTTATTTTGCCGTTGCTTGTGCTGTTTCTGGTGGGGTGGTCGGATCTTCATTTGGATTTATTGATCCATCCGTGTACACTCCTATGAATCATGGCATCAACACATTCTGTGTGTTAGTGTGATCTTCCCCATCCGCCGATAGTTGTTATTTCAACACATTATTTCCACCATCAAATATTTAAAATACAAAATAGTATCTGACGTCTGATACTGCATAGTTTGTGCAGTTGGATATGAAACAATGGAAGGGCAGGATGTTGTTATGGAACCCGAGGGCACAGCCTCCTGATAATGGAAGTAGGTAATGCGCTCTGCTTTTCTTTACTGCCTGTCTCCTTATCAAACAATGGTTGGTAGGGAAAACAAAAAGCTTTCAAGGGGTCTGTACTAATTACAGAATGGAGAGTATGGAACTCTTGCCATTTCTTGAAATCCTCCTATCCTACTAGTGTAGATACAAGGGCCTTCCAAGATTGAGACAGGCTATGATCTGTTCTCGCTCCACGATGACATAATGACTGATCGGCCCTGGGCATTGGAGACGGTGTGAAGAGAATTTAATAAAATATTCATGTGCTATTGACTTATATAATCTCAGCAGCAAATTAAGATTTGACTACAGATTCGCGACTTCTGTTTGTGCAACACGACTCCGATTTAACCTAGCTCCCTTCTTTCATTTTTTTTTGGTTTTTTGGGTTTTGGTATAGAAACTGAGCTGCCTTTTGGTTCATGTGTTATTCCTTGATGGAAACATAAATGCCATTGTGGCTATTACGTGCTCTGGTGCCGTGTTTGATGCGTTATCCAGATGGGAGTTCAAATCCCGTCCAGCGGTTGCTGCGTTTAATTTGGTGAGTCTTGGAATTTTTTTTTGAACAATGCTCTCTTTTTGTACTCCTGTCCATTCAGGTATGTTTGGGGGTTCTATCCCCGGAATTTCCTTGCGAAAGTCGTGGGCTTGGTTGCCTTTAGCTTTTCAAGAAGCAGCAGGGGGCTTTGAAAAAAAAAAAGTAGGGGAAGGGAAGGGAAGGGAAACTCCCATGCTGAAGGCTGTAAAACTGATGGTCCAACATCCAGCACTCCTTGGGGTGACATCTGATTGAGATGAGTCAGCTAACGTGCTCCAATCCCCGTCATATTATAGGCCCAGCCGAGGAACTTTCACTGGAACTAAAAATAGTGTCAGTGTCACAAATTAGAGATCGACTCCTACGTCTTTCACTCGGTCTGTCTGATGGGGTGCAGTTGGGGCTGAGTGGGATACACAAATTCCAGCCATCAAACGACTGATGTGCTCTGGGCTCCGATCTGATAATAAGAGCAAATAAAACCCCCAACATACCCATATGATATGAGTGCTTACTCCCCATCCAAACAAGCACTCTTCCACTTGATGCCTCTTTCAAGCAACCCCTATCGTTATAGATACAGAGCCGCATGTCTTAATAATAGCATCCACACGATCCAATTGGGGCCTCCACTGCCCGCACAGCACCCCCCCACCATCCCATGTGCAAGCTACCGCCAAAGCCGCCATTGGGGCCAGAGACAAGGTAGACGCAAGGATAGGTTCAAAACATCGATATCAATTGATACACCTCCGATTTTTTGAGATACTTCATGATATCCCACAATATCTTGTGACATGTATCAATATATTGTAATAATCCGCATATTGGTGGAGGAGGTACGGCATCCAAATTTTTTTCTGATGCACACATGCCTGCAGATCTTAGGAAGAACATGCACTGATTGAAAACAGACATTCCATCAATTTGAACCAGATATATCCACATAAATCTGCAGCTTGACATTTTATCTTCGGTCCCTCCCTGTAAATATTGGAAAGAGCACACACATATCGATCAGCTAACACTTTGGAAGAATTTGCGACTGCAGTCGCATCCCAGTGGAAAAGCCTGCCCCCATCCAGCAGATTGTGTAATCGTATCCCCTGACCTCCATCCTGTCTCCATGGTAGATTTATCTCTTATCTTTGTGGCGGGCTTATCTCTCATCTTTAAGGTGGGTTTATCTGTGCTCCTGTGTGGGCAATATTACAGGCAAAGATATAGTTCAAAGAAACTTTGGTCTACCTCGTGCTTGCACTAACAAGCGATGTACTGACTATCGGTCCCTCCAAAAGATGAAAAAAACAAACACTGAACGATGTTCAACCCGCGTACCACAATCAAGCCTCCTTACTAAGATAGCCCTCTTGCAGCCGTTCAGGTCTACTATCATCCAGTATGCAACCAGTCTTTTCCCAGATTACCTTATACACCCACTAGCTTCATACCAATGGAGAAACTATCATGTGGTTTACAGCCAACCGAACCGGGTTGCCCTTCGGTTTATAACTCATCAACCCAAATCGGAATCCATTTGATAGCGCAAACCATCATACAACCAACCTGCCCATGAGTTGCTGTATTTGTTCTCACCTTGACCACATGAATCATGATGCTGGATAGAGGGCATCAATCCAGATCCGGCATAGCACTATCCACAATGGAAGGATCGACGATGGACTTAATTCTGGACTTGTTCATCTCCAGACCCAACTCTTCAAGCATTGTGTATATCTGGTCATTCTCCGGGTGCTTATGGTCCCTGGACATAAATTTGTGTGCCGCATCCCCGACCACAATCCAACTGGATCCAGGCTCCTTCCTCAACCCCCTCTCTCTCATCCCTCTCCTCACCCTATCAACATCCTCCCATCTCCCCCCAGCTGCATACACATTTGAGAGCAGAACATGATAGCCAGCGACGCCATCCTCCCCTTGGAGCTCAAAGAGCCTCTTGCACACCAACTCCCCCAGGTCATGCTTGCCATGAACTTTACATGCTGCAAGCAACGATCCCCAGATCCCTACAAAGTCCCCCCCATCGCCCAATCCCTGGACGAACTCGTAGGCTTCCTCCACCCTCCCACCTCTCCCCAACAGGTCCACGACACAACAGTAGTGCTCCGGTGTGGCTTCAATGCCGAATCGCTCCATTGATTCGAAGACAGCGAGACCCTCATCAACCAGCCCGGAGTAGCTACATGCAGAAATCACCGCGACAAAGGTGACGGCATCGGGCTTTGTGCCCGACTCTTGCATTGCCTGGAACAGAGACAGAGCTCTCTCACCAAACCCGTGCTGGCCCAAGCCCGACAGCATTGTGGTGTAAGTGACGGTGTTCTTCTCTACCATCCCGTCAAACACTCTTTCTGCAAAGATGATCCCACCACACTTGGAATACATGTCCACCAGAGCTGTGCCGACGAAAACATTTCTCTCCAGATAGCAGCGGAAGGAATGTCCATGGATCTGTTTACCAGCTTGGATCCCTCCAACTAGGTTACAGGCAGGGAGGAGAGATGATAGAGTTACCGAGTTGGGTGTCTGGTCTTCATCAAGCATCTTCCGGAACAGCGATATAGCCTGTTCGATCTGCCCGCTTTGCATGTGCCCTGCAATCATCGCGTTCCACGTGACTTGATCTCTCTCATCAGATCGATCGCTATTGAACAGGCTTCGTGCAGTGTCGACATAGCCGGACTTTGCATACATGTCAATCAGATAACTCTCCAATCCTTCGCACTGGATCCCATGCCGGATGAGGTACCCATGAGTTTCTTTTCCGATTCTAATGCTACCCAGATTTGACGCTGCCGAAAGCAACGCTGTCACGGTCACAGAATCTACAACAAACCCTTCCTTCTGCATCTCATAGACCAGCATCAGACCCTCAAAGTCTGAACCATGCTGCACCAAGGCGGAGATCATGGTGTTCCAAGAGACAACATCCCTCTTTGCCATCTGATGGAAAAGCTCGAATGCAAATTGAACACAACCACACCTGGAGTACATGACAATAAGAGCGTTACAAAGGATTAGCTCCAAATTCGGCGGTTCCCCTTTTATCAGGCGAGCATGAATCTGCTGCCCCAACTTGACATCTTGTGATTGCGACACCGCCATTAGGGAAGCCAGGAAAGTCACGGTATCTGCAGCAACAAAGTCGGATTCTAAAACTTGGATGAAAAGAGTGAGCGCTTCATAGAAGTGCTCGTTCTGAACGTACCCTCCGATCATGGTATTCCATACTTCAATGTTCTTCTCCATCGCATGATCAAACACCCGCCTCGCAGATTGGATGTCTGAGAGGTCAGAGTACATTAAGATTGCAGAACTCACTACGAATGCATCACAAAGGAACTCGCTCCCGTATTTAATAAGCAAGCCATAGAGCATATCTGCGTAATTCTCATCCCCCACGCCGGCAAGTGAAGGGAACACATTGATAAAGCTGACGACCGTAGGTCGAATCCCTACTTTAATCATAAGCCGGAACAGAGATAATGCATTGTCGGGGCGATGAGACCTGACGTACCAAGAGATCATGGTATTCCACGCCACCACATTTCTCTTGGGCATTCTATCAAACAGGATCCGGGCTACATCCACGCATGGGGTTTCCAAAGTGGAGGCATACATGTTGAGGAGGGAATTGCCGAGAATTGGGTTCTTGGGCGGCTTAGGAGGGTGGCGGCGGATGATATGGCAGTGGATGGACTTGCCGAGCTTGAGCTGGCGTGCACCGGCACAGGCTTTGAGGGCAGAGGAGTAGGTGTAGGGGTCGGAGCGGGGGGCGCTGCCGCGGGAGGAAGCGTTCATGAGGGCGTAGAGGCGGAGGGCGTCGTCGGGCACCGAGTTGCAGACGTAGCCGATGAGGAGGGTGTTCCAGAGAAGGGTAGGGAGGGGGCGGGGGAGGGCGTCGAAGAGGCGGCGGGCCAGGTCGAGCCGCCCGTCCTGGCATAGCTGGCTCAGCCGGGCTCGGATCGTGGGCTTGCGCTTAGGGTTGGGGTTCTCTGGGTCTTGGGAGGTTTCTAGGGCTTGGGGAAGTGAAATGCGAGTGGGGACGGCGGATGGATTTGGATGGCGGGAAAGTGACGAGGGAAGAGGGTTGGAGGTACGAGGAGGAAGAGTAGAGGACATGGCCGCTGATGTCTCCTTCCTCTTCTCCCCATCTCTCTTCCATCTCTTTATCACCACCAAAATATCCTCATGAAACAGATTTGGGGCGAGGCGATAAGAATTAAGAGTAAGAGCATCTCCACGGGACTCCTAGTCACCCTCTCTATTCTTTGGCTATATATGATCCATCTTCAATGGACTCCTAGAGCCACAGTTGAACCATCTATCTTCAATGGACTCCCAGAGCCAAGGGTGTAAAAAACCGATCCCGGCCTGGCCCGAACATGCCATGGGCCGGGCTCGGGCCACCAGCTTGAGACCCAAAAAAACCCAAAAGCTTGGCCATATAATCACTGTATACTTATTTTATATATATACAAAACGGGTACATTAAATATTATGAAAAATACGGTATAGTGGTTATGACTTCTCTAAATCTAAAAATCATATTTTTAGTTCAAACCCGGCCTGTCCCAACTCGAAATTCCAAATATATGTATACCCAGAACGGGCCCGGACTCAGACCCTTGGCCCGAGGCCCGGCCCAACGAGCCCAACGGGCCCACCCAGGTTTGACATCTTTATGCCCGACCCGGCCCATTTTACACCCCTACCAAGAGTCAATCCCAATTCCTCCTATGTTTTTATCATTGGGATTTACAAAATGAGGTGGATTTTTTCTTAAAACCCCATGTGGATACTACTGTCCGAGAGTCCATCGTTAGGATTTTTGAAAGGGGTATATAGTATTAAAGCCTTGCAAGATCTTAATTGGAAAGAGATATATAGTATTAAAACCTTGCTAGGTCTTAATTTAAGCTAATAGACATGGTTAGTTATGATATTGCCTGAAGTCCCTCCCAAAGCAAACATTTGTACAACAAGTCCGTAACTAAAATTGTTTTGACTTTTTTACTCCTTAAATGACAAAATTATCCCTCCAACAAAAGTATACATTCGTCTCCAACAAGAATATACATTCGTCTTCATAAAGAGTTTACATTCGTCGGATTGCTACCTTGAAATCACTGTAGCAAACAGTATGACTACAATGAAATCATTGTAGCAATGTATACATTCGCCTTCATAAAAAGTATACATTCATCATGTTGCTACCATGGAATTAGTGTAGCAATAGTATACAGTCGTCTTCGAAAAAAGTATATATTCGTCGGGTTGTTACAGTGATTTCAATGTAGGTCCAATAGTGAAATCATTATAGCAACATTATACATTCGTCTTCAGAAAGAGTATACATTCTTCGGGTTGCTAAGAGTGATTTCATTGTAGCAACCTCTACATGCACACTGTCAATCGGCGAATGTATACTCTTTGTTGGAGGAATAGTTTTGTCATTGAGGGGGTAAAAGAAAGATGAGGGACTTGCTCCAACGCATGCTGTTTCGAGAGGGAATTGGTGCGATATTGAACATTGGCTGTCCTATAGCTAAAATAGCATCTGCTAATAGGACTTAAGGCAAAGTCTCCCTTTTTAAAACGAAAAGCATTAACAGCTGGTGGACCCACTTGCCACAGTTGGCAGGCATCCAGGCAAAACTTAAACCTAGCTAAATAGACAGGAATGAAAATGAAAAACTATTCATCACTCCCGACTGTAATGAGCCGGATGGAGTCTTGGAGATACATCTTGGAAAACGTGAAAATGAGAATTTCGGATAACATTCATATTTTCTTGCTTTCATTTGAAGGATTACACTTTTTTTTGGTTGTCAAAATTATGGTATGTGCTTATACCACCCACCCCCGATGGCCAGTGCCAGCGATCGATTCATCGAGCAAATCGTAGCTCTAACCAAAGATTCCAACATGTTGCACCTCTCAACAATGTGAGAAGCATTTTCTAATAGCTTAAGCTTTGGGATGAAACGAACACTTAACATCGTATCATAGCTCTACTTTTGGAGGTCATAGGTTCAAATCTCGTTACCTCCATTTGATAATCCCTCCATTAGTTTGCTTTCCCAACAGAGGCCACAACTTGGCAAATGAGATCCAACTGGCTACTAGCAATGGATGATAACACGATTTAAGCTAGTACAACCAGAAAGCAATCCTTCAAAGAATCTATAAATTTAGAAGAATCAGTGTGACCTCAAGAAATGGGGAATACGAGTCACACAATTAAAGTTTCTCAATAAACCAGGGTGATATATAAAGTCCTGTGATGATTCAACCTGATAAATAGGCTTCGCATTTGATTAAATTTATAAGTTTGCCGGGTGAGGATCAGTTGGCAAATAATTATGAAGAGAAGGAAATCCAATTTGGGCTCTTCATAAACTCACAGTTAGAAAATAATTAGTAAAAGAAGAAAAATCAACAAGAGCTCTTCAAAATCTTCACCGAAAAACGGTGATCAATAAAACCTTCAGGGCCTACATCCACATCCATCAAACCTTTCGATATGGATACCATGAGGTTGGAGTTCATTTGACACAACTCAACCGATCAGATGCAAGGATCAGTACAAAATATAAAGAGTGAAGAATGAAGTAATGGGGGCTGAAAGAGAGAAACCTAGGGGGATTTTTTGCTCCAAAGAAGCAAGCAGACAAATCCCCAGGTGTTTATGGAATTTGAACACAGAGAAGCAGAATCACAGTACAACTCGGCCTCAGCTATGTTTCTCCCTTCTCGAAACATCAGTGCTGCAAACGTCCCCTCGACAAAGTGGACAGACCCTACAAAGAAGAACATATCAGGGTATACATTAGCAGATATGCTTGCCTTTGAGTTGCGGCAACAAGCAATGAAGACAAAAGGCAACAATATTGAAATCAAAAAGTTGAACTTTCAGTATTATAAAAATAACAAAGCTTCACAATGATAATAGTCGGTCTAAAAATTCTTGTCAATATCCCCTCTATACTCGATGGAATAAGGCTTCCATCAAGATTTCAACATGGTCTCCCCACCGCTCCATTAGAGAGCATCTGATAGTACAGTGATTTTACAAATCCTCTACACAGATTTTATAACTCATGTAAGACGACTTGGAAGCAAGGAATCCTTTCCATGGTGAGATTTGTAATTAATTGAGAATCTTATCCTGAAATCCTTTCTTGATTGCCTTCATTCAAAAAAAAAATGTATTTGATATGCTTGGTTTTTGAAGTGCCAAGATATAAAACAAGCCTAAAGGTTTTGGATAACGGACACATGCACAAGAATAATTTCCGTAATACTAAGTTTATAATGGTGTAAAAGCAGAGTTAATCAAGAACAAACAAAGGCAAATACCTAAGAGAACCTACCCAAAAGTGTTCAAGAAGACCCAAAAAGACTTTAAAAATTGAGAAAAGTTCGTAGCCCACGATTTGTTGAGTTAAAAAAAAATGTTGCAAATTCGGAAATAGAGAATGCATATCCTCAACTTAAGCATAACAGAAGATGTGTAGACATTACCTAGAAAAGATTCTGATATTTGCACATTTGAAATCTAGGTCCAGAATGAAACCTTCTTGTCATTTTGCACCCGGATGCAGATTTTGAGAGAGAGAAAAAATATAACTAATCTATATAATAGGGGAGGGTTTTGTAGGGGATATAAGGGACGATCAAGATCTGTCTTTGAGAGGGGGCTAGAATGAGGGGATAAGATAAGCTGATGTAAGGATGAGTGAGAATCATCCAAGGAGAGGGAACGGTTAAGATTGAATGGAGTTGAAATGGACGGTGTAATAGAGTGATTTAAGAAGTAAATAAGTGAAGGACCAGATTGTAAATAATTTTTTGTTATAATATATAAGAGGGTTTTGATGTAAAAAAATAGGGACATATATGGTATTAGGTTTATTGTTCACACATTTTCTCTATTGTGGATAATTTACTGTAGATAATGAGTGAAGCATCTACAGCTGTCCGTTGGACAATTGGAAGTGACGAGAGAGAGAGATCAGAGACATCACCCCCAATCTCTATCTCTCTCTCTCTCTCACGAACCCACCCTCTTCTCTGTTCCCCACACCCAAACGGACATCCCTAGACTGCTGCAGGATGGTGGGAGGAGCATAGAACGTCTCCGGGATGTGGGATCGGGTTAGCTCAACCCGGTGGAGGAGGCCGTCCACAACGAAGGGGTCTGGGTCGCCGGCAGCGGCCATGGGGTCTTGACGCTCCAGAGCGTGCTGGACGCAGAGGGCCACGATGAAGGGGTCGGGGTCTCCGGCAGCGGCCATGGGGTCTTGACGCTCCAGAGCGTGCTGGACACGGAGGGCGAAGATGCCGGGCCCATGGAAGACGATCCGGCAGAAGCCGAGGTCCACGATGACGTCGGCGGACCAGGAGTAGATGGAGTCGAAGAGGAGGTCGAGAAAGGGCTGGTGGAGGGAGAAGCTGACAGTGTAGACGCCCTCGAAGCCGGCCTGGGAGACAGCGGCGAGGTTCTTCGTGCCTCCGGGGAGGAGATGACCCTCCCCTACTCAATTAATCCTGTGAAATGTTGAAAGAGCACCAACCCCGTTGATCGATGACTATCGATCAGAGCATGGGTGGAGCCGAACGGCCCAATGAAGGATTTCATCTGCTTTGTTGGTGTGAGAGGTTGAAGCTGCCAGTATGATCTGGTATGCCCGATGGATCCGCCAGCTTTGTTAGAGCATCCCATGTAATTCTGCCAGTCTCCATTGTTTTTAGTTCCGTTTCTATATTGGTAAGTTTTTGAGGAATGAGTGATTGATTGGGTGCTCTTCAAAAGTTTAGTTAACATCTAGGCGATAGATGAGCCCACTGTTCTAAAAAGCGGTCCGGGCGGCCGCCTAGGCGGCCGCCTAGGCATTTTAGGGGGTTGGCCGCTCCGCTTCAGCAAAAAGCGGCACTGCAGACGGGTTGAACAAAGGCGGGCGCCTAGGCGGGATCCGACCCGCCTAGGCGCCCGCCTAGGCGGGTAAAAGGCGGGCGCCTAGGCGGTCTCACTGTATACAATTGCTTGAGGAATTTTTTTTTTTTCTGTAATGAATTTTCTGTTTCTTCACCATATGCAATTGCTTAAGGAATTTTTTTTTTCAATGTATTGTGATGAAATGTTTAAGAAGCTCTTACGATTTTTTACTATATTGGTTCTTGTATGGTATGAGTTTGGATAGAATTTGGATAACAATATATGATTGGTTGGAATTTGGGTACATCACAAAAAAGTTGGAGTACAACTGTATTATCTGGTATACTCAAGTTAGAGGGACAATCGGATATAGGTATTGAGGTAACCATACCGAAATACCCCTACCCACCCAATCCTCTCCTCCCTTTTCATAAAACTTTTATATTCAGATCGGTAGTTTTGATGTTTGCATATGTAAAACTTTCTAATATTGTTTTTTTATATAGAATTATGAATTTATATATATATACATACATATAGAATATATATAATATATTTTATATAGATGGACGCCCGCCTTTTTCTCCGGGCGCCCGCCTAGTCGTCCGCCTTCCGCCTTCCGCCTTGAAACCACTTGACCGCCCGTCTTCCGCCTTCCGTTTTTTAAAACATTGGATGAGCCATATATGAAGCTAGAAATTTATCTAGATGAGAGAGAGAGAGAGAACAATCAGATCATCTTGCAGGTTCAATCACTCACTCACCACAAATGACCACTATTCTGGGTCTCTGTTGATCATCTCAAGGCGCATACAATGTCAATGGTATAGCCCTGGTGATCCACCCGGCCCAAATCAATTGCACTAAGCCTGGCCGACAGGCTTTGCCAATTGGTGATCATCTCAAGAGGTGTGCATTCATGTCGTTGCCTCTACCTTACGTCTCACCCTCCCTCTTCCCCGATCATAGGAACCACACGTGGTCCCGACCGCAACACTCGCATCGTTAGCAGTGGGGCTTAGACCAGGAGCCTCGATGGCAGCGCAGCACCTGGTTATCCACCCGGCCCAAGCCTATTCATCACTGTCGCCTCATGCATCGCCATTGACCTTCGTACCCAGGGCATTGCGCTCAACTGCTTCCCATCCCCTTCCTCTCCCCTGTACCAGCCCCCACCCAACCACTTCCCCTCCGGTAGCCAGGCCTAGGAATCGCAAACCGCCATGGCAAAAACGGAGAGGCGCACCGAACGGAATGCAACCTAGAGTAATCGAGGAGGATGGAGGCCATGGCGGTTAGAGGAGGATATAGGTGAGGAGGATATAGGTTGCGGCGGTTGTGTCCTACAAGCTCCTCCATGCTGTCGTCGAGGTGGATCGCATTGAAGGGTTTGTAATCAGTTTTGTTTTCTTTGCATCTTTTTTTTCTTTTTTCTTTTTTTTTTTTTTTGGTTTTATGTAGTAGATTGGAGGCGAGGGTGTGATTTGGTAGCCAAAGTTGTAGGGCATCCATTCATTTAGAAAAATTCTACATGGTCAACGTATGCGAATCATGTAGATTATTTCCCTCCAATTATTGATAAGAGTTGTATCTGTCACGTATGTGTGGATAAGATCTCCTATTGTAATGGGCCGTGAATCATTTGTATTCCCAACCGAGGTCTGCCATATCATCCATTAGATAGAGATTATACAGAGAGAGCAAAAAAAAAAGGGTAATTACACTTTACCCCCTAAAATTTAGCTAAAACACACTTAACCCCCATATAGTGTATTTAGTTCCAAGTCACTCCCTAAAGTTTGAATTGTTAGCACATTACCTCCTGTTGTCAACTACATAATTTCCTCATTTGGTAATTTTTATCTAATCAAAATTGAATTGAAGGGGCACAAAATATAGTTTTTTAACTATAGGGGTATTAAGTGTTTTTGACCTAAACTTCAGGTGGGCAAAGTGTAATTTACCCAAAAATAATTGCTGTGGGGATTTTGCTGAAGATGCTAAGTGCGACATCTGGGTCGTTGATGTAACACCATGTTCAATCCAAAATTGATATATGTGAATTTATTTAAAAATAAATTTTAAAAAATGAGAAAAAATATAACCATTTGCTCATCAATGAATTAGGTTGTTTTCTCCAAGTGTGGACTCCCCATCCGAATATGGATGCCCCCGTCAATTGTGAGCGTCACCAAACCAATTTTGCTGCCCCGTTCGAGTAGCGACAAACACAAGTATTATCATCACTCTCGAAATATTGTCACATCTCTCAAAATATTATCACCGCTCATGAAATATTATTACATCTTTAATATATTGTTATCTACCAAAAAATATTATCGTCAATAATCTCAAAATATTTTGTTGCCTCCTTCGAAATATTGTAATCTTCCTCGAAATATTGTCATCGCCCTCGAAATATTTTGTCTCCTTTGAAATCTTTTTCGTGAGAAATATTTTGTCATCACCCTCTGATTTTTTGCATTAATCTGTTCATAAGAGCTATTTATTTATGATTTTATTTTCTTTTTTTGAGGCCGGGAGCGACCTGGTACTTTTCAGCCGGCTGCTCCAGAAGCCACGGCCTGCCGTCTGGCATCCCGACCGACAGCTGAGTGAGTGGCATTCCGTTCGATGGTCTGCCATTTGCTTTGGCGGCTACGGCCCACCGTTTGGCATCCCGCCGTCTGAGATCGTATAATCCTTTCCCCTATGTCCTCTGTTTTGTGAGAAAATAAATGAGGGAATTTGCTATCCCTGTTATAAATCTGCCCATGTTGTGTAAACTGCATCCAATTCATCCTAATGGAATGTGCGCACTTCTTCTGAATGTGAGGGTCATCGACGTATAATGTTGTTTTCGTCAAGTGTTGGCTCTTCATCCAAATGTGGGTGCCCCAACCGATTGTGGGCGCTGCCGAACAAATTTTGTCACTTTGTTCGAGTGGCGACAAACACGAGAATTATCATCGCTCACAAAATATTGTCACCATCCTCAAAATATTATCATCGCTTATGAAATATTGTTATCACCCTCTAAATATTATTATCTCTCTTGAAATATTGTCGTCGCTCTCAAAATATGTTATTGCCACCTTTGAAATATTGTCACTTCCTCAAAATATTATCCCTGCCCTCGAAATCTTTTACGTGCCGACAGGCACGGGCATTACTAGTAGAATAATTAAAACACAAAAGAAAGAAGGAAATTAAAACAGAAAGTAAATTTTTTTTTAAAAAAAAGGATCAGGTGAAGATTTAAAGAAACTAACTAAGCAACTACATGCTGCATATAGTGATTAGTTACACATTTTAATCGTCATGAAAGTAAAATCTATAAAAAAAATACGAAGCAAAACTACAAGATACGAAAACATGGCACTATACCATAGTAATATGACTAACATCTTGAACAATTATAAAAAAAACATCACTCAAGCTATGTATCATATGATATACTTGTTAACTCATGCTTGCTAAGAGGTAGAGGTCAAAGTTTGAGTAGTCCTCATAGCTCGAAGCTTCGAATCGCCTGCTACAGCATTAATGAAATATTGGTATCATGTATAATGTTGTGGGTTTACTAGTACTAGTCAAAGGCTGGATTTTTAGATTCATCTACAAATCTCAGTTTGTAGAAATTTCAGGTTGTGGTATTGCTAGTCCATGGGACATGGCTTGATGGCTATGGTATTGCTAGGCCAAAATCTGAAATGGTTCAGCCACTTCAGTTCGGATTAGGGTGAACCCTCAGAACATGGATTTTTGTCCATACATCAGTTACACTGCTGATTGCAAAAAAAAATCAGAAAGAAGAATTTTGGATCAGATCAACAATATATACCTGTGAATCTCTTTCAACCATTTATCTATACACGTTTGATGAAACCCATGATTGCAGGGAAGTATTCTCATGTGCTCGCCTTCCTCATACTCCACAAGGCATATGTAACATCTGTCAATCAATTGTTAACCAAAAAATGCTAATCAAATTATGGTCACTATTTGGACCACCAATTACTTAATTTGTCCGTAAAGGACTTCTATAGGAAATTGAAAATCAAGAAAGAGAGAAACTTGTTTATACTGTTGGTAAACAAAAAACTGCTTAGTAAAGATATGCAAGTCAAATGTACAAGAAAGTTCAACAAACAACATAATTACAATCAATAGCCTCCATAAAATTTCTGGGATTTCGCTATTATGGCAAATCTTTCGGTGGATGATCTAATTCTCAAATTCAAGGATATGGAAATTGAACGATATGTATCCTTTGGCGATCTAGAGAAACGCAACGATGGATCAGTGCAGAATATGCAGGTAGGAAAGATCCTCACAGACAAGCCTGTCAAAGAACGATTTTTCAAGAAGATCACAAATGCATGGGCAACCTTGCCAAGGTGACGTTATCATACTTCTACAAATCTTCTTTTTTCTTTGTATTTGAATCCCCACAAGTTTTGGAAAAAATCTGGACGAAAGGTCTTTGAATAAACTCTTAGTTGCATTTTTTTCATGTATATACAAATATACCGCCTATAGAGGCCTCGCATGTACTGTCTATATATTTGGCCTATTGGCCCTCAATGAAGAATTATTATGTTCTCCCCAAACCCTAGCCTTTCTCTCCCCTTCCCTCTCTCTCTCTTTCTCTCATCTAGGGTTTGTCACATACAACTTCACCTCGACAGTATTCTTGCCATTTATTGCATCTTACTCATTCTGTATTAAATTTAAATGCTATTCCGGTTAACAAGATAATAACAATATATAAAAAAAGCGACCTAAATATGAAGTAGTCAGATACCTGTATCTATGCACTTCCTAAGTTATGAAAAGTAGACTTGGTTTAACAAAAAAATGACAACAATATGTCTTTCATGACAACCTAATAGTTGGACTAAGTAGCTTTCATCGTTCCATCAAGATAAGTGAAATTATTAAATCACGGCCTTCAAATTCAAAAGCAAATTTTGCCAATTTGAATGAGAAAGATGCTAAAGGAAGGTAGGGAAACTACGTACTGTTCAGCCTCCTCATTCTGGTGTTTCTGCGGCTTTGTGTATACTATCACTGGCATACATTCCACAACCTCTTTTGGTGCAGGAACTGATCCAATGGATGAAAAGGATGGTCGAGAAGACAGGACTACAGTCTGCTGGTGGATTTCATCCAAAACCTAAATAAAATAGCCACATAAGTATAAATTCGACTGTGACTTGTAAAAAAACTCATTATCAAGAAGAATGTCCAGCAAGTTCTTTATAAGGAATACACGTCACCTCAAACAACGCTTCTGCTAGCATTACAATCCTAGATATGCTAGCTCTAGTGCTTATGTCATCTTCGGGATTGGAAGGACGGTTACTTGTTCTGCATGTGCAGCGACCTGTTCGATGTTGACCAGACAAAATACATGATCTGTCGTGGCCTGATAAATTCTCAAACCTGCTACCCAGGCGCTGAAGAGCACGGACCTGTTTATAGAAGTCATTATTCCTGGTTGAATTATATAATCGAGCAACTACAAAACCAAATACCCTTCAGACTACCTGAGATCTTATCCTCCTCCTCCTTTCAAGGAAAGATGATCTGTGATCCAACAAGTCACGATTACTTGCTTCTCTCACCGGTGGAGTTTCAGAGTCTTGATCATAGCTGCTGTCCCTAGAGTTAGACCTCTCGTAGGTGCGGTTATTAGAAGAATCTGGCAGCACTTCATCAGTCAATTCCGTATAAGATGGTGCTCTTCTCGTACCACCCAAGGCTCGTCGACCATTCGGCTGCTCAGTATGAGCTACAGACATCTCCTCTTCCAGAGTTGCAGAACCGAGTAAACCATCGGACAACAAAGTTCCTCGAAGAACTCGATCACGAAGCCGTCCAACACTGAGAGTCCTGCTAAAACGCACGCTACCTTCCAAAGATTCTTGTGGTCCAACACGTCTGGAAGAGCGTCTCCTGTCAAGATTCTCACTTTGTGCATGATTCCTAGGAGAGTGCCCACTTATAGCACCCTCGATGCTTGCATCATTTGTGACTACAACTTGAGAAGAAATAGTTTCCGCGGCGGTGAATACTTGAGTATCAATTTGGTTATCTGAAGAGCTACCAGGATCTATACAGACACGCTGGTCCTCATCACTTTTCAGGATAGAAAGATCAGCAGAGAAGTGAGCGCGGGCCCCTGCTGACCCCAAACTGAGAGCCCTGCTTAACTTAAAGCCGATTCCATCAGTGTTAAAGCCAACACGAGAACGCCGCCTGCTTGAAGGGTTCGATGATCGAGCAATAGCAAATGCGGTAGTAGAGCTGCTGCTGCTGCTGCCACCTGAATCAATTTGACGTATCAGGTATCGATTTTTAACACCGAATTCAGAATCGGAACAAGTTAATGGAGTTGGTTTACCAGGTCGAGCAAGTCTAAGCTTTCTGCAGGACTCATGATTCCCTCCACATGGTATATTCTCCCCTTCATCTGTACAGTTCTTCCCTTTCGACCTCCAACCCTCTTCCTCTTTCTGAGAACGTACAAACTCAAAAGTCATGCCATTTCAATGCTCTAACAAATTATGTCAATTGAAAATTTAATACCGGACTAGAAAATCACTAAACAAGCCATCACTTGTTGATAGATTCCATCGCTTGACAATTTGAGCCAAAAAGCCAAAAAAATTCAATTTCATCACACGAGCGTCAAATAAACATTAAAGACATTATAGGGAAGAGATTGAGCAATTAACCCTCTATGGATTTACATCATCAAGCATAAATTTTTGTTTTTGTTTTTTTTTGAAGGGATCATCAGAGTCAATCAAAGGCATCAGATTCCGCAAAAGTTGTATCTATCTATCATATGAGCGAATCCTTGACGACCATAAGATCCAGCATTTTCAAATCATAAGATCCAAAACCAAACTGGCTCACCTGATCACTTGAGAGTGTGGAGGGGGGGCCAAAGCAGGAGGAGTTGAAAACCCTAGACACTCGCAATCTCGCCCGCAAGTCCCCATCGGACGCCGACGCCGACGCCGACGACGACGACTTGCTGCTCCCGGATCCCATCACCTCCCTCCCCCGCTCAGGTGAGACCAATCTGGTCAAATGCAACTCTGATCCACCGAACGACAACCCCGACGATTACAAACCCTAGGAGGAGTTCGATCCCAAGGTATCCCTCCTGGCCTGCCTGCTTATTTCGAACACGAAAGCGATCGGGCCACCGCCGGTGGTTTTGATACGAATGCTTTGCGTTGGCACGTGAGAGCGTGTAATGCATCATCCAACGACGCCGTTGCCTTTGAGAGCAGAGCACTGATGAGAGGAAGGCGACAAGCTTCTTTGCAGCAGCGGCGGTGCGTTCGGTCTTTGATCCGCACTGACATCCGAAACAAGGCACTCTGATGTGGAACCAACCGCTATCTGCCACGCACGTTATTGGTGCAGAGTTAGTCCACGTTTCATTCGTGTATTGAATCGTTTGTGTGATCCCGGAAACAGCGGATACGCTCCGGGTATCTCGTTCTTGGGAGATGATACGACGCAGCTGTTCAAATTTTTTTGAATCAGGTCAAAGTCAAACATCCCGAAGTGAGAGGGCCGGCGTTATATTGTGCCGCTGGAGAAGCAGGAGTGCTGTTAGCTGTTCGTGAGTCCACGTCATCTACAGCACTGTTTCCGGGGGCATCCGCAAACATGGTTACGAGTTAAACGACTCCGGCGGATCAACGGAATCGAATCTTTCTCGATGAAGTGAGATCTGGAGAAGCGGACGGATCAGGTGGGGGGTGTCGTAGGCGTTGCCATAGTTTACAACGTTTAGTATCTGAAAGATCGACACGTCAGTAAATCAAATTAAAAATTGTCCATTACTCAGTAAATCAAATCAATTTCTCCCTCACGGTTTGCCAAAAAAAAAAAAATTTATCTCACTCAATTAACGTTAATTAGTGACATAATCATCAATTATTATATCAAATCAGATAAATCTATTAATTAGAAGAAGAGAAAATTGAACTTAAGAGCATATTGTTATCAGAGAAGAGGGTCACACACATTCTACGGTGACGGTTGCCTCTCACGAATATGAGAGTCACATGTATCATTTTTTTATATATAAAATTTGATAAATTTTGATGAGGATGATCAACTTGTCATAGATAACATCCCACCAAGTTTCATTAAATTCTAAAACCTCTAGGGTAGGTAAATGACGATGTGTAATTATATAAGAAAGATTCCATAAGTAAGAGTATCCCTCCCCATATATATATATACTAGTAATGCCCGTGCCTGTCGGCACGCAACTGATTTCAAGGGCAACAAAAAAATTTCAAGGGCGTGACTAAATTTGGAAGGAGGAGAATATTTTAAGGGTAGCAATAAAGTTTGAAAGTGGTGATAATATTTTGAAGAATGTGATAATATTTTGAGGATGGCAACAGTTTGTAAAGGCGCCCACATTCAATCAGCCGAGGACATCCACATTCTGTGAAAGCGCCCACATTCGGTAGGCGCGTCCACATTCTGTGAAGGCGCCCACATTCAGTGAGGACGTGTCCACATTATGTGAAGGCGCAAATTCAGTGAGGGCTCCCATATTCGACATGGCGCCCACATCAGGCACAACCGTCCGATGAAATCACCCTTCGATAAGGTGTTCACGTTATTCAAACTGTCTCATGGATTTACAGCACCAAGTGTAGTCCCTATTGTGGCCTTTAAATGGACGATGTGGCAAACCGTGATTGGGCCGTAAGCAAGTGCTGCAAATCCCTAACCTAAATGGAGAGCATAGTTGCTACCCGATTAATTTGCTGCACTTGCTTACGACCTAATCATGGTTTGCCTAGTCGGCGAAAAGAAAGGGTATAATGGGGACAATACTGTTAGAATTGGTGAGGTCTACAGCTCATAAAACCTATAGTTTAGCTATGTATGGTTGATAGTATATGATTGCATATTGGTACGTACCTTTGTACGTGTTCTGATTACAGAACAGAGAGCCATGGCTATATGGTAATCCTCTTGAGTGGGAGACTCAAGGGACTGGTCCCATGTAACCTAAATACGTTCGCAGCTCTGATTAGGGTTGGTCGCCCTATCAGGTTAAGCTGTTGAGATGACAGAGCGTGGGTGTCTCCACCACGGTCATTACCAGGCACAGTGTCTGTGGCCGAACAGAACCAACACGGTGCACAGATAGGTGAGCAGACACCGGTGCACTAAACCGTGTTTCTGCTTAGGGTAAAACGATCCTAAACCCTGAGGAACCATGTCTGGTGGACTAACCAGTTGTGTGGTGCTTTGGCGCACCAATGTGTGAGGATCCGGATGCAGTGATCCAAAACCACGGTATACTGGGTTACCTGGCTGGCGTTGCATCAGCATGTCACTCCTACAGGCTATCCACACCCCTAACGGGAGGTGCGTTCCTTGGTCTGACCTACGTCGTATTAAACCCTGGCCAGGTGGTCATCAGTTGGACTGATGACGGATCTGGTTGCTCGTCAGAGTAATCGGAGGTACGATGTATGTGGTCAACCTGGAAGGAACCGAGTCATATGAGCACTCGAGTTTGACGGTATTCTCCACCGCTCGAGTTGCGTCATGGCACCAAGTGGAGGGACAGCGGGTTTACCATACTAAGCGGAGAGCAGGGGTATGAGGGAGAACATTATAAGTCCGGGGAATTGGAGTGCAGCATGCGTCGCACTCTGGGTGGCTACACAGGTTAACTCGGACTCAAGGATCGATGGTACACTCGGGTAGTGTGTCGATCGAGTCTGAGTTGGAAGCCATGAACCCTGGTCCCTGAAGGTTCCACCTTATCGACATTATGTATGGTTCTTATACCATCTCCTCGAAACACAGAATGTAGTTAGAGGAAGCGAGAATTCCAAGCCTACGCTCCGTGAGTGCTTCGCACTAGTGCACGTACGGTAGATGCGTAGCTACGTGTGTGCACTAAGGGGAAACCCTAGGTTAGTGCAGAGACGCATGTAGCAATTCCTTGTCATAAGTGGACTTTGCCACATGGGTGCGATGCACCGGGACATGTTGCGAGTTGACTAGTTGACTTCACTAGGGGCACCCTATGGGAACCTCAGAGAATAGTGAAATCACTGGTGCACTTCACTTATGTGTGCCTTGCAAAGTCTCGTACACGAGGAACGACCAACTAGTGACATAAGGGCGTTTTGGTTATACCATGCGCCACTATGCACTAGGGGGGCCGGCCCTAAGTGTTGAGAGACTGGTAAAGGCCGACCTTATTAGTTTCAGGAGGTTGTTGCCTCCGATGAAAGGGTCAGTCAAGAGGCGCAGAAAACGGGCTGGTTTTGACCGTTTTCGAAAACAAGGAAAAGATAGAGATAAAAGAAGAGATATATATGGAGAGGTTTGAATCAGTCAATCCTATCTGCTAGGCTTATCCATAAGGATAAGGCCGGCCCTATATAAGGCATAGGGAGAGAGGGGGGGACGAAATTAATGAGCCATGCAAGCCCTAGGGCCGGCCCAAGCCATGGGGGAAACCCTAGCCACCCCCTCTCCTCTCTTCGCATCTCCTCTCTCGTCTCTCTCTCCCTCGCTTGCGCCATTGGATGGCGACTCGTCTTCCTCACGTGGTGTTTCGTAGAAGGAGAAGGCTAGTCGTATGGAGGCACTCAGAGATTCATCGACGAGGTGCCGTGCATCGTGTGAGATCGGGTGAACTAGAAGGCGTCTCCCGCAACCTTTTGCTGTCCAGAATCTGCACATAAAATTAGCGTTATTTCTGTGATTCCGGGAGCTACAGAAGTCCAAACGATGTGAAACTTATTGCAAAAGTTGCGTCTCGAAGTTGGCTACCTGCAGTCCAAATTTCAGCCCAATCGGAGTTTGGAGCAAAAAGTTATGGCCGTCGCACCGAAGCTATGTCGAGCAGATCCGTAGCCTGTCTCCATCAACAAAGAAGAAATTTGTCGCGGTGAAAGATTCCGCACGCAGGTATGATCTCTAACAAGTAGATCTAACATAATTAGAACATGCATACATGCTAGATTGTTCTTTCGCGTTAGATCGTCGTTAGGGGTTCGCGTAGTTGCCATGCTAGATTCATACACGCATATGTAGATCGTTTCGATGAAAATTTTGATATGTAACGCACACCGCTCACGATCCTCGGACCTTCACTTTGCTTCCGCTGTGGGCCTCTGCCATGGATTTATTTCCAACAATTGGTATTAGAGCACGTTAGTGGTGTGCGTTTCATGTTTTTTCATGAAACTGTCATGTGCGCGCATGAATAGTATGTGCCGCCATCGGGGTTCTACGAGTAGATCATGCATAGTATATTTTGTTTGTTCTATGAATCGTTCTTGCAGGGTGCCACTTCTAAAATTATTCTGGATATGTGAATGCTTGCTACCGGGGGTCGGACCCCGTGTTAGCAAATATTGTCTGGATGTTTTTTCTTCTGTGTGTGGATAGTTTTTAGAGCCTTATTCGGGCAAGTGGTGGAAGTTGACCACCCTTGATTCCTAGGCTTTTAGCTAGGTTTGTTTTTCCTTTTTGTTCTAGAAAATTGTGTACAAGCGAGCACTTGCTCGAAGCGTACTAGATCTTTTTTGATTACAGATTTAAGAGGAGAACCTACCGTGAAGATCCACCACCGGGAGGACGAGCGGAACCTTGGAGGACGATAACGATCCGGCGAAGCGTACACGATGACGGCAAAGGGCAGAAAGCGTCAGGAGATCGTATACAGAGGCTTGCACCGGATCGAGGACCTTGCGAAGGAGACAGAGAGCTTGCGCTGTGCCAGTCAGGTTCAGGGGTCGGACCTTGAACTTGATTCAGTTGTGTGCTTGTTTCTTTCAGTAGTTCTTTATATTTCTGTAGAGAACCCCGATGCGATAATTTAATTATCTGTATTAGAGGGATGCCCTTTCCCCTCGGGTCCTAGCGACCTTATTTGGATAGGATTCCACTAGTGACGCCTATTATTTAATTGACCCTTGATGATAGTATGAATTCCTCACATTTGGTTATGCCCCCATTAGGTCAACACCCGATTAGTCGGGTGTGCCTATTTGGCAAGCATCGAAACCTAGAATGAGTTGGAATTCTACTATGACATCATTCGTCAAATTTATAAGTAAGGCGCCATGGTAGTGGAAGACCTTTCCTGTTAGTCTGACCTTAGGCTAGGCTCCAGGGCATTAGCGTAATAGCCAAGTTTGCAAAGCATCGATGTTCTTGGGATATGTAATGTGACCCTTGAGTGGAGAAATCCACTCGAGGTAGGGACTATGATATTCCGAGATCGATTAATGCTTCGCGAAAGGCTTGAATGCTAGTGGGAGCACGGTATGACCAGGGTCTAGTGTATAGGTTGTCGTGACCTTAGTGTACACTCATACTTGCATTAAATAACCCTCAACTATAATAAGGGATGTGTAAGAGGACTCGTCGAGATCCTCTGGCCTCCACAACCAACTGCTTTGTGTCTGGGTGGAAGGGCGTAGCTCGATGCCCCCTAGGGTGAGGGTTATATTTTTCCATGCCAGATAACTTAGCGGTCTCTTTCAGGATATGGCGGTTACGGGGCCAAGAGAGAAGGGCTTTTTATCCCACCCTAGTGGGGGCCGCATGAACTCCCGTGCCGTAATTGCTTAGGCTTGTGGGTAAGCATCCGAAGTGGACGTGAGGCATCTGTTGCTTGCATAATGGGGATCACGTGGCACTGGCCAAAAGGACAACCATGGTCCATCAAAGCCCTTAGTTGGCAGATTTGGATAGGGTCAAGGAAAGGCCCGTGTAAGCGGATTGACGCTGCATGATGCCCCCTAGGGCAGGTGTAGTCGATTCCGAGATCTTACATACATGGTTAATTAATCCATAGAGGTTTCTTCGCTGTGAGGGTAGCGCTGACATTTGGATATAATAAGCTTATTTTAAAAATCCATAAAATAAGTTATTTTGCATTCGTTTTCATTCAACCATATAGTTCCCCTATCCGCTATCCCATAAGAGAACCAGTCATCGGGTCTCTAACTACGTAGAGCCGAAGCACTTTCTTTAACTTATGCATAGGGTAGTAAAAACGTACATTGGCATGTAATCTAAGTATCCCTGTATTAGACCTAATGGGTCCAGATATCACTAGGGCACTAACTAGGGCATATGAAGATTGGCGAGAGTCTAAGGAGATGTGCAAGTGCTATGTTATAGCAGACTTGCGGATAACTCTTTAGAAGCGAGTCAGAGATATGCCGGGTCTTCTCTAATTAAGTTTTACTTGCATTAGATATCTGGAAGGAGAAGTCAGTTGACTCATCGCTTTTCCACTAAGATACTTGTTGGTACCGAGATGTCTGAGGGTATGCTTGTTCGGGAACACATCTTTGAGTTTCAGATCGAACTAGATTCCAAAGACATAGTACCGGATGACGAGGTGGTGGAAAACGTCTGTCTTGCATCCTTGTTTGGAACCTTCGAAGGCGTTATCAGAGACTTTAGCTTTAACAAGTTAGAGATGATAAACGCAGAACTTCTAAGGAGATTTCCAAGAGACAAAGGATGGGATCAAGATTAAAGGCAAAGCCTTTAGTGCTTAACCTAGGCCTTCTTTAGAAGAACCTAAGGAAGTAACTTATCAGAGATCAAAAACTATTATAGTGCAGAAACTGGTGTGGACTCCTAAGTCTGGTAACGCTAAAGACGGAAGTGTTTCTGTTTTGGCGAGAATAGGGGGTATTTGAAGATTGAGTATGGCCTCAGGATGTTAGAAGTAAAGTCGCTATCTAGTAGCAGCTCTTATGCTTCTTGGAATATAGACTTCGGGTCTACAAAGATTCAAGAAAAGCAGAAGGCTACTTTATAGTGATGTAATCCTAACATAGGTACTGATGCCATAAGCCGCTGCGGAAGCTGTTAGGTATGATTGTCTTAGTTTTCCGAAATACGGATTTTGTTTTTAGAGATGTAGTTCTGTTTCCTTCTTGGTAAATGAAGTTTTTAGTTTTAGACAGCACCGTGAGTGTGTATCTTAAACTGAATAGATAGCTTCATAGTTAGAGGAATAGATCAGAAAAATCTCTTTATATTTAATCCTTATTCGGAAATAGATTTCATGACAGCTGCAGCGTCTAATTGAAATTCATCTAAATCCTTTGGAGAAGCTATCCCATTTGTGACCCCTCTGATTTAGATATTCTGCCTTAGATAAATTCAAAGGTAAAAGAAGGCCGAGTTTCTGTTCACAGATTCATCGGAGATCCTTCTAACCCATGAGTGTTATCTGGAAGGCAGAATAACTAAAAGGGCCACTAAGGTATTGGTGTTAGTTAATTTTGACGTCTATGGTTCCAAGAGCGTCTAGACGATAGAAGACTCTTCGATTTAATCGAAGGAATAAGTCACTATCGGACCAGTTCCATAGGATCCTAAAGGAGCATGGGATTATCTCCCAGTTAAATGCTCCAAGAATGACACGTCAGAATGAAGTCTCCGAGAGAAGGAATCAGACTCTGTTTGACATGGTCCGTAGTATGATGAATATTGCCAAGTGTACTACCCACCTTTGGTGGGGTTGTACCTTAAAACAGTAGCTTATATCTGAAACTATCTCTCATCTAGATCAGTGCCTCAGACCTATAGAGAGCTATGGTCTAAGCGAAAGCTGACACTATAGTGTCTTGAGATATAGGGTTGTCCTGCATTTGTGCAAAAGGACAAGAGGGATGAGATGGAGATATAGGTCCAGGTATATCTGTTTGTAGGTTACCCTTAGGAGGCATAAGGTGGACTATTCTATGATCTTGAGGTTTGGAAGGTAATCGTTTTTACGAATACCATCTACCTAGACCAAGATTATATTATAGACCAAAAGTTTATCAGTAAGGTAGTTCTGGGTGAACTACTGGGTACTATCAGAGAGTGCGCATCTGAAAAACGTAGTGAGAGTAGATGATACAAGAAACTAGTATACCTGGTACTGTAGAAACGATTCACTTTGTACCACCACCACCTCGTCGTTGTGGGACCATCAGAGCTCCTGAAAGATACTATGGAGAAACTTTGATAGTTAATCCAGAGTTCAGGAGGATGATCCCTAGAGCTATGAAAAGGTAGTGGGAGCTTCCGATAGCTCTGACTGACAAAAGACCATGGAGGTAAATTTGCATCAATGTCCCTTGGAACAAGTCTTGACACTTATAACGCTATCACCCTTCAGGGTGTTGGAGGTGTATAAGAAGAGCACCCGATTAAGACTTAAGTAGCTAGATTAGTTGCCAAAGGAGAAGGGATTGACTATGTCAAAACCATCTCACTGGTAGCTATGCCTAAGTCTATTTCGGATCCTCTTAATCCATCACAGCCCATTATAGTTGGGAGATCTGGTTAATGGATGTCAAGACAGTTATTCTCTAACGAGAATTTTGAAAGGACATATGGATGATGTAGCCTCAGGCTGTGTCAGTAGGTTAGGAAGATATGGAATGCAAGTTGCAACGGTCCATTTATAGACTGATGCAAGCATCCAGGATGGAATGTCTATTTTGATCAAGGGAATCCGCTCACACGGATTTGATCAGAATGAGGATAAACCAAGTTGGTACAAGAAAGGTAAAATAGCTACAAGGGTGTATTTAGTACTTTACGTTAACGATATTCTACTGATTGAAAATGACGTAGGAATATTGTTTACGGTAAAGATTTGTAGTCATCACAATTCGATGTGAAAGACCCTAGTGAGGCGAGTTAAGTTCTGGGAGTCAAGGTAACTCGAGATTACCAGAGCAAGATTCTCTTGCTGTCACAGGCTACGCATGAAGATAAGATTCTAGCCAGATTCGTTTTACGAGGCTAGATATCTATTGCGCAGCAGGATACATGGGTCGGTTTCAGTCGAACTCGGGTCCAAATCACTGGACCGATGTGAAGGATATACTCAGGAATCCTCATTAAGTAAGGATTATGAGTTAGCTTGCACTTCATAGGTCCTGATATCGATTGGACACACAGGATCTGACTTTGGTGTCAGATGTGCGTTCCAGAAAATCGATTTCAGGGATTATTTTTATCTTGGGATTAGAAGCGGTAGTTGGTAGAGTGTGAAGCAAGTGCATCACAGACTCTACCACAGAGGCTTAGCACGTTGTTACGTGCGAAGTAGTATATCAGGTGGTAAGGCTTAGGAAGTTCTTAGAGAGGACGCATACCAGAGGCTCAGTTATCTGTTATTACAACAGAAGAGCGGTAAGCAAGGTCCAAGGAGACTAGGCACCGCCGTGAGGGGAAACCCATTGTGTCTGCGGAAAAAGATTTGGGTCGTCTTTATTGCGGATCACACGAGATTACAAATTTTTTTGATCAAGAGATTATGGGAGAGATCCTCTGGAGGGTCCCTTTGATCCGCGTCTCCACGTGGTATTCGTGCGAGAGCTCTGAAGGGGTTGCCCAGGACAGAGGTCTTTACAGGGTGAGGGTTTTTGAGAGGCTAAGGAGTTTCCGCCGTTGATTTTGTCTCGTCCATGCTTCGCGCTTTCTCGGCTAGGGAGGCCTTGGGCTTCGTTCCTCGGTCTTCGTGTCTTCCTCGATCCTTGCTCGACCTAGGCGTCCTTGATCGTCAGTTCGCGGTGTCGATCGTGTTTTTGGCGTCAGCTTTGGCTTTAGCTTTCGGCTTTGGCGTAGCTTTGGCGTGGCTTTGGCGTTTGCTTTGCTTTGGCGCTTGCGCTTGAACATAGGCGGGTAGAGGCTTGCGATGCTTTAGTTCTTTCGGACTTCGTGTCGTATCGGCTAGAACGTGCGGTGCTTTGCTCGTGACCGTCGTAGTTGCTTGGCTTTGGCACGTGCGTTGCTTTAGCGCGAGCTTTACCGGTGCGTTTGCTTTGGCTTCTTGCGTCGGCTTTGACTTTAGCTTTGACTCGATCTTCTTCTCGAATGACTGGCGTTACTTCTTCAAGGCTTCTTTATTCTTCCGGCTTCCTCGACGGTTGTGGCGTCGGTATTGGCTTTTCGGCGGGGGTAGCACCGATCTTCGTGCGACGGTTGTAGCGTCGGCTTTTGTTGATGAAGACGGTGGGTGTAGCACCGGCTTCGGCACGACGGTTGTAGCGTCGGCTTTTGTTGACGAAGACGGCAGGGGTAGCACCGGCTTCAGGCTTTCTTCTCCCGGCTTTCTTCTTCGTGCGAGGAGTCGATGCCTTTGTTGAAGACGACGGGTGTTGTCGGCTTCGATCTTCTTCTCCGGCCTTTGCTTATGGCGTCTTCGTTGCTGATGAAGATCGTTGGAGCAATCGGGTGATGACGGCTCTGGGTCTTCTTCTCCACGCTTTCTTCTTCGTGCGAGGAGTCGAAGCTTTGACCTTCGAGTGCAAGGTCTTCACGTTGATGAGGACTTGAAGGGCCAAGGATTCCCGTAGGATGTTCTTGCCGTGCCTCGTGAAGCCTTCGGTCGTCGAGCGTTGGAGCTTCTCTTGCGGAGCTCTTTCGTCTTCGGCTTTCGGACCCTTTGTGCCTTCCCCCACCCCCTCTATTTATAGGCAAAGGGGGGCGGTTGGGGGAGATATGGCTGAAATCTTTTTGTTTCATCCGATATCTCCCCCCATAACCATCAAGATATTGTTCCTTTATCCAAGGAAACAAACTCGATCCCCTCCTTTTTAGTTGGGGTGGTTACGGGCCAGATGTGACTCGATCCTTTAAAGATTGAGTTGTTATTTTTGTTACACTTTTGGATCGGATGGCGACACAACGTCATCTTGTCCGTTGGATCGAGGGATCGTCGCGGATCTACGGCTGCGTAGACGTCCACGCCACCTCCCCCCGCATCGAGGCGGTTTTGATTTCTTTTTCTTTTTCTTTTCTTTTCTTTTTCTTTTCTTTTTCTTTTTCTTTTCTTTTTCTTTTTCTTTTTCTTTTTCTCTTTTTTTTTTCTTTATGGCTGGCCCCACCTCTCCATGAGGAGGGGGGCATGGTTTTCTAGAAGAGGGGCCGGTGGGCCCCCCCCTCTTTGTGTTCGGGTAGCGGGTCCGGTAGGACCCGCTTACTTTGAGTTGGGCTGCGGCGCGCGAGCCGAGTTTGCACGCGGGTCGAGTGCGCATGTGGGCCGTTGTGTGCGGGCCCAAGTTGCATGGGGCTGTTGTGCATGGGCCAGATTTCCGCATGTGGGCCATTGTGTGCGGGCCCAAGTTGCATGGGCGAGTCGGGTTCGACCCGAAGGCCGTTGAGTGCGGGCCTATTTTTTGTGTACAAATCGGGTTCGACCCGTGGGTTAATTTCGATGCCCACAAGTGCCCCCTCAAGTTCGAGTGCGCCCGCGGGAAACGCGTAGCGCTTGGACTTGAGTCGCGTATTCGTGTGGGATTAGGTCTTTAAAAGGCCCCCCGTTTTTGTTTCTCTTCATTATCAGCGATTCCCGACGGCTTGGAGGCGAAAGCTCTGCTAGGGTTTCTCGCTTTGCGACGATGCCGCGGAAGATGAAGGCGGTCACGCCATGGGGTTCGCGGAGGAGGGGAGACCGCCGGCCCGTGGAGGGCGGAGGGTTGCCGGTGAGGTGATCCTTCTCCTCCTCCTTCTTCTTCTTCTTCTTCTTCTGGTTCGGGTGGTGGGCGCAGGAGGGCGCGGCCGGGGGCTGCAGGATGCGGCCGGCGCGAAGGCTGGAGGCGGGGCGCGGGTGCGGCGGGCGCGGCGGGCACGGTCGGGGCGGGTGCAATGGGCATGGCGGGCGCGGGCGGGCGCGGCCGGGGCGGCCGGGGCTGCGGGCCGAAGGCTGGTGCAATGGGCGGGCGCGCACGGCCGGAGGTGGGGCGCGACGGGCTTGAGCCGGAGGGAGGGTGCGACGGGCTCGGCTGCCGGAGGCGGGGCGCAGGCGCGGAGGAGGGCGCGGGCTGGCGCGCGCGGCCGGAGGTGGGGCATGACGGTCGGACGCAGAAGGCGGCGCGGGGCTGCGGTGGTCGGCGCGGCAGGAGGGCGCAGCGCGCGGGCAGGGGTGCAGCGGGCGCGGGCACGGGGCTGCGCGGGGTCGGAGGCGGAGGCGGGCGTGGTGCGGGCGCGGAGGAGGCGTCCGGGGTAGCGGAGGTCGGCGGCGGAGGCGGCCGGGGCTGCGGGGGCCGGCGGGGGATGCGGTGGCCGGTGTTGGTCGAGGACGACAGCACCCCCCCCCCCTGCATGTTTATTAGGAGAGATAGAGAGAGGGGGTCGTGGCTTTTTGCCACGACCCCCCTCTATTTTTCTTTATTCGTTCAAGGCCCCCCCTGCTAATTTTAACAGGAGAGAGAAGGAGAGGGTCGCGGCTTTTTGCCGTGACCCCCCTCTCTTCTTTTTTATTTGCTCAAGGCCCCCCCTGCTAATTTTAACAGGAGAGAGAAGGAGAGGGTCGCGGCTTTTTGCCGTGACCCCCCTCTCTTCTTTTTTATTTGCTCAAGGCCCCCCCTGCTAGTTTTAACAGGAGAGAGGAGGAGAGAGTCGTGGCTTTTTGGTTGTGACCCCCCTCTATTTTTCTTTATTTGCTCAAGGCCCCCCCCCCGATTTCTTCGTTTCTGCATGTGGAATCTATCTAACTTGGGCTTTGTCTTCTTTCTTTTTCAGGTCTCGTAGTTACGAGAGCTTTCCAAGTTCCGGCTGGATTGTCGATGCGGTCTCTCGCGGGAGTACGCATCTTCGCTTTCCTTTCGCGCAAGTCTTCCACCACCGTGCTTCGAGACAGGAGACCGGACTGTCAGTACTTCAGCTTTTGACGCACGAGCGAGTTTGCGAGGACGGCGTGACCGACGGCTCTTGTCGAGTGTTGAAACTTGGCGAGCGTATCCTTACTGACGAAGGATCTTCTCGGCAAATCGTCCGGCCTAGTTTGGGGCTGCCGTTCCATCATACTAGCGAGGAGTCGGTTCCGGTCCCTGTTGTTGCTTTGAAGATATGCTCCCGCCGTACACGATGGGGTGTGGGGATTCAATCGCGTGGAGATGTCACGTATCTGGGGGGTTTCCGGGACTGGATGAGAGAGCTATCCGGCTCGTTGGAGGCAGAGCCAGGGATGGAGCATTTGGCGAGGTGGAGCCAGCTTGTTGGGAGTACAGTCGACCGGACGGTATGTACCGGGCTCTGTGTGAGCAGTGGTGCCCTGAGACCAATACCTTTTTGACCGGAGCTGGTGAAATCGGGATCACCCTTCGTGACGTGCACGTCATCTCTGGGTGTCCAGAAGTTCGGAGCTACTATCAGGAGGAGGTTCCTTCTCTGGAGGTTTTGACAAACCCAGACGAGTCTCCTAGCTTCTGCCTTTTGCTTTTTAAGGCGTATGCTATTATAGCGGCGCGCGAGCGGTCAGTCCGGGTACTTCACTCGGATTGGGTGGACTTCTGGTTTCGAGGAGAGTATCGTCACGCTCCCCCTTCGAGTCACCCGATGTGGAGATATGCATCGCCAAAGAGACCGGCGCCTGACACCTTCCGACGACCAATTGAATCTCCGAAGAAAGAGTGGTGCTCCATGGCCGGGGCGCAACGTCCCTGGGATGTTTTGGGACTTGAAGAATCCAGCGATGCCTGGCGTGCTGTTTACTGGTCAGCGGGGTTGGTACTTTTTCTCTGTCGCTTTGCTTTACCCTGGGAAGGGGATGTGATACGCCCTGGGACTTTCCTTGCAGCTGCTCGGATGGTGACTGGAGAGTTTCTTAACCTGGCGCCGGTGATCCTCTGCTCGTTGTACGGCGGGCTTAGCGGCACCTACTGGAGTTTATCGAGTGCGGGTAATGCAAGAGGGGAAGTAGGTAGAGCCAGTTCCTTTTGCCCCCTGCATTACCTCTATGGTTGGATTGGGCTTCACTTTCCAAAGGGGATCTTTGCTGCGCGTGGACCTTCAGCTTCAGTGCCCTTCCTTCCTTGCGTGGGAGGTGTGATGAATGCTTATTACGCATGGGAGCATCCGAGGCCCAGTGCTCGAGAGTGTTTAAGACGTATGGGCCCTTCAGACTTTGAATTTGTATCAGAGAATGCACTTGCACCTTCTACAAGATCCTTGGTATGTGATGGGGAGGAGATGCCCGATCACTTGTACTGGAGTATGGTGAGTTGCAGGCCCGGGTATCTCGTTTGGCGTCGTGGGGATGTAGTGGAGGTGGCGCGGTACTCTCCCCACCGGTTCGCTCGCCAGCAGGGTTTTCGGCAGGAGTTGCCTGGGACTCCTTTGCGCCTGCGGTTACGTTACACTCCGCAGGAGGCGTACCGCCTCTGGGGAGCACTTTACGATCGATTTACTGGGTGTACTTTTTCACTGGGGATTAAGTCGGGCGGCAAGGATGCTGCAACTCCTGAGTATCGCCGCTGGGTCAACGGGTTAGTGCTTCCCCTCTTGGCTAGCCTTCCGCTAGACGTCCTTGCTAGCAGCGAGCGGGCTGACTTTCCTTTTGACTCTTTGGCGGGGTCAGAGGATCGTCGTCTTTGGTCCGAGGAGCGATGGTCAGAGAAATCTTGTGGCCGTCGAGAGAGTACTTCCCAAGTTTCACTTTCTGTGCAAGAAGTTGAGATGGCTCCGTCCTCCAAGGTTCAGAATCTTCCTGAGACTCAGGCTTCTTGGAGTGGGTGTGCTTCTCCCAAGAGGAGAAAGTTGGACCTCTTGTGTGAGGCAGCTTTGACTGGTGCTGGCGAGGCAGGGCCAGCTCGAGAGGGAGAGCCAGGGCTTTTTGCCGATGAGGTAATCCCTCCTTCTGGGGTAACTTCATCGGACGCTGCAGGTATATCTTGTTTCTAGTTTCTCATGAATTTCTGTGCTTGTACTCTTACTTCGTTGGCTGAGTTGTCCAGCTCTCATTTTGGCAGGGTCTGCTGGACCGGACTGCGAGTCTGCCCCGAAGGGGGTTGGGCAGGAGTGCTCTCCCATCAGAGCAACGTTGATTGAAGGTGGCGGGCTGGATGTTCCCTGGGATAACTTGGAGCTTTTGGGAGCGTGTGGAGCAGATTTTGCCGGTAGTGCTGTCAACCTGGATGATATTGACGTGGAGCAGTTGGGCTTTGGGAAGGAGGATGAGGTCTGCAGTGTAGGGAGAGAACAGCCTCCTCCAGCTAGGTCCGGTACTCCGGCAGAGGCTACTCCCGCAGTCGTGTTGTCGGAAGGTTTGCCTGTGTCTCCTCCTTCGGCTCCGATGGTTCCGCTGACTGTTATCACGGCGATGGTCCAGGAGGCGGTTCCTATACTTGAGCCTTCAGGATCGGAGCCCACCTTGCCTGTGCACTCAGAGGCTGACAGGAGAAAGTGCAGTTTGCGAGACCTTCTCTCTGTGCTTCTTTTAGAGAGCTGTCGGAAGTATATCCAGACGACGCTCGCACCCTTCCAGGAAGAGGGCTTTGACGCTTTGAGCAGCTGGTGGGTTCTCGAGGGGCCTGAGTTTTGCAAGAACCTGGCGGCCTTCCAGGTAGATGGCTCTTTGTTTGAGGCACAGATGCGTGTTCTCTTGGCGGATAGTGAAGCTCATTGCTTGAAACGGGCTTCGATGGAAGATGACCTTCCTTCGATACTAGCAAAAGCTGAGAATGAGGAGCATCGACTGGAGGAGCAGCATGCACTTGCTACCGCGAGCCTTGTTCGGGCACGGAAGACGCTGGAGGCTGCTCGCGCATCTTTTGAGAAAGCTGAGATGATCGAGAAGTCTTTTGGAGCAGACCTGGCGAAGCAGCGTATCGAGCTGGCGACGCATCGGGTGCGCGTAGCTTCTCGGTCTTCAGAGTTGCAGCGCATGGAGGTTACTGACGGCGAGCTGCTCCAACGTCTCAAAGAACTCAATTCGCTTTACTAGAAATGTCGTATTTTCTTTTCTTTCTTGTCATTTTTGCTGAACAGACTTGTAGTTCTGCTTTTCTTTATCTGGTGATAACTTAATATCATGCATCTATTTTTTTGACTTGTCTTCTGGAATGGCAGAGCTTGGTTGTGTTTTTTTTTGTTTGGACTGAACCTTTACAGGCTGCCTATGTACCCTACTGAGAGGGATCAAGTCACACGTAGTTCCTTTTTTTTTTTTTTGCAAGGAAAGTAGCCCTGCTTTTAGGCATAGTACCTTTTGAGGTACTTGCCATTGATGGGGCCGAGTGTAAGCCCTTCTGGCGTGGTGAGAAGATATGCGCCGTTGGAGTAGACCTCTTTGACAACGTGCGGTCCATCCCACTTGGCGTCGAACTTCTTTCCTCCTCGATGCGAAAGGATGATGGGGCGTTTGACTGCGAGCACCAATTCTCCTTTCTGGAAGGATCGAGGGCGAATCCTTTTGTTGAAGGCTTGGGTCAATCTGGCTTGGTAGCATTTCAGGCGTTGCTGGGCTTCGAGGCGCTTCTCATCCAGGGCTTCCAATTCTGCTAGGCGAAGTTGAGCGTTATCGCCGTTGACGAGGCCTTCCTGGACGGCTATCCTGAGTGACGGGATCTGGAGTTCAAGTGGGAGGACAGCTTCTACTCCGTATACCAGCGAGTACGGAGTCGCCTGTGTTGGCGTGCGAAAAGAGGTGCGATATGCCCATAGCGCTTCGCCCATGCGTTCATGCCAATCTTTCTTCGACTTTGAGACGACTTTCTCCAAAAGTTTGCAGAGTGTTTTGTTGAAAGCTTCAGCTAGGCCGTTGGCAGAGGCGTTGTACATGGTTGAACACCTTTGCTTGATATCGAACTTGGCGCAAAATTGGCTGACAGCGGCGTTCTTGAATTGCTTCCCGTTGTCCGTAACGATATAGCGAGGGATGCCGTACCGGAAGATGATGTCGTTCTGGATAAAGTTGATGACAGGTGCCTGGTAACTTCTCGCAATGGTACTGCCTCAGCCCACTTGGAGAAGTAATCTGTTGCCGCCAGGATATAAAGATGCTGCTTGGATGACTTGGGTAGCAGGCCGACAATATCGAGTCCCCATCCATCGAAGGGCCATGATGCGATGGTTGGATGCAAAGGTTCCGGAGGCTGACGGATGTAGTCACCATGCAGCTGGCAAGCGTGGCATCTTTTTGCAAACTCGAGGGAGTCCTTGATCATAGTGGGCCAGTAGTACCCCATCCGCCTAATGTGGAAGTGTAGCTTTGGACCGGACTGATGTGAGCCACAGATCCCGGTATGGACTTCTTCTAGTGCTGTTTCCGCTTCTTCTTTTGCAAGACACCTCAGGAGCGCACCATCGTAGCTTCGACGGTACAACTCGTTGTTGAAGTGGAAGAATTTCAGAGACCGCCGACGAATGTCGGCCTTACGCTTCGGATCTTCAGGGAGCTTCCCGTGGACAAGAAAGTCTATGAATTGTTATCTCCAGTCTAGCTCGTCGGTCACGAAAACGTGTACTGTATTGACTTGGTCCGGGATTCCCATAGGAAGGTCTTTCTCGGTGATCACCATCCTCTTACAGATAGGGATGATGAGTTGACTTTTTTCTGGGAACGGAAGTGTAGCCGCTAAATTTGCAAGCGCATCAGCCTGCTGATTAAGGTTTCTGGGAACATGCTGGATTGAAGCATCTTTGAGTGTACCAAGGAGTTTCAGAGCTCATAGGTGCAATGGCACGAGATCTTCTTTGTTGACCTCGTATGCTCCCAATATTTGCTGAATGACGAGTTGAGAGTCACCAAAAATTGTGAGCCCTTGGAGTTTCATATCATTAGCGAGTTCGAGGCCAATGATCAGAGCTTGATATTCCGCCCTGTTGTTGAAGCATGGCTCTGATAGTAGAAATGAGAAGGGAAGTACTTCGTCGTTTGGTGTGACGAAGATAACTCCTGCTCCTGCTACGTCTTGCCTGGCCGCACCGTCGAAGAATATTTTCCAAGAAGGGGCGATGTCGATGCAGAATACTTCTTCATCTGGGAGATCTTCCGATAGTTCCTATTCTGCTGGAAGGGGGTATTCTGCTAGGAAGTCTGCGAGAGCTTGACCTTTGATCGCTTTACGAGGGACAAAGGTGATGTCAAACTCAAGGAGGAGCAAAGCCCACTTGGCCAGACGTCCGGAGAGCACTGGTCTCGACATGATGTATTTGAGCGGGTCGGCTTTTGAGATGAGACTGATGGCGTGAGCTAACATATAGTGTCGCAGCTTTTTTGTAGCGAAGATAAGCGCCATATAGACCTTCTCAATTGGGGAGTAGTTTAGCTCCGCGCCGATGAGAGTGCGGCTCAAATAGTAGCATGTTGTTTCCTTGCCTAGCTCGTTGACTTGAGCCAGGAGTGCCCCCAAGGACTGCTCCTGGGCGCTGATGTAAAGGACCAATGGCTTCCCTTGAACTGGTGCTATCAGAACCGGGGGCTTAAGTAAGTAATCCCTGATGTTTTGGAGGGCTTCCTGACAAGCTTCATCCCACTTGAATGCTGCTCCTTTCTTCATGAGGCGACTGAAGGGCCTGCATTTTCCAGCTAAGTTGGCGATGAACCTTCTGATATATGCTAGATGGCCCTGGAGACCTCGGAGGTCTCGCACGGTTTTCGGGATTGGCATATTGAGGATAGCATCTATCTTGGTTTGATCTATTTCGATGCCTCGATGGCGTACGACAAAGCCGAGAAACTTTCCCGAGGAGACCCCAAATGCGCATTTAAGCGGGTTCATGCGGAGCTGGTACCTTCGAAGTCGCTTGAAGATTAGCTCGAGGTCTTGAAGATGTGTGGACTTTTGTTTTGATTTTACCACGAGGTCGTCGACGTAGCATTCTACATTCTGATGAAGGATATCGTTGAAATTTTTTTACATGGCTCGTTGGTAAGTGGCTCCTGCGTTCTTCAAGCTGAAAGGCATGACTTTGTAGCAGTAGATCCCTTTTGGTGTGCGGAATACCGTAAGCTCTTCGTCTTTGGGCGCCATCCGGATCTGGTTGTAGCCTGAGGATCCATCCATGAAGGTTAGTGCTTCATGGCCTGTTGTTGCATCCACCATTAATTCTGTGATTGGCAGTGGGAAGTCGTCTTTGGGGCATGCATTGTTTAAGTCCCTGAAGTCCACGCATACTCTGATCTGGCCGTTCTTCTTCTTGACTGGGACCACGCTGGAGATCCATGTTGGATATTTAACTTCTCGGATAAAGCCGGCTTCAATGAGCTTGTTGACTTCACCTCCTATTTGAGGCACTAGTTCCGGCCGGTAGCGTCTTTGTCCTTGCTTGACGGCGCTAGCTCCATGTCTGACAGTAAGCTGGTGTACTGCAATCTTGGGGTCAAGTCCGGGCATTTCCTTGTAGGACCATGCGAAGACATCTCTGTATTCTTGGAGTAGCCTGATGTATGCGGCTTCCTCTTCGGGAGTCAGGAGTGCACTTACGAATATAGGTCGAGGATCCTCTTGCGTACCCAAGTTGATTTCCTTCAAATCGTCGATGGTAGATTGCCCCCCTTCTTCGAGGACCGGCGGGGCGTCGGGCAACTCGTCGTCCGAAGTAGAAGATGCGTCGATTGGAGAGTCGAAAATGGTGATATGATTAACAGAGACCATAATAATGTCTGTGATGTCGCCAGTTTCGTAGAATGATAAGGGTGGGTGGGTGGGAATGATTTTTCTCACCTCAGTGGGTGGCTTTCCCAAACGATCGAATACTGACCTTCGCTTTGCTTGTCTGATTGGCCCAAGTCTTTTGAATACTGATATGGGATTTTGACTTGCCTGGTTTTTGACGCTCTTCTTTTGCTTTTGAGGTACGGTCCGACGCCGAGCTCGATATCGTCTTCTTTTGGCGCCCTTTGTAGCGGGATGAATGACATTGGTGGAGCGTGCATCGGAGGCTGATGATCCCTCTTCCGCTTTATCTACCAACTTTACCTCAATGTAGTTAGAGGTGAAGGTCTTCTCTCCTGTTATCTTGATGACCATCGGGGTTTGACGGGAGCCGATGCCTCGCCGATTTGGTGGGATCTGCTCGCCGTCCTGGAGTAAATGGGCTTGAGTCTTAGTCATCCCGTGTGGTATTGGAGCTGGCAGGAGCGTACTCATATGTGCAGCACTGTCTTTGTCGTAGCCAGCTTTGAACAGGAGCTTGGCGGCATTTTGCCCCCAACTTCCTTTTGGCTTGAATGTGAGTTGGCTGGATTCGAAGGGATTGATAGGTTTTGGCGAATTTGAAGCTTGCCCTAGGCTGGGTAGTGGCAGTGTCATCTCTTGCAGAGTGATGACATTAGCTTCCGATAGCGGCTGGACCATCCCTTTTGGCGAGGCAAAAGGTGGTGGTTCATCTTTGCGAAGCCACTGAGGCGTGAGGCGTAAGACTGTCGTAGCTTTGACAGGTAATGGAGTATGCTTCATGGATCTTGGCTTGGAGTTGATGCACATTCTTCGTCTTGGCGCTAGCACTTCTTTGACTTCGTGTATCGCCTTAGATGGTGGTACTGGATTTGGAGTTGGCAGAGCTTCGTCTTGCTCCATCCTTTTAGCTTTCTGAGTTCGAGGAGTTTTAGCTGGAAGGACTTCTGCAACAAGGTCCTTTGCTTGGTAAAATTTGGCATCGACGAGGTGCGCTTCAGCCTCGTTGAATGGCTTGTCGTCTGCAACAATGCACTTTTCCAGACCTTCCTCGTAGTACTTGAGACATTGGTGCCAGGTAGACACTACGACACCGTTTTCGTGCAGCCATGGTCTTCCCAACAAAAGGTGATATGATGTTTGACAGTCAATGACGTGGAAAAGAACCGTCGTGTCAAGCTGACTGATGGAGAGTTTTAGACGAATGATCCCTATGGTGGACTGTCCTCCTTGGTTGAACCCTTGAATGACCAGCTGGCTTTGCGAGAGCTGGTCGGTGGTGATGCCGAGCTGGCGCATTGTTTGGATAGGCATGATATTAACGGCGGAGCCACAGTCCAACAGGATTCGATTTACCGGCTTCTCGTTGATGTATCCCGAGACATAGACAGGTCGATTGTGCAGTCGTGCTCCGAGCTGCAGATCTTCGTCCGAGAAAGTTATTGCTGCGTTTCATGAGACAATAGTTTTGTCCTTCTCAGCGTTTTTCTTCTTTCTTTTGTAACTGTCTGGGTCTGTCAAAGCCTCGGCCATTGCTAGGCGAGATTTCTCTGGGAGGTGTAGTGCTTCTATGAGTGGCAAGTGCAGGATTGCCTCGTCGTAAGCAGCAGTACTGTCTTTGTCGGAATCATCCTCCTCGTTGTCGGTGTTGCTTTCTTTGGAAGGCTTGATCCTATCTTCTTCTTCTGGCGCCACATGAATCTCAACCATGCAACAGGAGGCTTCGTGCTGCTGATTAGCTGGGAGGAAGTAATCGGGGAAGAACTCTTGCAACGTTGTCGGTTCTGGAGGGTTTTGCAGGAGGAGATCATCAGGATCTGCTGGCGGTACTTTGAATCCCCTCCTTCCTGGAGCTTTGCTTTTCTTTTTGTAAGTTCTTCGTTCCGGAAGCTTTCTTGTTACCCGATCGAGCTTGTGACTTCTTGGCATCCATGGCCTTCGTCTGCGAGGCAACATGACCCAGGCATCTTCATCAGTGGATTCTTTGTTACCAAGGTGAAGGTTTGGAATGGCAGCTGTAGGTTCTTTATGGGTCGGGGAGGCCTGCTCCTCTGGGGACCTTGGTGGTTCGCCTTCTGACTCCCAACCGGTGGGCTTGATTTCTTCTATTGAGACAGACAAAGGTTTGGAATAGAGGACGTAGTAGTCGAATTTACCTGAGGGCTGGCCTAACAGACCGACCTCCGGGTCTCCTTGCTCGTACCTTGTCTGGAGATTTGTGGGTTCTCCATGATTCGGGGAGCCTTGCTTCTCTGGGGACCTTGGTGGTTCGCCTTCTGACTCCCAGCCGGTGGGCTTGATTTCTTCTATTGAGACAGGCGAAGGTCTGGAATAGAGGACGTAGTAGTCGAATTTACCTGAAGGCTGGCTTAACAGACCGACCTCCGGGTCTCCTTGCTCGTACCTTGTCTGGAGATTCCGTTGGGACATAACTTTGTTTGAGAGAGACGTCGATGTAGGCGACGGTTGCCCCCAGGGCAGTGACGTTTCTTCCTCAGTGAGCTTAAGAGCATACTGCTGTCGTCTTGAGACTTTCCGCCGTGGATCTAACTTTGCAATTGATCTTTGGCGATTGATGCACAACTTGGGCCTTCCCTGGTGGGTGGCAACGAATATTGGTTGAAACGAACCGAAGGTAATGGACGTCATATTTGCTGTTGCAACGTCGCTGGAGTCGATCTCGATTTTTCCTTGCTTTGCGAGTGCCATGATCTTTTCTTTGAAGACGAAACACTTCTCAATAGGATGGCTAACCAGCCGATGGTATTTGCAGAAGAGCGGATCGTTGACCCGATGCATCTGTTCGGGCCTTTTTGAAGGAGGAAGCTCGATCATCTTTTCTTGTAGCAGTTGATCGAATATGGAGGAGACTTCCGAGTCTGGAAAGAGATACTCTTTGGCCTCAAGTTCTTCTAGAGTCATCTTCGACTGTCTTTAAGATGGAGGCGGTGGTATGGCAGGTCCCTTTTCTTGATCCGGCTTACCGCTGATTTTGAGTGGCTTGGAGGCCGAGGCGATGTCGGTGACGTTAACTTGCTTTGATTTGGGTGCCGGCGGTTTGTCTTTCTTTTCCACCTTCAGGAAGTCTTTGGCCTTTGAGTCCCCGCGATTTGCTAAGCTGAGCTCCATGTCGTGGGCTCGAGTTGCGAGTTCTTCGAAGGACCGAGGCTTGATCCCCTTGAGGATGTAGAGTAAGTCCCAGTGCATGCCTTGGGTGCACATCTCGATAGCCGAGTCTTCCGACAAACGGTCTCGTGAATTCAGGGCGAGATTCCTCCATCGATCGATGTAGTCGATTACTGATTCGTCCTTCCTTTGCTTGACGGCAGTGAGCTCGGTCATGCTAACGATGCGCCGAGTGCTGTAGAAGCGGTTGAGGAATTCCCTCTCCATCTGATCCCAGCTGTCAATGGATCCTGGAGGAAGATCAACATACCAGTCAAAAGCATTACCTTTGAGTGTGCGAACGAACTGTTTCACCATTTCATCGCCGTATGTGCCGGCGTTGTTGCAAGTTTCGACGAAGTGGGCAATGTGTTGCCTTGGGTTCCCCTTTCCGTCGAAGTGTTGGAACTTTGGTGGCTGGAACCCGGTAGGGAAGCGCAGCTGTTGGATCCTTATGGTGTAAGGCTTTGAATATGCTGCCGTAATCGGAGGTAGGCTGCCGCCGTGGGAACGCATCATGTCAGCCACTAGTGCTTGTATTTGCTGGGCATTCATCGTTGCTGCCACTAAAGGTTGCGCGGCTACCGAGACCGGCACGGGAGCCGAGGAAAGTGCTGGAGTAGTTCTAAGTATTGCCGGGCCAACTTCTGCAGGAGCGGGAGTTGGAGAAGGAGCTGGAGCAGCTACTGGAGAAGCAGGAGGTTGACCGAATGTTGTGACATCCCTGGCACTCAGCCTTTGAAGCAAGGTATTGATGTGACGATCTTTCTCTTCCATTAGTCGGGTGAGCTGAGCCATGTGTTCACCCATTTGCATGACTTGGAGCTGGAGAGCGGACGGAGGATGATATCGCAGGACGTCTCGATGTTGCATGCCCGCACCCTCGCCATCGTCGTCGGAGACGTAGTTACGCTGACTTGCTTCTGCTTGATAACGGATGTTTGCCCCCAGCAAGGGAGGTGCAAAGTCCGCTGGAGAACCCGAACGGGTTCGGGGTTGGGGCTGGTCCTCCCCAAATTTCTGGACAGATGTTCCAGGATTGAGGCTCGTTTCTTCATGCACCAAGGCCTCATTGGCGCCTTGGCGGGTATCTTCGGCAGCAGTTTCTGACGTGAGGAAGTCCGCAAGAGTTTGAGTACGCCGAGTGTAGACGCGTACTACCGGGGGAATGACATCCTCCGGGTTTTCTGGATCACCGTGTTGGAGTAGTGGAGACTCGGCGATCGGTGAGAGGCTTGTTGGAGCAAACGTATCATCATTCGTTCCGGCCATGGCGAATCTTGAAGCAACTCCTTCAAACGTACGGATGAAAGGAGAGGATGTCCCACCGGGCGTGCCAGAAATCTGTGAGCGCGGAAAAAGATTCGGGTCATCTTTATTGCGGATCACACGAGATTACAAATTTTCTTTGATCAGGAGATTGTGGGAGAGATCCTCTGGAGGGTCCCTTTGATCCGCGTCTCCACGTGGTATTCGTGCGAGAGCTCTGAAGGGGTTGCCCAGGACAGAGGTCTTTACAGGGTGAGGGTTTTTGAGAGGCTAAGGAGTTTCCGCCGTTGATTTTGTCCCGTCCGTGCTTCACGCTTTCTCGGCTAGGGAGGCCTTGGGCTTTGTTCCTCGGTCTTCGTGTCTTCCTCGATCCTTGCTCGACCTCGGCATCCTTGATCGTCGGTTCGCGGCGTTGATCGTGTTTTTGGCGTCAGCTTTGGCTTTAGCTTTCGGCTTTGGCGTGGCTCTGGCGTTTGCTTTGCTTTGGCGCTTGCGCTTGAACGTAGGCGGGTAGAGGCTTGCGATGCTTTAGTTCTTCCGGACTTCGCATCGTATCGGCTAGAACGTGCGGTGCTTTGCTCGTGACCGTCGTAATTGCTTGGCTTTGGCACGTGCGTTGCTTTAGCGCGGGCTTTACCGGTGCGTTTGCTTTGGCTTCTTGCGTCGGCTTTGACTTTAGCTTTGACTCGATCTTCTTCTCGAACGACTGGCGTTACTTCTTCAAGGCTTCTTTATTCTTCCGGCTTCCTCGACGGTTGTGGCGTCGGTATTGGCTTTTCGGCGGGGGTAGCACCGATCTTCGTGCGACGGTTGTAGCATCGACTTTTGTTGATGAAGACGACGGGTGTAGCACCGGCTTCGGCACGACGGTTGTAGCGTCGGTTTTTGTTGACGAAGACGGCAGGGGTAGCACCGGCTTCAGGCTTTCTTCTCCCGGCTTTCTTCTTCGTGCGAGGAGTCGATGCCTTTGTTGAAGACGACGGGTGTTGTCGGCTTCGATCTTCTTCTCCGGCCTTTGCTTATGGCGTCTTCGGAGCTGATGAAGATCGTTGGAGCAATCAGGTGATGACGGCTCCGGGTCTTCTTCTTCACGCTTTCTTCTTCGTGCAAGGAGTCGAAGCTTTGACCTTCGAGTGCAAGGTCTTCACGTTGATGAGGACTTGAAGGGCCAAGGATTCCCGTAGGACGTGCTTGCCGTGCCTCGTGAAGCCTTCGGTCGTCGAGCGTTGGAGCTTCTCTTGCGGAGCTCTTTCGTCTTCGGCTTTCGGACCCTTTGTGCCTTCCCCCACCCCCTCTATTTATAGGCAAAGGGGGGCGGTTGGGGGAGATATGGCTGAAATCTTTTTGTTTCATCTGATATCTCCCCCCATAACCATCAAGATATTGTTCCTTTATCCAAGGAAACAAACCCGATCCCCTCCTTTTTAGTTGGGGTGGTTACGGGCCAGATGTGACTCGATCCTTTAAAGATTGAGTTGTTATTTTTGTTGCACTTTTGGATCAGATGGCGACACAACGTCATCTTGTCCGTTGGATCGAGGGATCGTCGCAGATCTACGGCTGCGTAGACGTCCATGCCACCTCCCCCCGCATCGAGGCGGTTTTGATTTCTTTTTCTTTTTCTTTTCTTTTATTTTTCTTTTCTTTTTCTTTTTCTTTTTCTCTTTTTTTTTTTCTTTATGGCCGGCCCCACCTCTCCATGAGGAGGGGGGCATGGTTTTCTAGAAGGGGGGCCGGTGGCCCCCCCCCTCTTTGTGTTCGGGTAGCGGGTCCGGTGGGACCCGCTTACTTTGAGTTGGGCTGCGGCGCGCGAGCCGAGTTTGCACACGGGTCGAGTGCGCATGTGGGCCGTTGTGTGCGGGCCCAAGTTGCATGCGGGCCGTTGTGCATGGGTCAGATTTCCGCATGTGGGCCGTTGTGTGCGGGCCCAAGTTGCATGGGCGAGTCGGGTTCGACCCGAAGGCCGTTGAGTGCGGGCCTATTTTTTGTGTACAAATCGGGTTCGACCCGTGGGTTAATTTCGATGCCCACACCCATCAAGTACAAACTCCACTTGATCTGATAGTTATAGGAGAAAATGCAAGTAGCGGTACTGAGGTGGAATCTACAGACAATGTTGCCAATTCCTTTAAGGAATTCCTGCAAAGGCTTTTGGGCAGCATATAGAAGCTACAGAGCTCAACACTGTTATTCCTCGTTAGACTTAGTGGGAGATTGTTAGAATTGGTGAGGTCTACAGCTCGTAAAACCTATAGTTTAGCTATGTATGGTTGATAGTATAGGATTGCATATTGGTACGTACCTTTGTACGTGTTCTGATTACAGAACAGAGAGCTATGGCTACATGGTAATCCTCTTGAGTGGGAGACTCAAGGGACTGGTCCCATGTAACCTAAATACGTTCGCAGCTCTGATTAGGGTTGGTCGCCCTATCAGGTTAAGCTGTTGGGATGACAGAGCGTTGGTGTCTCCACCACGGTCATTACCAGGCACAGTGTCTGTGGCCGAACAGAACCAACACGGTGCACAGATAGGTGAACAGACACCGGTGCACTAAACCGTGTTTCGGCTTAGGGTAAAACGGTCCTAAACCCTGAGGAACCATGTCTGGTGGACTAACCAGTTGTGTGGTGCTTTGGCGCACCAATGTGTGAGGATCCGGATGTAGTGATCCAAAACCACGGTGTACTGGGTTACCCGGTTGGCGTTGCATCAGCATGTCACTCCTGCAGGCTATCCACACCCCTAACGGGAGGTGCGTTCCTTGGTCTGACCTACGTCGTATTAAACCCTGGCCAGGTGGTCATCAGTTGGACTGATGACGGATCCGGTTGCTCGTCAGAGTAATCAGAGGTACGATGTATGTGGTCAACTTGGAAGGAATCGAGTCATATGAGCACTCGAGTCTAACGGTATTCTCCACCGCTCGAGTTGCGTCATGGCACCAAGTGGAGGGACAGCGGGTTTACCATACTAAGCGGAGAGCAGGGGTATGAGGGAGAACATAGTAAGTTCGGGGGAATTAGAGTACAGCATGCGTCGTACTTTGGGTGGCTACGCAGGTTAACTCGGACTCAAGGATCGATGGTACACTCGGGTAGTGTGTCGATCGAGTCTGAGTTGGAAGCCATGAACCCTGGTCCCTGAAGGTTCCACCTTATCGACATTATGTATGGTTCTTATACCATCTCCTCGAAACACAGAACGTAGTTAGAGGAAGTGAGAATTCCAAGCCTACGCTCCGTGAGTGCTTCGCACTAGTGCACGGTAGATGCGTAGCTACGTGTGTGCACTAAGGGGAAACCCTAGGTTAGTGCAGAGACGCATGTAGCAATTCCTTGTCATAAGTGGACTTTGCCATATGGGTGCGATGCACCGGGACATGTTGCGAGTTGACTAGTTGACTTCACTAGGGGCACCCTACGGGAACCTCAGAGAATAGTGAAATCACTGGTGCACTTCACTTATGTGTGCCTTGCAAAGTCTCGTACACGAGGAACGGCCAACTAGTGACATAAGGGCGTTTTGGTCATACCATGCGCCACTATGCACTAGGGGGGCCGGCTCTAAGTGTTGAGAGACTGGTAAAGGCCGGCCCTATTAGTTTTAGGAGGTTGTTGCCTCCGATGAAAGGGTCAGTCAAGAGGCACATAAAACGGGCTGGTTTTGACCGTTTTCGAAAACAAGGAAAAGATAGAGATAAAAGAAGAGATATATAGGGAGAGGTTTGAATCAGTCAATCCTATCCGCTAGGCTTATCCATAAGGATAAGGTCGGCCCTATATAAGGCATAGGGAGAGAGGGGGGGACGAAATTAATGAGCCATGCAAGCCCTAGGGCCGGCCCAAGCCATGGGGGAAACCCTAGCTGCCCTCTCCTCTCTTCGCATCTCCTCTCTCGTCTCTCTCTCCCTCGCTTGCGCCATTGGATGGCGACTCGTCTTCCTCACGTGGTGTTTCGTAGAAGGAGAAGGCTCGTCGTATGGAGGCACTCAGAGATTCATCGACGAGGTGCCGTGCATCGTGTGAGATCGGGTGAACTAGAAGGCGTCTCCCGCAACCTTTTGCGGTCCAGAATCTGCACAAAAAATCAGCGTTGTTTCTATTATTCCGGAAGGTACAGAAGTCCAAACGACGTGAAACTTGTTGCAAAAGTTGCGTATCGAAGTTAGCTACCTGCAGTCCAAATTTCAGCCCAATCGGAGTTCGGAGCATAAAGTTATGGCCGTCGCACCGAAGCTATGTCGAGGAGATCCGTAACCCGTCTCCATCAACAAAGAAGAAATTTGTCGCGGTGAAAGATTCCGCACGCAGGTATGATCTCTAACAAGTAGATCTAACATAATTAGAACATGCATACATGCTAGATTGTTCTTTCGCGTTAGATCGTCGTTAGGGGTTCGCGTAGTTGCCATGCTAGATTCATACACGCATATGTAGATCGTTTCGATAAAAATTTTGATATGTAATGCCCACCGCTCACGGTCCTCAGACCTTCACTTTGCTTCCGCTGCGGGCCTCTGCCATGGATTTATTTCCAACAAATACTTGCTACCAGACTGTATTCGCCCATTATGCCCTTTCTTTTGGACAACATAGCATACCACCATTGGACCGTAAGCAAGTGCAGCAAATCAATTTGATAGTTAAAAGAACAATACTTGGCTCAAGCAGGTGTTGGAGCAATGGGCTCCAACACCTGATGTGGCAATCAATGATTGGATCTTACCCCACTATCACGAAGCAAACCAATTAAAATAAAAAAGAATAAAACACCTGATGTGGCCATACACAACAGTAGAGATGTTGTGAACACAGCTAGAAGAAAGAAAAAAATAACACAACAGTAGAGATACAGATTAAGAATGACTATTCACACCAAAGGTTAAGAATGACATTCCCAGTAGCTCTTGTATTGCAGTTGCTGATAGACCAGATGCCCAACCAAGGTCAATTGATCTAGAGAAGAGAGTAAGCAAGAAGCATGCTGCATCAAAGGCCTCCGTGAAGTCTTTTCCGGTGAGATTGTTGCTAGCAAGATCCAAGAAGGCCTTGGATGCCGTCAGCTGGAGTTGGATCTAAACAATTGTGTGTCGTGGTTCCCTCTACCTCTGTTCTATTGGTAGCGAGAGTGAAACCAGATGCATCTCAACGCCCATTCAGTGAACTTCTGAACCCACTTCTGCCTTCAAAGCCTCATCTCCATTGCATTCCTCAAGGCCTTCATTCAACCTGCTAATTACAACAACAAAGATAACAAATCAGTCATTCACTGGAATAAAGCTACCCACCTATGTTAGCGACAATATCCCATTGATAATAATGGAATGCAATGATAAGAAAATGAATGATAGTTTTGTACCCATGTGTGTAGTGAAAGGTGGTAGTTTATTGTGGAGGTCTAAAGCTCCTGCCACGTTACGGTAGGGCACGACACTCTCTCTCAGGCAGAGGAAAAAAACCAGATAAAATAAAAAAAAGGAGCACCCTCATTGCTTGAAACAATCGCAAAGAACCCAAAACAATCCAATTCAGAAAGCCCACATCATTCAAAAACATATTGTATATTAAAAAACTGAAACAAATACATCAAATAATAAAAACCTCATGTAAATCCACCCTCTCTATTAAGTTCATCACATTTAAAAACTTCCGGTCTCCCTCTCGCCTGCGAACAGCCCCCTCCAATCTCCTTCTCTTCCTGTCATCAACACTCATCAAAGCCGAGCAATTTTAGTAAAATAAAAAATAAAAAACCCTAGAACATATGACATAAAAATAAAATATAAAAAGAACTTTGACAAACAACTCATATAAATTTTAACAAAAAGGAAAAAAATTATTCGCTTTAGATAACAAAGAAATAACAGAGAAGAAGAAGGAAAGAAAAGAAGTGCATTGAAAAACTTCACCGATGATTACCTCATTATCGATGCAATCCTTGGAGATCTCTGGAAAAAAAAAAAAATTAGATTCAAACAAATATGCAATGCGAATTATAATAAAAAGAAAAAAAAATCTAGATAGAAACAAACATAACTTCATTGAAGAAAAAAAATGGATTTGAATTGAAAAAACCTCATTACTATACTCAACACCCTTCTCCTTGTCTATCAACCGTGATTTCATTTTTGAACCTGATGCTAATAAACAGAAGATGAAAAAAACAGAGCAATCGGTGAAGGGAACACCGTGCAAAAAACAGAGCAATCAGAGACATCATTCCAAACACAAACAGAAAAACCTAAGAGAGACAGAGAGAAGGGCATTGTCATGATAAAAACGAAAAAAACACAACCGTCTGTTACACCCAGCTTGACCTGCTACAGCCAACATCCAAGTCATTCTCTCAGGGAGTTCAATACACAGCCAAAAGATCACCATTTTTTTTTGGAGCCTGATGTTCATTTTTGAAACTGGTGTTAATAAACAAAAAAAAAAATCAGAGAGCTGTAGGTCGCAATCAGATCTCTTTTCTGCACGATTCTGATGTTAATAAACAAAAAACGAAAAAAAAAAACAATCGGAGAAGGGATCAGAGAGAGAGACATACCTGGATCTGGGTGGACTGAGAAGCTGTGGGAAGCGATCTCTCTTCTCTTCTGCACGATGAGCATGATGAGTGAAGATAGCTGATAGATCATGATCTCTCTTCTCTTCTGCCAACAATTCGAGAGACATACCCCGCCGGCGACGATAGATCATGCAGCTGTGGAAATTTTTGAACCAATCCCTCTCCCTCTCCGACTGCCATCCTTCTGTGATCTCCACTGAAACCCAACTCCCTCCCTATCCCTTTCAGATCCTGTGTAAATCGAACCACGTCTTACCCACCTCTCTCCCTCCTCTGTTCTGCGAAAAAAAAAAACAGAGATCAGAGAGAGAAGAGAGACAGAGAGAGAGAAAGCATGAGGGGGTGTGGGTCTTGGTCGTAGCCGACAGAGGCGTAGGAGGAAGGGTTGATCGATTCCCCCTTTGACCAGGATCGAACCTGTCCCCCCCGCACCCTCTTCCCCGCCTCCACTGAGTCCGCTCCTCTCCCTCCTCTGCTCGGCGAAAAACGAAAAAAAAAAACAGCGATCAGAGAGAGAGAGAGAGAGAGAGAGAGAGAGAGAGAGAGAGAGAGAGAGAGAGAGAGAGAGAGAGAGAGAGAGAGAGAGAGGGTGGGTGTGGGCATTGGTCGCAGCCGGCGGAGTTAGAGGCGGAGGCGGAGGAGGAAGGGCACGATCTCAGCCCGACGGAGAAGGCCTCCTAAAGCGGTCGGACGGAGGCGGAGGGGCGCGATCCCAGCCCGGCGGAGGAGGAGGAGGAGGTCACCTGAAGCGGCGGAGGAGGAGGAGGCCACCTGAAGAGGAGGAGGACTCCTGATGCAGCTTCGCCTTCATCACCGGCCACGATCCGGCAATAGGAGTTTTGGCCGACAATGATCCAGGAGGAGGAGGTCACTTGAAGCGGCGGAAGAGGAGGAGGCCTGACCTTGATCCATGGGTGGGAGGTTTGGCCGACAGTGATCGGAGAGAGAAAGGGCCAGAGAAAGAGAGAGAGGTGAGAGAGAGAGAGAGAGAGAAAAGGCTAGGCGCCGTGCTGAGACTGAGGGGGATCGAGAAAGAGAGGGATGGAGTGGGGGGAGGGGTTAGGGTTCGTCTCTATCGGACTCATTTCGGTGAAACGGACGGCAGGATTTGGGGAGAGTTACCAAATTGAGAGAGGAGACAGCAGGATTTGGGGATCGGATTGAATTCACTTTCCATTTTTAACCCATCTTTGACCGGACCGGACGGGTATCATCACCATTCATTTTTAACCCACGGTATACCTATCCATTGAATCCAATTCGAACGGACATGATCACCTTCCATTTTTGAAGGACTGGTCGGATCAATCACAGCCGTTAATCCATCTCTTCCAAGTGAATGACACTCGCCCTAACAGCAATGAACGGCTGTGTTTGTCTCTTACGGTTTGTCTCTTGACTCAATTAAATGTTTGTCCCCCCCACAAAACCCTGAAATATTATATATATATATATATATATATATATATATATATATATATATATATATATATATATATATATATATATATATATATATATAGAGAGAGAGAGAGAGAGAGAGAGAGAGAGAGAGAGAGAGAGAGGAGGGGGGGGGGGGCTGATTTAGTGAGAAACTTCTTATTTGTGAAACCTTGTGCGAAACCCCCCTAGAGGTTTCAGAATTTGATGAAACTTGGTAGGCATACTACCTATGCCATGTTGATCATCCTCACAAATTTTCATCAAATTCTAAAACTTCTAGGGGCATCAAATTTGATAATCAAGTTAACGGTTTTTATGAACGGTCGATAAATTTTCTAACATTTGATGCCCCTAGAGGTTTTAGAATTTGATAAAAATTTGTGAGGATAATCAACATGGCATAGGTAGTATGCCTACCAAGTTTCATCAAATTCTGAAACCTCTAGGGGGTTTCACATAAGGTTTCACAAATAAGAATTTTTTCACTGGATCGACCCTCTCTCTCTCTCTCTCTATATATATATATATATATATATATATATATATATATATATATATATATATATATATATATATATATATATATATATATATATATATATATATATATATATATATATATATATATATATTGCGGTGTGTATGGCTTCGCATCGCAGCCGTCTGATGCACTGCAGCGTGCATCGCACGCACCGTAGTGGTGCATTAGACGGCTGCGGTGCGACGCCGCACGCTGTATTTTAGCATCTCTCTCTCTCTCTCTCTTACAAGTCACCTCTTACAAGTGGGATCTTACTAATGATCCGGGCCTTCCATTTCGGAATGGATGGCTGTGATCCATTCCCCCTCTCTCTTTCTCTATCTCTCTCTCTCAAACCGTGTAAACCCAGCCCCCTCCCCGACCCCGACCCCGACCTTCCCCATCGGCTCCGGCGCGGGGCGTGGAGTGACAGGCCGGCGGGCCGGAGAGACGGGCCGGCGAGCCGGCGCGGGGCGACGGGCAGGCGCGGGCCGGCGCGGGGCGACGAGCCGGAGCGGGGCGGGGCTGCCGGTGCGGGGCGGGCAGGCGCAGGGCGACGGGCCCAAGCGGGGCTGCCGGCGCAGGGCGACGAGCAGGCATAGGGCGATGGGGCTACCGGAGGGAGCCGGAGCCGGAGCCGGAGCCGGAGGGGAAGGGGTCGGGGCTGCCGGAGGGGGGGTCGCAGGGCTACCGGAGGGAATCACGGGGGCTGCCAGAGGGTGGGCCGCCGGAGCCGGGGGAGGGGGTGTCACGGGGCTGCCGGAGGGTGGGCCGCCGGAGCTGGGGGAGGGGGGGGTCCGATCGGGGTCGGGGGAGGGTGGGGGTCGGGTGTTTGAGAGAGAGAGGAGAGGGGGATGATGATCCGGGCCCTCCATCATAATCGGAACGGACGGCCCGGATCATTAGTAAGAGGCACTTGTAAGAGATGACTTGTAAGAGTATCCCTCCCCTATATATATATATATATATATATATATATATATATATATATATATATATATATATATATATATATATATATATATATATATATATATATATATATATATATATATATATATATATATATATATATATATATATACTAGTAAAGCCCGTGCTTGTCGGCACGCAAAAGATTTTGAGGGTGTGATAAAATTTTGTGGGAAGAGGCAATATTTTAAAGGTGACAATAATAATTTAAAAGTGATGATATTTTTAAGCGAGAGAATAATATTTCGAGGGTGATAATAATATTTTTTGAGCAAAAATAACAATAGTAATATTTGATTAGTCTATATATGAATGCCCGTGCCTATCGGCACTGCAACGGTTGCCTTCGGCGGCAAAACACATTCGGACCGCCTTTAGCGGCAACACAACCCTTGGGCATCGCCACCCCCACTCCCACCGTCCTCTTCAGTGAACAGACTTGGCCACTTTCTATAATAAAATCACTCGATGGGAACGAAAAAAAATATTATTTTAAATCTGAAACCCACACAAAAAAAGGAGGGATTCATTTAATACAATAATAATGGTGAGAGAGAGAGAGAGAGGATATCGTGGCCTTCACGTTTAGTGCTAAACAATACATGCTCATAGTACTGGAGATCGTACATTGGCACATTCAGTCACCACACATTTGCTTAGTTAGTAATTGTGTATTAAAAAGCTGGGCACATTAATCTCATAATTTTACATTCCTACAAATAAACCATACATTGAAGGAAAAAAATAAAGCTCCAAAAATATGCCGCGAAAATCTCACATCCTACCAATAACCTAGTTTCCCAGATATTTCTTACAACAAAATTAGGATCTAACCAAATCCAAGTGATACAGCTACTACCTGAACTTGCCAACCTTTGCTCCTATCAACCTACAATTCCATAATCAAAAGGATTAGGGATTGGGTTAAAAAAAATTTAACCCAAGCATTTTTGGTCATAAGACGGTTAGATGATGAAACTATTTAATGTGTGACATTGTAAATGATATATCGATAAGAATGCAGGAACTTGAAATTTATCCAAATATCTCCAATATAATTGAGGGAGAATGTACATATACATCACATAGAGCAGGTTCGACACAATACAAATTAGCTTCAGTCGCACAGCAATAGTAGCTCCTAAGCCTAGATTGGATGTACAAACGAAAAATCGGTTTCATGGGGCCTGTATACTTGTGCGAATGCTGGGACAGCTGTGATGAACCTTTATGCCGCATCATGTAGTCACTTCGCCCCCCCTTTTATAGTTTCAGATGTTATGCTTGTCCCTGCCATCGTTGCTTTAGACGCAGCTAGTAGTGGTACCACCCATTGTGGGCACTCCCGCCCGGGTTTGATTCCCGTGTTGGGAAAACTCTTCGTGCAAAGACCCGTGCTTCAGTACAAATGAATGCAGGATTGGGTGCTCGACCTTAGCTCGCTTCCCTATTGATTGCTCTGCACCTCTTGTTGCTGCCATTTGAATACAGTTGAATACGATTGAATATAGCCATTTGATTGCTGTTGAATACAGTAAAACAATGGATTTAAAAAAAAATACTACCAATTTGAATGCAGTGAATGCAGTGAATACAATGCAGTGAATACAATTTGAATACAATGCAGTGAATGCAGTGAATACAATGCTGTTGAATGCAGTGAATACAATTTGATTGCTGAATTTAAAAAAAAAAGACTACCAATGGAACAATGGAAGGCAGTGAATACAGTGAAACAATGGAAGGCAGTGAATAGTTATGCAACAATGAAACAATAGAACAATGGAAGGCAGGAAGAACAGTGGATACAGTGAATACAGTGAAGATGAATATACAGTGAATACAGTAAATGGAACCTTTATGCCGCATCATGTAGTCACTTCGCCCCCCCTTCTATAATTTCAGATGTTATGCTTGTCCCTGCCATCGTTGCGTTAAACGTAGCTAGTAGTGGTACCACCCATTGTGGGCACTCCCGCCCGGATTCGATTCCCGTGTTGGGAAAACTCTTCGTGCAAAGACCCATGCTTCAGTACAAATGAATGTTGGATTGGCTGCTCGACCTTAGCTCGCTTCCCTGTTGATTGCTCTGCACCTCTTGTTGCTGCCATTTGGATTTCAAATCATGGAATCTGCTGTTAAAGAGGCCTCATGCTTTGCCCGTTGAATCTACCATTTGATTGCTCTCATGTCATTTGAATACAGTTGAAAATAGCCATTTGATTGCAGTTGAATACAGTGAAACAATATATTTTAAAAAAAAGACTACCAATTTGAATGCAGTGAATACAGTGAATACAATGCAGTGAATACAATGCAGTGAATGCAATGAATACAATGCTGTTGAATGCAGTGAATACAATTTGATTGCTGAATTTTAAAAAAAAGACTACCAATGGAACAATGGAAGATAGTGAATACAGTGAAACAATGGAAGGCAGTGAATAGTTATGCAACAATGGAACAATGGAAGGCAGGAAGAACAGTGGATACAGTGAATACAGTGAAGATGAATATACAGTGAATACAGTGAAGAATGGAACAATGAATACAGTGAAGATGAATACAGTGAATATACAATGAATATATGATTTCATTTAGTGGATATATTCCTTCACATCTCCTAATTGCTTCTTTCCCAGCCTTGCCACCATGAGGTGGCACGATCACAGCCCTTTGTTGCATCCATCTTGATGAATTGCACTTAGTCCCAACTATCAAGCAAACAGGCGGCAATGATCGGGCGCCACATCAAGTTGGCAACCAAACGTTGGATGGAGAAAGGAACTTCGCGGTGCATTGTGGAGAAATATGTCTTCCTCCTTCCCTTCAAGCTAGGAAAAAACAGAAAAGAAGACAACATTGCTCTCTTCCTACTCCTTCCCTTCAAATCGAGTAAAAAAATACCCGAGCATTTTGAATCGGCTTTTGAAATCTTGGCAATTTCAAAATCTTGGCAATTTCAAAATGCCAATTTCGTTTCAAATCTTGGCAATTTTGAAATCAGATTTTTGTTTCAAAATGTCAATTTCAAAATCCGATTCAAAATGCCAATACCTGAGATAATTAGACTCGAAATCCTGATAAATACAAAACTACCACTAATAAAATAAAGGAAACAATTTCTGCAGAAATTCAATTCTGTAGAAATTCTTTCAATGCAGTTTAATTTCCTTTGTTATTTTAGCAAGGGAAATAAAAGGAAGAAATCAAACACAGTGGAAATCCTTTTTTTTTTGTTATGCATTGTAGTAATTGAAGTCGAGAAAAAAGATAGGTGAGATAATTAGACCGAAAATTTTAGAGCAATGGATTGAATGGAGCTCTGTACGTGGAAACAAATATTGAATGGAGCATGAAACCTGAGCAGAAGCCCCACCAAGCTCATGGGCTGCAGGCATCGATCGGGCTATAGGTATGGAAAAAAAAATGTAATATGCTTAAAAATTTAAAACTTCTAGTAGAGAAAGAGAGAGAGCGGGGGGGGGGGGGGGGGGGTTCCAATATGGGTGGACGGACGGACTGCGATTGTCGATCGGCTACTCTCTCTTTCTTTTTTTCCATTGACGAATGATCTGAGGAACGAAAAAAACACACACAGTGACACACACACACACACACACACACACAACGAAAGAGAGAGAGAGAGAGAGAGAGAGAGAGAGAGAGAGAGAGAGAGAGAGAGAGATTTCCAACCTTGGTTGATGGGGATGGGGATCGGACCTAGGGGCTCGAGCTCGACGACGGGAAGGGCGTTACATCCCACGGGGACCGGTTGATCTGGCACTCGTTCGACCGCAGCAGCAGCTTCATGGCGGGACCGTGCGAGGCCGCCGCCGCCGACGGCGGCGGCGGCGGGGAGGAGAGCCAGGAGAGAGTGTACGCGGCGGAGCTGAGTATCTTGGAGGCATGCTTCCGGATCCTCAAGGACGCAGCAGTGGAGGAGGCGGTGGCGGTCGGGCGGGGCACGATCGAGCCCCCATCTCGGTGCCTATTGCAGCAGCATCAACAACAACAGGGAGCTCCAGATCCTCTTTCTCTCTTATTAGCCATCTCTTTCTCTTTTCTCTCCTCTTTTTCTCCATCTTCCTGCTTCCTCTCTCTCTCTCTTGCAACGTCGGCCTATCGTGGAGATCGGGCCAGGTGGGAGAGATCGGATCGTGGAGAGAGATCATGTAGATCGGATAGTGGAGAGAGATCTGATCGTGGAGAGAGATTAAGAAAGAAACAGAGGGATCGTGGAGAGAGATTGAGAGAATCGTGGAGAGAGATCGGGATCGTGGAGAGAGAGAGAGAGAGAGAGAGAGAGAGAGGGGGGGGGGACATGCAGATCGGATCGGGGTGAGGAGTGGCATATGATCACAATCTCTTTGATGTCTGTTTGACGTGGCATACGATCACATCGTCCATTTGTCTTGAGATGGGCTCCGATCGAGAGAGACAGAGAGAAGAGAGCATTTGGAAGGACCGGACCCGTTGTGATAAGAGACAGCGAATTCCGATCATAGCGAATCCCGAGCAAATGACTTGTAAGCATGGAAGTTGTGATGTATCTGGAACCGTTGCTATCCATCCGTGATGCAAGCAACAGTTGAGAGAGAAGCACAGAAACTTGTAGATACGGACGGAAAGGGATGGTGTATAACTACCCAATGCAAAGAGATCTTGGCCATAAGATTTTCTAACCGCCTTTTATGTTTGTATCGAACGGCTCTCTTTATCCATTCGTAGTGAAATATATATATATATATATATATATATATATATATAGGGTTGTTACAGTGAGCTGTAGGCTGCCGGGGGGGAAAGTGAGCTGCGGGTATTTTACCCCCCTAAGAAGTTATGGAATTTGATGAAATTTGGTGAGGTTGTTGACTAGGATAAGATGATCATCCTCACCAATTTTCATCAAATTCCAAAACTTCTAGGGGGGGTCAAATAGTCGAAGCAATTTCTACGGTCCGTAGTCACCGTTAAAATTGCTTCGACCATTTGACCCTCCTAGAAGTTTTGGAATTTGATGAAAATTGGTGAGGATGATCATCTTATCCTAGGAAACAACCTCACCAAATTTCATCAAATTCCATAACTTCTTCGGGGGGCAAAATACCCGCAGCTCACTTTCCCCCCCGGCAGCCCACAGCTCACTATAACAGCCCTATATATATATATATATATATATATATATATATATATATATATATATATATATATAGAGAGAGAGAGAGAGAGAGAGAGAGAGAAATGCTATAATGCGGCATGCGGTAAGTGCGGCACTGTACCACAGCTGTCTGATGCACGCAGCGCGTGCATCAGACGGCTATGGTGCAGTGCCACACGTACCGCATGCCGCAGCATAGCATGCCCATATATATATATATATATATATATATATATATATATATATATATATATTGTGTACCTTGATGAATGGAGGCTGACCGCATGCTTCGCCCACCCGGGATAGGCCGGTCGCGCTCTTCGCTCGCCCAAGACAGGCAGGCCGCGCCCTATTTATCCAAGTGGAGATCGGATGCAAGATTCATCGCTGGTCGGCCGTGCACTTCGCTTGCCCCGAGAAAGCCTGTTATGCGCTTCGTCTGCTCGAGGAAGGTCCAGCTGGGCACTTCGGTGGCCTTCAATCTTGTCGCAGGCCGACCGTGCGCTTCACGCTCCGAGGAGGCCCATAATGCACAAGGTGCCCCCCCTCCCTTTTCCTGTTGGTCGGCTGTGCACGAAGGAACTAGGGGGAGGGGGCCAGACGCGCACCAAGTGCCCCCCCCCTTTCCCTGCTGGTCGGCCGCGCACGAAGAAACCAAGGGGGGAAGTGCCCCCCCTCTCTGCTGGTCGATCGCACACAAGGAAGCCAAGGGGGGAAGTACCCCCCCTCTCTGCTGGTCGGCCGCGTACAAGGAAGGTAGGATGGGGAGGTTCCCCCCCCCCCCCCCTCTCTCTCTCTTTGCGGTCGGTCGCGTACAAGGAAGCCAGGAGGGGGAGGTTCCCCCCCCCCCTCTTTCTCTGCTGGTTGACCGCGTACAAGAAAGCCAAGAGGGGGAGGTCCCCCCCCCTCTCTGTTGGTCAGCCGCGCGTGAGGAAGCCAGGGGAGGGAGGTCCCCCCCCCCCCCCGCCCTTTTCCCCCTGTTGGTCGGCCGAGCACAAGAAAGCCAAGGGGGGAAGTGCCCTTCCTCTACTGGTCGACCATGCACAAGGAAGTCATGAGGGGGAGGTTCCCCCCCTCTCTGCTGGTCGGCCGCACGCGAGGAAGCCAGGGAAGGGATGTTCCCCCCTTCTCTCTGGTGGTCGGCCACGCACGAAGAAGCGATCTAGGGGCATCGAGTTTCACGCAAAGGGTTAACTCGAGGATCACGCCCCTAGATCGCACAATGGCTAAACCCGAGAATCTCGGATGCACGACAGTTACGGGAAGGTAGCCCACGCTCCCGAGATTCCTGGTTGGCCAGTAAGGCAGGAAATGACCAGGGTCATAATTACCGGGTGCCAGCCACGTGACACGTCGCCCCCACGCAGACAGTTGGCAAATTACGGGAGCACGTCATCAATGCCGCCCTGTGCAGAGCGCCCCAGCTGTCATACCGAGACACTATAAAAGGGGACTTACCCCTCAGAGAAATGGAGGGAATTCTGAAGGAGATGTTGTCCATTGCATTGCTAAGTTTTCGGAGCTTGAGAGAGAGTGAGATTACAGAGGTCGGCATTTTGGGAGGCCGGTCCTCTCTGGGTGTAATTGGGTTAGGGTGAGTACTTGTTACTTGTTGTGGCTCACTAGTGCATTCTCGTCCCGCCCCATGGTTTTTTTCCTTCGACGTTGCAAAGAGTTTTTCCACGTAAACCCGATCTACTATGTTCCTTGGTTTGTTAGATTGTGCCTACCAACTTATGATTTTCAAACACTTAGACTCTAAATTAGTTAATCGGAGGGTAAAATCATAAAATATCTAAATATAAAAAACCATACAAGTTTGAATTATCAGATAGGATCCGATAATGATTCGATCGAATCCAAACCAAGTTCATAATCCGAAAGCCTAAAACTTATGATTTTCAAATACTTGGACTCTAAATTAGTTAATCAGAGGGCAACATGTTTAACTATCCACTAAATACTTGCTTACAAGTTCGAAATACGAAAAACCATAAAAGTACGAATTATCGGATACGATCCGATAACGATCCGATCGAATCCAAAAAAAGTTCATAATCTAAAAGCTGAAAATATATGATTTGCAAATACTTAGACTCTAAATTAGTCAATCGGAGGGTAAAATTTAAAAATATCTACTAAATACTAGTTTACAAGTCCGAAATACAAAAAATCATACAAGTACGAATTATTGGATGCTCTATCAAATGGTGAAAATATAAATTAGCTATTAAAAGTCCTAAAAACAGGCATGGATACGTCGCTAGGGGCCAAATTAACTTGTCGAGACTAACGACACACAAATCGTAGTAGAGGTTTGAAAATTAAAGTAAAACTTAAGATTTTTGACTTTGACTCAGAATTTATCTATTGGAATGCAAAATTGTAAAATAGCTATTAAAAGTATTAAAAACCGGCTCGGACATCTCGTTCGATGCCAAAGTAACTTATTGAAACCAATGGTACACTAGAAAACAGAAGGCACAAATGTCAAAAAAAAAAATTTGATTAACTAATATAATAATTTTAATATCTTTTTATATTAATTATAGATGTCAACTATTTTTATAACAAATATATGTTGTTAATTCCAGGAGGTGCGGCGTCAGGGGGATGAGAGCACTAGCGTTGGTGCTGAAACAGTGGCGCGAGGGTTGTTGAGGGCACGCAGCTAAGTCTCTTTTTTATCGTGTAAAAATATTTTCATAATATATTTTAGAAAAATATTAATATTGTGTATTATTAATTATATGTGATTTTTCGGTGTTCTATATTGTGGTAATGTGTATTGTGATAATATGTATTGTGATAATGTGACAGAAATTAAACAAACAGATTTAGCATATTTTTTAAAAAAAACTTAAAATTTTATTACCGATGGACATTATATTTTTCGTCAGTAATAATATTTTTTTTAAATATTATATAAATAATATTACCAACGGAATTATGTGATACCGTCGGTAATAATATCATATATACCGATGCAAATATCTTTTTCTGTCGGTAATAATATTATATATATCGATATAAATTTCTTTATCCATTGGTAATAATATTTTTTATTTTTTTAATCATTCTAATATTACTAACGAAAACTTATATTCCGTCGGTAATAATAATTATTACCAATGAAAATATTAAGCCGTCTTTGTTTTCTTTCCCAACACCATCTTTCCCGACAACCAGCGACAAAAATTCCTTCCGTCGACATAAGATTGTACCGATGGAAATTTAATATTACCGATGAAAATTTTTTGTCGGTAATAATATTTTTTTTTGTAGTGCCACATATGACCCTACCACTTGTCAGGACCATCCCGTCCAACACCATTGCGCCGGTCATGCCACCACCGCGCGCACACACACCACCACTACTTGTGGGACGTGACTCGGTGCCTTGCACCTCTTCTCGTGTCTAGTGCATCCAGCCGAAGTCTTCTGGTTGTCGTTGTGTGGTCCGGATCTGCGGCCATCAGCGGTAGCCAATGCTTGCGGAGGTGCGGTTTGAACGGCCAAACAACCAACAAACTGAAGCCTCATGACCGATTAGGTGTTTTCAAGAAAACCCCCTCACCAGCTTTCCCTGATTGAAAGAAGAAACTACGGATACATAGGTAATTATGGGGATTGTTTTCCTAGTATAAAATCACCCATAGTTGCACTCTGATTGTTTGAGATGCAATTAAGCTATACCATTGGATCAAACCTGATCCAATCTTAGATCCGATTAGTCTAGCCATAACTAGACCCAATGAAAAAGGATCAGGTCTGATGCAACTTGGATAGGATATGGTCCAATCAGACTAGACCAAACCAGACCAAACTCTTGCATCGAAAAATGTGTTTTTACGATATCTGGCATATCCGTGGCCCGATTCGTGTAAAACTTATGGGGGACGATTTCGGTCATCGTACGTAATCCCCCTCAAACAGTCGATTGAAGGTTTGACCCTTCAGGATGTGGCGCGCTTCAAAATGCTGAGCTATCACACTAACACTGTAGAGTAGAGAGAGAGAGAGATGACATAGGGTGTGATGATGGAGTTTGGCCGTAGCCTACGTCTCCGTGTGGTAAGAGCAATATTTGAATCCATTATCTCTAGATCAAGAATAGAGCAACTCTCGACAGTCTAAGAAGTGCTTCTTACAAGTAGACAGAGGGTGGAGAAGGAGTCTGAAAACCAAAAAACTTGAGGAACTCTAGAAAACAGAAAATAAGATTCTGGTATGGAATTCCCAATTTGGAATATTTACAGGGTCTGCTATTTATAGGGATTTGGTTTGTGGGGAATATTTTGGAAATATTCTCATGTATATATAGGGTTTTGGTAAATACTCGGGAGGAGATTCATGAACCCTAGACAGTGTGCATGGAGCCCAAGTAGGGCTACGGGTCCTACAATCATCTTTGTGGACAAGCAGGGCTCCGGGTCTACTATAGTCTCCATGGGCCCTAGGAAGGGCTGTGAGTCCCACTGTCGTCCCTATAGGCCCCAAAAAGGGCTGTGGGTCCTATTGTAGGGTGTTAGCCAGATTTTACACCTACAGTTACCCCGTCCCAGCTAGGTAGGTGTTAACCTGACTGGCTGGGACTTCTTGGTGCAAAACTAGCTGCTCGTCTGTCAACCTCCTGTCTGGGGCCGACCGTCATGCGTCTATCGACCCCTGCCAGGGACCGACTGCCGTTTGTCTACCAACCCGCTGCGAGGGGCCGACCGTTGCACCCGCCAATCCCCTATGAGGGGCCGACCGAGTATGTGTCTGCCAACCCATTGTGCGGTACCGACCGTTGCGTCTACCGACCTCCTGCCAGAGGCCGATCGGGTGTGCATTTGCCGACCCACTGCGCGGGACCGATCGTTGTCTGTCTGCCGATCCGCTGCACGGGGCCGACCGTCGTGCCTGTCGACCCCCTGCTAGGGGCCGGCAGGGTGTGCGTCTGTAGACCCATTGTGTGGGGCCAACCGTTGCGCCCGTCGACCCCCTACCGAAGGCCGATCGGGTGCGCGTCTACTGACCCGCTGTGCGGGGTCGACCGTCGTCTATCTGCCAACCCTTTGCTAGGGGCCAACTGTAGTTTGCCTGCCGACCTACTGTACGGGGCTGACCGTTGTGCCCGTCGTCCCCCTTCCATGGGCCGGCCGGGTACGTGCCTGCCTGCCCGTTCTGTTGGGCCGATCGTCACCTTTCTACCAACGCATTGCGCGGGGCTGACCGTTGCGCTCGCCGAACGCCTGCCGGAGGCTGGCCAGGTGCGCGTCGGCTGACCCATTGTTCGGGCTAACCAGGTATGCGTCTGTATGGTAGTTACCCCCTCCCAGCGAAGTAGGTGTTAACCTAGTTGGCTAGGATTCTCTGGTATAGGCGAACGGTTGTCATGGGCGAATGTTCGACTTCGGATGGAGGTGCAGGGGGGATCGGTTTTAGTGCACAGGCCTGGGGGATCAGTTTTGGAGTAACACCCAAGGGAGGGGGTTGGTTTTGGTTCACAGGCAAAGGGGGGGTCGATTTTGGTGCACAGGCCAAGGGGGTCAGTTTTGGTGCACAGGCAGGGGGGGGTCGATTTTGGTGCACAGGCCAGGGGGTTAGTTTTGGTGCATAGCCAGAGGGGGTCAGTTTTGGTGCAAGGGAGCAAGGGGAGGGGGGGTCGGTTTTGGAGTAACATCCAAGGGGGAGTGGTCGGTTTTGGAGTAACACCCAAGGGGGGGGGTCAGTTTTGGTGCACAGGCTCGGGGGGGGGGGGGGATTGGTTTTGGTGCATACCCGAAGGGGAAGGGTCGGTTTTTGTGTAAGGACACAAGCGGGGAGGGGGTCGATTTTGGAGTAACACCCAAGGGGGGGTCGGTTTTGGAGTAGAGGCTAGGGGGGTTGGTTTTGGTGCATACCCGAAGGGGGGGTCGGTTTTGGGGTGGAGGCCAGGGGGGTCGGTTTTGGTGCATACCCGAAGGGGAGGTTGGTTTTTGTGCAAGGGCACCAGGGGGGTTGGTTTTGGTGCACACCCGAAAAGGGGGGGGGGTCAGTTTTTGTGTAAGGGCACAAAGGGGAGGGTCGATTTTGGTGTAAGCCCAAGGGGGTATTGTTTTTTATGCAAAGGAAAAAAGGGGGGATCAGTTTTGGTGAACACCCAAAAAAGGGGGAATTGGTTTTTGTGCAAGGGCATGACGAGGTGTTAGAATTGGTGTGTTCTAAGCTTGTAAAACTTTATGTTTTGATCTAATAAATAAAGGTTGATAGTTATTATATGAGATGCATATAGGTGTATAACATAGTTATGTGTTCTTTCAAGAACAGAGAGCCATAGTTATATGGTAGTCCACTGAGTAGAAGACTGAGTGGATTAGTCCCATATAATCTAAATCAGTTCGCAGCTAAGATCAGGTTGGTCACCTTGTGGGTGCAAATTTTGGCATGTATCCACCACGGGACCCACCGGCCCTGCCTGGTGGGCCCACGAGGACTACCACGGGACCCACCGGCCCTGCCTGGTGGGCCCACGAGGACTACCACGGGACCCACCGGCCCTGCCTGGTGGGCCCACGAGGACTACCACGGGACCCACCGGCCCTGCCTGATGGGCCCACGAGGACTACCACAGGACCCACCGGTCCTGCCTGGAGGATCCCCAGATACGGCAGCAGAAACCGCCATTTACCTCGGAATTCCCCAACAGAGAATCCTATAAATAGCAGTGCCTTCGAATGTAAAAGGATCGAAAATCTAAAATCCTGAATTCTGATTTCCACTCTGAGATCTGACTTTCAGAACCAGAGCTCTGGGATTTTCTAACTCCGATCTACCATCTCTCGTTGATCTTCTTTTCTCTTTCGAAGGGATCAGAAGATCTCCAGTGACACTCGGCCTGTCGAGGTCACTTCAACAGAAGTGTTAGTGAATTCGGGTTACTCCCTATAGCACGGAGACGTAGGCTTCGGCTGAACTCCGAGATCACATCTCGTGTCACAATTTCTCTGATTGCATTCTTCTGTTTGCATATCAAAAGGCTTCGACTTCAATCAACAGATCGATCAACGATCTTCGACATCAACTTCGACTTCAATTGACTGGTGCTGCGAGAATCTTCGGGTCGGCACGAAGATTTCCCCCCACAGCTTGGCGCCGTCTGTGGGATTCGAGCGAGAAGCCGTGTCCTCTCTACTTCGACTACCAGATCAATAGCCAAACTTCCTCGCCCCCTCGGTTGATCAGACAACTGATCGGACGTCAGCAATCTCGTTGTACCCTTCGCACTCTGAATGGCGAGAACCAAATACCAGGGTCAACCAGAAGGAAGTAACACTCAACATCAACCTCGTCCTGAGACTCGTTCAATGAGTCAAAGGCTCAATTTCGGGCAGCCCCTTGCTGTCCCCGAGATGGGGGTTCATTCAGGAAGCGGGAGATCAGTCGATCGACCGATCGCCCCTCATCCTCATCAATCAATTGGGCAGACTGTCCCTGCTCCTGCTGAAGATCCTCCATCGACTTACCAGATCTCTGCAATCGATTTCCAACTACTCTAATTGGCGAAGCAAAACGCCACCCTCACTGCTGAGAGGGATGCTCTGAAGAAGGCAGCTTCCGAAGCTGGAATTGCTATTCCGATCCCCTCCGCAAGTGGGAGGGTTGATCCTCCTCGACATTCAATTCACTCCGAACAACGGAGGTCAATGGGCACTGATGCTCTCGAGAGGATTCGACGCGACCCAACTCCCTCTGCTGCTCCTTGGAAGCAGAGTGTCTGGGATCGTCTTGAAGACGAGTCCTCCCAATCCTCATCTGGTCGTAACTGCGACAAAAGAGCACCATCGAAGCTCAACATGCCAAGGAAGCACCAAATGAAAGGCGCTCCTTCAAAGAGTAGAGTCTCCCCTTCCATTCCACTCCAACGTGGACTTGGATCGGACCTTCGACACCGACTTCGACCGGCAAATACTTCAATGCCAGAGCAAGACCTTGCGATCTTGCCTCTTGACCCATCTCTAGGTCGAGGACATGGTCGTAGGGACGGTTACTCCTCTGCCGGGCCACTACATCGAAGTCTCTTCGAGACCACCTTTCCAAGAGGATGGAGAACTCCTATCCTCCCCAAATTTAACTGTATTAGAGGAGATCCAAGCCTCCATATACTTGCTTTCAAGCAAGCTCTAACACCACACGAAGAGGAAAACAATGTGCTCTGCCGCACCTTCGCGGGAAGTCTCGATGAGCCTTCGCTCGACTGGTATCACAATCTCCGAGCTGGGTCCATCACCCAATTCGGTGTTTTGGCTAACCTCTTTGTGCAGCACTATCAACTCAATCTAAAGCCAGAGAAGAAACTCGACTCTCTCTACCGACTGCGGATGGGTACAGACGAGACTCTTCGCAGCTTCACAAGGAGGTTTCGCAACGAGCATGCTGCTCTCTCTGGAAGACATCTGGATGATGAAGCCATCATGTTGGCTTTCCAGAACGCTCTCCGCTTCGATCTACACATCTACAACGACTTCATCCGCAATCCCCCTCCTTCTCTGGGAGCAATGTTTGACCGAATTCAAAGAGAGATTGAGGTGGAAGACGATCAAGTCGCTCGGAAAGGGCGAGAAACTAAGAGAAGGCCTGCTGAAAGAGAAGCTCCTAAGTATGCTGCAAAGGCTCACAACGCTGAAGCAGCAACCCCTCCGGCCAACAAAAGATCAAAGAATGATGGGCGTCGATCTCCGACGAAGACAACTTTCACCGAGTGGAATATGCCGGTCGAACAGATACTCGACCGCATTCAACATGAAGAGTTCGTTCGGAGGCCTAATCCTCTTCAGCCGAATTCCAAATTCACAGCAGACAAGACAGTCTACTGCGACTTCCATCGAAGTCACGGCCATTCCACCGATCGGTGTTTTCGGCTGAAATTCCATCTTGAAGACCTATTGCGAGAAGGCCATCTTCAAGAGTTCGTTAGAGGCGGACACAATCAACATCGGACCTCTGCAAAGGGGAAAGAAGTGTGTTGGATACATCAAATCTCCTCTAACCGGCAAACTATCTCTGTGAATGCCAATGTTTTTGGTATTCATGGAACATTGCACAATCAAAATCTGACTGGGAAAGAGGTGGATCGCCAAGTTCGACGCATCTTCCACGTTCGTTCTACTGCGAGCAAAGAGGATACCTGGATCGAGAAGCCCATCGAAGGTCTTGCTTGGCCATCCATAGTCTTCAACGACACTGATCTTCAAGGAGTTCATACTCCACATCGAGACCCCCTGGTCTTGAAACTCATCATCGACGGCAGCACTGTCAATCGGATCCTCATCGACACCGGAAGCTCTATCGACATTATGTTCTCAGACTGTTTCAAACGTCTGGGACATAAGTATCAAAGCCTCGACGTCGTCCCGACTGTGATCACCGGCTTCAATGGTGAACAAAGCATCACAGTGGGCGAATCCAGATTTACCATCGACCTCAGCCGAGAGACTCGAGTCTCGGTGAGGTTTGCAATCGTCGAAGGAATGTCTAGCTACAACGCCATTCTTGGGCGACCATTCTTCCATCAGATCAATGCCATCTCCTCCTCTTACCATCAACTACTCAAATTTGCAACTGGAGAAGGCATCGTCTGCATTCGAGGCGATCAGCAAGCTGGAAGGTCTTGTGAAGCTGCTGCGGCAAAGACAGATCGAAAGATTAACATTGCTCCTCCAAAGCGGCCACGAGATGAAGCTGGTCCCTCTTCCAAATAGCAATCAAAGGAGATTCCGCTGACCGAACCTCCACCAATCGAATGGGAAGCATCACCTTCAATTGAAGAAATCATCCCGATCAACATAGGCAGCGGAGATCTCCCTCGACAAACAGTTATTGGTACCGGTCTTAGCGACGCAGAAGCGCAAGACATGGTATCCTTCCTCCAGTCCAATATCGACGTCTTTGCTTGGTGTTTTGAAGACATGCCTGGTATCAATCCAGATGACGCTTGTCACCGACTTGCGATCAAAGAAGAGGTGAAGCCTGTCAAGCAAAAGCCTCGCACCATTCGACCAGAGCTGCAAGTTGCTGTTCAAGAAGAAATTACCAAGCTACTCGCAGCCGGATTCATCCGAGAAGTAGAGTATCCAACTTGGATCTCTAATATAGTGGCTGTTCCAAAGAAGAATGGGAAAGTCAGAGTCTGCATCGACTTTACCAATCTCAACAAGGCTTGCCCCAAAGATCCTTTTCCCATGCCAAGGATAGATAGACTCGTCGACGCCACTGCTGGCCACGAGCTATTGTCTTTCATGGATGGGTATTCCGGATATAATCAAATTCCGCTCCACGCTGATGATCAAGAGAAGACATGTTTTGTGACTAGCCGAGGCCTTTATTGCTACAATGTCATGCCATTCGGCCTCAAAAATACTGGTTCCACCTATCAAAGGCTAGTCACCAAAATGTTCGAAGATCAGATTGGTCGCAACGTCGAAGTATATATCGATGATCTCCTCACCAAGAGTTCCGTTCGGAGTAAACATCTATCTGATATGGCTGAAACTTTCCAAGTCCTTCGAAAGTATCGAATGAAGCTCAATCCAGCCAAGTGCGCTTTCGGAGTTCAATCTGGCAAATTCCTGGGTCATCTTGTGACCAGGAGGGGTATTGAAGCCAATCCTGATCAAATTCGAGCCATCATCGATATGCCTTCACCTACAAATCGAAAAGAAGTTCAACGCCTCACTGGAAGGTTAGCAGCACTCAATCGATTCATTTCAAAATCTTCCGACAAATGCAAACCCCTCTTCGACAAACTACGAAAGGCGGATACATCCGGCTGGAGTCCAATCTGTGAAGAGGCATTTCAAAGCATCAAGAAATATCTGGTGCAAGCTCCCATCCTGACTGCTCCATTGCCAAAAGAAGACTTGTGGCTCTATCTGGCCGTGACCGATCAAGCAATCAGCGCGGTCTTAGTCAGTAGAAGAGAAGGCGTCGAACATCCAGTCTACTACATCAGCCACACTCTTCTTCCGGCTGAAACTCGCTATTCGAAAACTGAGAAAGTCATCCTGGCCTTGCTCACTGCATCGCGTCGTCTCCAACCATATTTCGTCTCTCACCAGATCACTGTCATTTCAGAACACTCGCTCAAAGATATCATTGACAAAGCTGGTCGAGCTGGTCGAATGACCAAATGGGTGATCGAAATGAGTGCTCTGGGGATTCAATTCGAATCTCGCACTTCTATCAAAGGTCAAGCAATTGCTGATTTTCTAGCTGACTTTCCAGTTGAAGACCCCATCATTTGGGAAGAAGATGTCGACATGCGCTTGGAAGATGAGGATAATCCTCTGATCAATCCTGCAACAAAAATTGATCCAAGTCTTGAAGTTATTGCTGCAACTCCTCCTTGGAAGCTTTATACTGATGGAGCATCAAGTTCGATCGGTTCGGGAACTGGGATAGTTTTAATATCCCCCGAACTTGATCATCTCCAGAAGGCCACTCTCCTTGGATTTAGTGCCACCAACAACGAAGCTGAATACGAAGCACTCATTTCCGGACTCGAAATGGCAGAATCCCTGGGGGTAGATCGAATCATCATCTATAGCGACTCCCAGTTGATCATAAGGCAAATCAATGGAGAGTACACAGCTCGTGAAGAAAGAATGCAACTCTACTTAGCTTTAGTACGACGTCTTCAACAACGTTTTACTACAATTGAGTTCGTTCAAATTCCAAGAGCAGAAAACCGAGAAGCAGATGCCTTAGCTAATGCTGCCTCAGTTCTGGGAGACTCGCTTGGAGGAAGGCAAGTACAGATCAATTATCAAGAAATGCCCAAGACCATCCCCGATCAACAGATCCTTACTACTACAAAAGGATCTGGGGGTGGAGATCAGCTTGAAGATTGGAGACGACCAATTCTTGACTTCTTCAAACATGGCAAAATGCCAGAAGATCCAAATCAAGCCCGAAGACTTCAAAGGAAGCTCCCATGCTACACTATTCAAGGAGAAGATCTGTACTTCAAATCTCACAACGGGATGTTGCTCAAGTGCTTTGGTCCAGAGCAAGCACAGTCAATCCTGATTGATATCCACTCTGGAGCTTGTGGAAATCATTCGGGGGGAAGATCTCTTGAAGCCAAGACGAAGCTACAAGGGTACTACTGGCCAACAATGGCAAGGGATGCTCAACAAGTCGTTCAAAGATGCGAGCCTTGCCAACGACACGCTCGAGCTATCCATCTCCCTGCAGATGAACTTCATCAATTATCAAGCCCCTGGCCTTTCCATCAATGGGGGTTAGATTTCTTGGGTCCTTTCCCTCCAACTCCAAGCAAGAAGAAATATCTACTGCTGGCTACTGATTACTTCACCAAATGGGTTGAAGCTGTGCCCCTCTTTCGAGAGACTGACGACGAAGTGATCAAATTCATTCGGCACAACATCTTCTCAAGGTTTGGCACACCTCAAGTTCTTGTTGCTGACAATGGAGCTCAATTTGACTCAGACAAATTCCGAGAGTTCTGTCTGAACAACGGTATCAAGCTATTCTATTCAACTCCAAGATATCCTCAATGCAATGGTCAAGCTGAAGCCTCAAACAGAGCTATACTTGATATACTCAAGAAGAAACTCAACGACAAGAAAGGATTGTGGGAGCAAGTCCTACCTGAAGTTCTTTGGGGGTATCGCACAACTCCGAGAAGATCCACAGGGTTCTCACCCTTTCGTCTAACATATGGATCGGAAGCAATACTCCCAACAGAAAATATATCAAGTACTTTGAAAACTAAAGCTGTTGAAGAAGGAGTCAATGAAGAACTTCGGATCAATGATCTAGACTTCTCTGAAGAACTACGAGATCAAGCTTCTCTTCGTGTAGCCAAGTATCAACAGAAGATCAAAAGAGCCTATGACAAGAAAGTCCACAAGAGACAGTTCCCAGTGGGTAGTTTAGTCCTCAGAGCAGTTTTCTACAATACCAAAGAGCACAGCAGTGGAAAGCTTGCTCCCAACTGGGAAGGTCCATATATCATTGAATCAGTAGGAAGCAAAGGTTCTTACAGACTGATCACACCAGAAGGAGATAGATTGCCTTGAGCTTGGAATTCTAGACACCTTAAGATGTTCTACCCATGATGTAAATTTTTGTGATGAATAAAGTTCTCTTTCAAAGTGTTCAAATATGCAACTGTTCAATTTTTCAATTCAAGTTCTGAAGCAGTTTCAAGTTATCCATATTCAAGTTACCAGGTCTTTTAACAAGTTTGAGAGTTAGAGTTGCGACTCAACCCCTTACTAGCAAATGTTAGAAACTGACCGCATTCAAGTTATCAAGTCTTAACAAGTTTGGGTGTTAGAGTTGCGACTCAACCCCTTACTGGCAAATGTTAAACTGACTTTCAAATTTCAATATTCAATTTCAATTTCTACATCGTTTAACAGGTTTGGGTGCTTGAGTTGCGACTCAACCCCTCACAATCAAGTGTTATACGAATTCCAGTCCAATTTTCAAAGTTGCATTCAAAAGATTGTATCTATTCTAATACTATTGAGATCATGATAGTCAAAGGCATTCAATTCAAGAGACATTCAATTTTCAAACACCAAGAAGATCTTTTATTATCAAAATATGTCAGATACAAGGAGCTGTTACATTTCAAAAATTTACAAGTACAACAACGAAGAAGAAGAAAAGTCTCAGGGCTTGGCCACGCTCTTCGCATGCGACTTCTCCCCTTCAGATCCAGGACGAGCTTTACTCGCCACTGATGCCTTGGAGGATCGGACACTGGAAACATGGGCCCTGAGCGCTTCTGCCGCCTTCTCTGCTGTCTCCTTGTAAACCTTGCACTCAGACAACGCGTGCTCCAGTGCCTTCTTCGAAGTCTCTTCTCTGGCAGTGAAGACAGCGTGCTGGGTAGCAAGTTGTTGCTTCAACTCTTGGATCTCGATGGTGCGACCACAGGACACGTCCTCAACCTTGGAGAGTCGAGTCTTCAAGGATTCGAGCTCGTGACTCTGTGCCTCGCAACGATCCTGCAGCCCCTTGATCTCCAGCTTCCCCTTGCGAAGTTCCTCAATCTTGGTTTTGAGAGAGGCTTTCTTCGAAGTCAGGAGCTCTCTCAGCTCATCTCTCTCCGCGGTCAAGTGATTTATTTCAGCTACAGCTTCTTTTGCTCCCGCCCTCATGGAGAGCTTGGTCGCGACATTCATAACTGCTGAGTTCTGCAAAAGAACAAAAGAGTTAGAATTATCATAAAGATACAACTCAGATGATTGATCGAGCAGATGCACCTACCAACAGATCAATTCTTTCAAAAGCTTCATCCAGAGTAGCCCCTGGGAGGTTGATGAGTTTCCTGATCGCAGCTGTGGGGCGGTTAATATCAACGTCACCCAAGCTTCTTATTGTCGGAGTCAATCCAGCAGGTGCACCTACAATCAACAAGAGATCAAAGTGTTAGATTATTTTCGAGCTTCAGAGACAAGGCATTCAAGGCGAGTTAGTTCAATTACCTGAGGTTTCGACCTTCGGCTCTTTGCCCTTCCTGCGATCAGAGCCACCCTGAGGGGTCGACTTCTCCTGAATCGGGGTTGGCGCTGGTTGAGGTGGAAGAGCCCCATCACCCACTCGACTTCCCCTCTCCAAATGAGTAGGGGAGGAAGCATTTCTCAGAGGAGAGACTCTCTCTTCCTCTTGTGATCCGCCAGGCTTGAGCCCTGCCACCATTGCTTCCACCTCCTCAAGTAGAGAGCGAGAGGGGAGTGGGGGTTGCTCTACTTCAACACCCCCGCTCGTTGTTGCTCCTTCAATACGAGGAACGTCGGGGGGAATCTGATCGAGGGGTGTGGGGTTGCTTCCAACCCCACCACTCCTCGACAGCTTTATTATCAGGCGCGTCGGCCTCTTTAATTCATCAAATTTATAGGCGGGAACCACTCTTTGGCCATCGCCTTCCGCATCCATAACTCCTTCCATCTGACGGGCCTTAGCCTCGTCAATGGGAACAGGAATTGAATCTTCTCCTGTTACACCAACAGTGGGGGTGGGAGGAATTTCTTCCTCACCACCCCCATTCTCGATGTCTTCACCAGAAGGAGTCGATGACTGATCATCCTCGTCGTCGGCGTCCTCATCTTCGCCATTGCCACTGTTGTCGTGGCTGGCATTCTCAGTCTCTTCTTCTTCATTCTTCTTCCTTTCTTCTTCCTCTTCGATCTTCTTCCCTTGGTCTTCACCCTCCTGTTGCTTGATAAGGGTTTTTCGTTTCTTCTTCACTGGGCCTCTTTGGAGCACCAGTTTCTCGTCAAAAGTGGGCAATCGGCGCCTAGCAGTGTAGATCTTCTTCTCGGCCCGAATCTTTCGAATGACCTTGCCCGAGTGGAGATCCTCTTCATAGTCAGAGTATAGGACTTCGTTGTCCTCATATCTATCCTTTGATCGGTGGAGGAGATTGGCCTTGCCGTATCTCACTGGGCAGTTGGAGAACTGCTTCCACGACCTCGTTCCACAAGTCAGCTCGAGGAATAAGTTGTCTATGGCTCTAGCCCTCTCAGAATTCCAGGCGAAGATGCCTCCCTTACTGTACATCTTCACGGCATCGTGCACGCTGTCTCGGGGGGTGTCGGGCACTGACATGGATGTCCAGGCGCCAGATACAGAGATTGGCCAATCCGTATACAACTTGTCCGAAGGGACTGTATCGGTGAGTGGGCGCAGCGGAGATACTCCAGTCAAATTATAGAACGGGCTGTCCCTTCTGTAGGCCCATCTGTAGTGGAAGAAGAAGTATCCAAGTTCGATCCTGGCAACTTCTCCTTCCGGGATACTGGAGTAGCATGCCCTCAAATCTTCCTGGAAATCTGATTCCACGCGGCAGAATGCGTAGATTATTCGCCAGGCGTTTCCTGTGACCTACCCCGGGCAAAGGCCAGATGTATTCAGCAACCTTGCCGCAAAGGGTGGCAGCGGTAAACGCAGACCGCAGTTCATTTGGCCGATGGTCACGATGGTTCCCATGACCTTCTCGTTGCTGGCATAGCTGGTGAAGACGGTCTTCTTGTCGATGCCGAAAGCCGTCTGGATGCTAGGGAGTGAAGGCTGTGCCCCCTTCCCTTCTGTGAAGAAAGAGAGCAGTGCTTGCCATTTCTGTCTCTTCGTATCCGTGAACTCACCACCTACATTGTACATGTACTCCGTCTCCTCTGTCAGGGGCATTAGAGGGCCCAGAACAAACTTGACCTTAGGGATGAACTCTGGCCTTGATGGCGCCGAAGCAAACCCTACCCCTTGGTGCCTCTTGCCCAGTTGGCCAAGTTCAGCGAGAGCAGCCTTGCCTTTGCCACGGCCCCTCGGAGGAGATTGAACCTCGACAATTTCCTTCCCCTTTCTCTTCGAGGGAGCAGTACCAGACTTCTTCGAACTGCTAGATGAAGCCATTGGACCGATCGAACAAGAACAAGAACAAGAACAGAAATCAGGAGAACAAGGGTCTGGACTTCGAAAAATTTTGGAAGCGTGAGGCGAAATGACAGCCGGTGAAAACTTTTGTACCCAGGGTAAAACAGGTGCGCAAATCAAGAAGACACGTGTCTTCACCATATCAAATCGCGTGTTTTTGTAGGTACACGTGGCATCCATCCGTAGCAAGCGCAAAACCAGGCGAACAGTCGCGACCAGGCGAAACGTCGGACCTACCGGTCCACATGAACCAACGGTCCAAGCAAGCCACCGGTCTGGGTAAACCGGACCGCCGGTTCAAAGCAACCATCAAGCCAACCAAGGATTCAAAACAAGAAGAATCAAGCTCCATCAATGTTCAAAACTCTGCCAAAATATCGGAGAACAAAGCAGTAAACCTTCTCTGAAGGGCAGGTTCAAAACTTTACTTTGATCGGTCAAATTTCTACTGGATCTGGCAAAAAACCAAGGTTTTTTGCCGATCACTCGAACCTTGACCGGATATTTTTTCACCGATCGGACAAACATGTCCGATCGGCGAAAGTTATTTGATCGGTCAAATTTCTACTGGATCTGGCAAAAAACCAAGGTTTTTTGCCGATCACTCGAACCTTGACCGGATATTTTTTCACCGATTGGACAAACATGTCCGATCGACGAAAGTTATTTGATCGGTCAAATTTCTACTTGATCTGGCAAAAAACCAAGGTTTTTTGCCGATCACTCGAACCTTGACCGGATATTTTTTCACCGATCGGACAAACATGTCCGATCGGCGAAAGTTATCTGATCGGTCAAATTTCTACTGGATCTGGTAAAAAACCAAGGTTTTTTGCCGATCACTCGAACCTTGACCGGATATTTTTTCACCGATCGGACAAACATGTCCGATCGGCGAAAGTTATCTGATCGGTCAAATTTCTACTGGATCTGGTAAAAAACCAAGGTTTTTTGCCGATCACTCGATCCTTGACCGGATATTTTTTCACCGATCGGACAAACATGTCCGATCGGCGAAAGTTATTTGATCGGTCAAATTTCTACTGGATCTGGCAAAAAACCAAGGTTTTTTGCCGATCACTCGAACCTTGACCGGATATTTTTTCACCGATCGGACAAACATGTCCGATCGGCGAAAGTTATCTGATCGGTCAAATTTCTACTGGATCTGGCAAAAAACCAAGGTTTTTTGCCGATCATTCGAACCTTGACCAGATATATTTTCACCGATCGGACAAACATGTCCGATCGGCGAAAGTTATTTGATCGGTCGAATTTCTACTGGATCTGGCAAAAAACCAAGGTTTTTTGCCGATCACTCGAACCTTGACCGGATATTTTTTCACCGATCGGACAAACATGTCCGATCGGCGAAAGTTATCTGATCGGTCAAATTTCTACTGGATCTGGCAAAAAACCAAGGTTTTTTGCCGATCACTCGAACCTTGACCGGATATTTCTTCACCGATCGGACAAACATGTCCGATCGGCGAAAATTATTTGATCGGTCAAATTTCTACTGGATCTGGCAAAAAACCTAGGTTTTTTGCCGATCACTCGAACCTTGACCGGATATTTTTTCACCGATCGGACAAACATGTCCGATCGGCGAAAGTTATCTGATCGGTCAAATTTCTACTGGATCGGTCAAAAAACCGTGTTTTTTGACCGATCACCCGATTCTTGACCGGTTGAATTTTGCCCGATCGGTCAAAATTTGACCGATCGGTCAAAAATGACCGATCGGTCAAAATTTAACCGATCGGTCAAATTTCAGCTGATCGGTCAAATTTACTACTGGATCGGTCAAAAAACCCTGTTTTTTGACCGATCACCCGATTCTTGACCGGTTGAATTTTGACCGATCGGTCAAAATTTGACCGATCGGTCAAAATTTGACCGATCGGTCAAATTTGACCGATCGGTCCAAATTGACCGATCAGTCCCTTTTTTCTCTAACATGCGATAAGTTTCTTCGTGTCCGTTTTTTAAAACAGGAAGTTGCTATTTTTTGCACCAAGTCCAAGCCAGCCAGAATGCACTCTAGCTAACTTGGAGGGGGTAACTGTGGGTGCAAATTTTGGCATGTATCCACCACGGGACCCACCGGCCCTGCCTGGTGGGCCCACGAGGACTACCACGGGACCCACCGGCCCTGCCTGGTGGGCCCACGAGGACTACCACGGGACCCACCGGCCCTGCCTGGTGGGCCCACGAGGACTACCACGGGACCCACCGGCCCTGCCTGATGGGCCCACGAGGACTACCACAGGACCCACCGGTCCTGCCTGGAGGATCCCCAGATACGGCAGCAGAAACCGCCATTTACCTCGGAATTCCCCAACAGAGAATCCTATAAATAGCAGTGCCTTCGAATGTAAAAGGATCGAAAATCTAAAATCCTGAATTCTGATTTCCACTCTGAGATCTGACTTTCAGAACCAGAGCTCTGGGATTTTCTAACTCCGATCTACCATCTCTCGTTGATCTTTTTTTCTCTTTCGAAGGGATCAGAAGATCTCCAGTGACACTCGGCCTGTCGAGGTCACTTCAACAGAAGTGTTAGTGAATTCGGGTTGCTCCCTATAGCACGGAGACGTAGGCTTCGGCTGAACTCCGAGATCACATCTCGTGTCACAATTTCTCTGATTGCATTCTTCTGTTTGCATATCAAAAGGCTTCGACTTCAATCAACAGATCGATCAACGATCTTCGACATCAACTTCGACTTCAATTGACTGGTGCTGCGAGAATCTTCGGGTCGGCACGAAGATTTCCCCCCACACACCTCATCATTATAAGTTGTTGGGGATAACAGTGCATGTGAAGTCTTCACCATTGTCATCATCAGGCACAATGTCTATGGCCGAACGGAACTAACACGGTGTACAGATCAGTGAGCAGACACTGGTACACTAAGCCGTGTTTCTGCTTAGGGTAAAATGGTTCTAAACCCTGAGGAACCACGCCTGATGGACTAACCAGTTGAGTGGTGCTTTGGCGCACTAATGTATGAGGATCCAGATACGTGATCCAAAACCATGATGTACTGGGTTACCCGGCTGGCGTTGCATCAGCGTGTCACTCTTACAGGCCATCCACACCCCTATTGGGAGGTGCGCTCCTTGGTCTAACTTACACTATACCAAACCCAGGCCTGGTGGTCATCAATTTGACTGTTGACCGGGTTCGATTACTCGATGGGGAAATCAGAGGTATGATGTATAGGTCAACCTAGAAGGAATCAAGTCATATAAGCATTCGAGTCTGATAGTATTCTCTACCGCTCGAAGTGCATCATGGCATCAAGTGGAGGGACATCGAGTTTACCACTACTAAGTGAAGAGTAGGGGTATGACGGAGAACATAGTAAGTCCGAGTGAATTGGAGTGCAGCTTGTGTCGCACTTTGGGTGGCCACGCAAGTTAACTTGAGTTTAGAGGATCGATGGTACACTCGGGGAGTGTATCGATTGAGTGTACCACCGATCTTGAGTTGGAAGCCATGAACCCCGGTCCCTGTTGGTTCCACCTTATCCACATTATGTATAGTTCTTGAACCATCTCATCGAAACATAGTGAGCAGTAAGAGGAAGTAAGAAGTCTATGCTCTGTGTGTGCTTGGCACTAGTACATGGTAGATGCGTAACTATGTGCGAGTACTAAAGGGGAAGCCCTAGACTAGTACAGAGGCACAAGTAGTTATCCCTCGCCATAAGTGAACTTTGCTGTATAGGTGCGATATATCGAGACATGTTGTGAGTTCACTAGTTGACTTTACTAGGGACACCCTCTGGTGGCCTCAGTTAATAGTGAGGTAACTAGTAAAGATCACTTAGGGAAGAGTCGCTAAGTCTCGCACACTAGAAATGGTCAATTTAAGGTATAAGGGTATTTTGGTAAAAATGCACCCTGCCAAATCTCACTAGTAGCCGACCCTAGTTGTGGGAGAATAGGGGTTTTGAATTGTTCAAAACAAGCCCTATATGTGGGGAAAAAGGATAAAGAGAATGAAAGATAAAGGAAGATTTTTAGGAAGACTTTTGGGGGTTAAACCTATTCCCTTAGAGACTTATCCAAGGAGGTAGGCCGACCTTATAAAAGGGGCAAGGGGAGGCCGGCCATGGGTGCTCCAAAGCCGAACCCCCTTCTCTCTTTTCTCCCTAGATCTCTCTCTCCTTTTCCGCTTGCGACTTTGTCTTCCTCACATGAAGTTTCGGAGGAGTAGGGTCGTTCCTCGGAGACACTCAGAGATCCGAGAGCGATGTACCATGTATTGTGTGAGATCGGGTGAACAAGAAGGCATCATCTCTCGGCATACCATCGGCTTCTTCACGGACGATCTTCTGTTTCCATCGACAAAGAAGATAATTCTCCACGATTAAAAGATCCGTACGAATGTATGCATATTCTAACATATAGATCAAGCGAGTCCTTTGATTTGCATTCATGCTAGATAACTATTACGCTAGATTACCATCAGGGTATTCGAATCACGTGTATATACATCCTTGCACATGTAGATTAGTTTTAATAAAAGTTTAAATCGTGTAACGTGCACCATGAACGATCTTTTGACCGCTTAATTGCTTCCGCTGTACGCCTCTACCATAGGATTATTTCCAATAATTGGTATCAGAGCCGTATTAGTGGTACGTATTTCATGACTTTTCATGAAACCATCATGTGTGCGCATGATAAGCGCGTGATTTTATCAGGGTTCCTATGCTTAGATCATGCATATGTATATATATTGCTTGTTCTATGAATCGTGCTTGCAGGGCACCGCTATAAAATTGATCTAGATATATGTTTCCTTGCTACCGGGGGTTGGACCTAGGGTTAGCCTATATTTGGATTTGCTCTCTATGTGTGTGGATAGGTTTTAGAGCCTTAGATTGGGCGAGTGATAGGGGTTGACCATTCTCGGTTCTCATGGCTTTTTCCTAGGTATGTTTTCTTTTCTTTCAAGAAAACTATGTACGAGCGAGTACTTACTCGAAGAGTACTAAAACTTTTTCGGTTATAGATTGAGAAGAAAGATGTGCCAAAGAGATCCACCATCGGGAGCGTAAGCGAAACCCTGGAGGACGAAGACGATCCAATAAAGTGTTCGCAAGTGCGACGGAGGAGCTGGACCGAGGGACCTTGCGAAGAAAGTTAGAGGCCTACACTGTGCTAATTAGGTTCAGGGGTCAGACCCTGAACTTAATTCAGTTGAATGGTTGCTTTCTTTATTAGTTCTGTGTGTTTCATATAGAACCCCGATAAGATAATCTAATTATCAGTTTTTAGAGGGATGTCTTTCCCCTCCGGTCTAAGCGACTATATTAGGATATGATCCCGCTAGATGACGCCTATTATTCAGTTGACTTTTGATGTTGGTGGGATCCTATCACATATGGTTATGCCACCATTAGGTCAACACCCAACTAGTCGGGTGTGCTTATTTGGCCAGCATCGAAACCTAAGATGAGATAGAGATCCACTGAACATCAATTGTCAAATTTATAAGCGAGGTGCCATGACTAGTGTGTGATAGCCAACTTTACAGAGCATCGATATTCTCAGAATATGTAATGTGACTCATGAACGGAGAAATCCACTTAAGGCAGTGACTATGATATTCCAAGAACAATTAATGCTAGGCGAAAGGCTTGAAGCGCTAGTAAGAGCTCGGTGTGACCAAGGTCTAGTATATAGGAGGTCGCTATCTTTGCATTGGCATAAACTCATACTTATAAAATAACCCTCTATTTTAATAAGGGATGCAAGAGAGGACTCTTAGAGATCCCCTAATCTCCACGGATAATTACTTCGTGTTAGGGTGGAAAGGCGTAACTCAACATCCCCTGGGGTAGGGGTTGTGTCATTCCATGCCAAATCACTTAGTGATCTCTCTTAAGATATAGTAATTACGGGGTGAGAAAAGAAGGGCTTTTTATCCCACCCTAGTGGGGGCCGCATAAACTCCCATGTTGTAATTACCTAGGCTCGTAGGTAAGCATCCGAAGTACACGTGAGACATCCGTTGCTTAGACAATAGTGATCATGTGGCACTGGTCAAAAGATAACCATGGTCTATCAAAGCCCTTAGTTGGCAGATTTGGATAGGGTCAAGGAAAGACCCGTGTGAGCGGATGCTGCTGCATGATACCCCCTAGGGAAGGTATAGCCGATTCTGAGATCTTACATACATGGTTAATTAATCCATAAAGATGACTTCGCTTGAGGGTAGCGCTGACATTTGGATATAATTAGCTTGTTTTAAAAATCTATAAAATGAGTTTTCATGCATTCTTATAATTTAATCTTTTATTTTCAGATGACCAAGTTAAACCCCCTGTCCGCTATCCTAAATGACCACAAACTTACCGGTCCCAACTATAAGGACTGGAAGCACAACCTGTACCTAGTCTTAAGGATTAGTAAACACATGGCAGCCCTAAATGACCCTGAGCTAGATTTGTCGAGACCCAATGCCACAAAGGCATAATTAAAGGAGTTTACTGACTGGAAGGAATCTAATAAAATATATAAATGCTATATAATAGCATCATTGCAAACAACTCTGCAGAAGCAAGTCGAGGAAATGCCCGACGCTTCTGATATGATGTTGTACTTGAAGGAGATGTTTGAGAGTCACAATCACGTTACACGATACCTCATCATCAATAAACTTATCGGTACTAAGATGTTTGATGGGACGCTAGTTCAGGAACACATGATGAAAATGTTTGGATTCCAGAACGAACTAGCAACCATGAATATTATGCTAGAAGACGAGGTGATGACAGACATCTTCCTCTCGTTACTATTCGGAGCCTTTGAAGGCTTTGTCATCAACTTTAACTTGAACAAGTTGGCTATGACAAATACAGAGCTTCTGGAAGCTCTCTAAACATCTGAGGATGGCTTCAAGCAAAAGGGCAAAGCACTACACATGCAATGCATATCCTTCAAGAAGTCTGGTAAACCTCAGAGCGAGAAACACAAGAAGAAACCTAAGTCAGTGCCTGTGCAGAACTCTACGGGGACCTTTGGATCCGGTGAATCAAAGAAACCGAGTAAAAAGTGTTTTCAGTGTGGCCAAAAGGGCCATTGGAAGAAGGACTGCAAGAAGCCTCAGAATGTTGGTGAAGGTAATCCATAACTCCTAGTTGTTGAATAATTTCTTTTGAGTAACAGTTCTTTTGCAAGTTGGATTATGGATTCAAGATCTACTAACCAAGCTTGTAACTCTCTTCAGGGGTTTTGGGAAAGTAGAATATTGCTTGATAGAGAGGTAACCTTGAGCATGAGAATTGAGACCGTGGTTGCTGCTGAAGCTATTGAAGATGTTACTTTTAGTTTTTTGAATAATAAGACTTTGACTCTTAGAGATATTTTTTATGTACCGTCATTGAGACGTAATTTGATTTCTGTTTCTTTTTTAGTTAATAAAGGTTATTCAGTTTGTTTTGATGCTTCTGGTGTATCATTTAAACTGAATGGAACTTTTATAATAAGAGGAATAGTTCAGAATAATCTCCATGTTGTCAGTTCTAATTTTGAAAATGATAACATAATAACTTCAGTATTTAATGTTAATTCATATAAGCGTAAGAAACTTTTAGAAAATTTAACCCAATTGTGACACTTACGACTTGGGCATATTGGCTTAGACAGGATTCATAGGATGGTAATTGTGGGGGGAAATTTCCGAGCCGCCTTGATCGAGAATCCCACCCCACAGCCTTGATTGAATTGGATTGTTTGTAGAGTTAGAGATTAGAAAGTTGAGAAGGAGAGAGATGACACATGGAGTTGTTGTCGAAGTTCGGTCTTACGACTTACGTCTCCGGGCGAGAGGTGCCACCTGATCTTCACTATAATATGAATATAAAGGGTTGAGCGTTCTCTCGACAGGCCGAGAGAAGCTTTTTACAGTGAGGGTTGCACGGAGCAACAAGAAAATAAACTAGGAGGAGAGAAGTAAGCTCTTGCACTTGCTCTGGATCTGGAATCCCTCTTCCTCTGATTGAATGACCAACCCCCTTCCTGGATGCCTCGGGGGTCCTTTTATAGCGTAGGCATGTGCCCGATATAGCAGTGATGATGTGGCGCTGATGACGTGGCACTGGTTCTGGGCCTCCTTGTTGGGCCCTTATTGGGCCGTTGTTCGGGCCCAATAAGGGGGAGGGCTTGATCTGCGAGCCCCGTAGAGTGGGCCCATGAACCCGGGTGGGCTTACTCACTTGGGCCGTTGCGCGGGCCCATGCCGCTCTGATCCGGTCCGGTACAATTTTTGCACCCACAGTTACCCCCTCCCAGTCGGGTCAGGACCCCCTGGGTCGGTTGGGATTCCGAGGTGCAAACGCCTTAGGATCCTGGCATGGTTGGCAAGGGCCGTCGGTGCCGCGGTTCGTGTTAGCAGAGTCTCCTTCTGCCGATGCCGAGACGCTTTTGGCGCGAGCCAAAAAGTCTCGGTTTTGCAAGGGGGTGTTTCCGAAAAAGCAGTGTGTTTTTCGACCGAGTGGATACCGAGAGAATACCGAGGGGGTACCGAGAGGATACCGAGACCCTTTTGGTGCAAGCCAAAAAGTCTCGGTTTTGCAAGGGTGTGTTTCCGAAAAAGCAGTGTGTTTTCCGACCGAGTGGATACCGAGAGGATACCGAGGGGGTACCGAGAGGATACCGAGAGGGTACCGAGACACTTCTCCTTTTTCCAAACCGAGAGAATACCGAGCCGCACGTCCGTGATGATCGTGGGTCCGTGCTTTTCGGTGTGAGCAGCTCTCTCTTTCCTTTCTCTCTCTCTCTCTCTCTCCTCTTCAGCCTTCATTCACGTGAGGTTGCAGCTACCCCGCTCTCTCTTTCCTCTTTGGCTTCTCTCTTTCCTTCTCTGTTTTTCATTCACGTGAGAGGGAGAGCAGTGTCCCTCTCTCTCTCTTTCCTTTCTCTCTCTCTTTCCTTCTCTGTTTCTCTTTTTTTTTTTTGTTCGCGTGGTACATCAGCAACAGCAGCGGCAGCGTCAGCGTGGAGGTCGTCGGGCAGCGGCGGCGGGTCGCGGGATCTGGCCAGGTGGCGAGGCACGGCACAAGAGGGGGTGATCGTGCCGAACGCGAGGCCTAGGCCGGGTGCGCACGGGTCCGGGCTTCAGCCGGTGCGGGCTGCGAGGGCTGGTGGAGCGGCGCAGACGGCGAGTTGCGGAGGCCGGCAGAGCAGCGTTTTTTTTCTTCTATTTTCGATGAGAGGAACACGCGAGAGGGGGGCCTTGGGCTGCTGCGAGGCGGAGCGTGAGAAGGGGGGATCGGTACGTCCGACCCTCTCTCTCTTCTCTGCTGCGAGATACACACGGGGGGTCCGACCCCCTCTCTCATCTCTACTGCGACACGCACCTGGGGCTTCGAGGAGATACGCATAGCGGGGGGGGTTGGATCGGTTCGTCTGACCCCCCCCCCCCGGGCTGGCTCGAGCAGCTGCATCGAGGAACACATGGATGGGAGGGAGCGTGAGGTTCATCGGACCCCCCTCGAGTTGCCTCAGTTTGCTGCGATGACGGCATGGGTTTGCTAACACAGGCTTCGCGCTAGTCAATGGTGAAAGAGGAGGTCGTCTCCTCTTTGTTGAACATATCCCTTCCGCCATGGACGAGCACGTGCCGCCCCCTCTCCTCGTCATTGATGGAGATGACACGCTGTATCGTGGCCTCGAGAGAAGGCCTTTCGCAGTAGAAGTTGGCATCCCGATTAACCACGTTGCATTCATCGTTCGAAACGTAGATCCGCATGTCTGTGAGAGCAAAGGTGGCCCTTTTTATCATTTTGGGCCACCGCGGGGTGCTTGAGTACACGCACATGCGCGACGCGTGAGTCCCCTCTGCACGTGTTGCGTTGGGTCTACCGTGTAACTTCTCCACTGCTGGTCTTCCGAGAGAAAGGTTTTGAAAGCTTCCAACAGCCGTAACGTTTCATATGTGCGTCGGATGAATGCGTATAAGGTGCCGTTGTGTAGGCGCCGAAAAAACGGTCAAAGTGGACGTGAAACATTGTTCGCCTTGACGAGTAACTTTTCCGGTATTCACCTTTATATAGAGATGACTCTTAAGAGCGCGCCAGCCGGGTTTTAGGCTAGCGTCTTGAAGAGGCATAGATTCGCGGTAACTCATCCGTCTCTGTTCGACACCCAATTGCACCTAGTTACTGTATTCACTAGGGACTGCAGTCGGGCCCTTAGTGATGACGCGATGGTTACCACGAGTCCACCCCCAGATGAGAAGGAAGAATTTTGCTTGTGAAGTTTGTACAGCCAACTCAATAGGTTTGGATGAGATGCTATCCAACCGACCCAATGGAAGACAGCTCTTCGTCTTTCAATGATCATTGTGTGTGGATGACACTTGAATCGGGTTGACTAATGGGTTTGGGTGACGTCGAGCACCCCCCCTCTCGGTTTTCTGACGAAACCAAGGGGTGGGTTGATATTGATGCCGAACACCTCCTCTCTCGGTTTTTTGTCGAAACCAAGGGGTGGGCTGCTGATGGTATGTCATTGCTCCCTCCCCACTCGGTTTTTGTATGAAACCGAGGGGGGGGGGGGGGCTGCTTGTTGATGCCAACACACACCCCCTCTCGATTTTCTGACGAAACCGAGGGGTGTGCTGCTGACAAAAACCCCTCTCGGTTTTCTGACGAAACCGAGGGATGTACTGCTGATGGTGTGTGTCACCCCCTTCCTACTCAGTTTTTGTGCGAAACCGAGGGGGGGTTGCTTGTTGATGCCGACACATACCCCCTCTCGGTTTTCTAATGAAACCGAGGGGTGTGCTGCTGACGGGGTGCCGTCACCCCCTTCCTACTCGGTTTTTGTGCGAAACCGAGGGGGGTTGCTTGTTGATGCCGACACACACCCCCTCTCGGTTTTCTGACGAAACCGAGGGGTATGCTGCTGATGGTGTGCCGTCACCCCTTCCCCACTCGGTTTTTGTGCGAAACCGAGGGGGGGGCTGCTTGTGGATGCCGACACCCCATTATTGGGGCTGCTAGAAGAGGTCAAAAAGTGTCGGTATTGAAAATAGTGTATTTTTCGAATTTCAGCCCCATTTGAAACCGACACTTTTTCGGTAAAACACTGGTGCGCGGGGATGTCGGCGAGGGACAATGCTATATTCGAGGGGGTTTCTTAGAGATAATCTAGGATGACGCCGTATGATGGCCAGCCGATCTTCACCCAATGTATTACCGCACCTGGTTACTGTATTCACTAGGTACTACGGTCACGTGAGGGTGTTGACTTGGCCAGGATCAAGGAAGCACCATTTTATCCCGTGTTACCCACCGTCGACTGCACCAGTGTGGAGACACGCACTGACAGAGTCAGACCAACCACCCCCTGACCGGTTTGGAACCGTTAGTCATCGAAAAAAGGTGATGGCCAGTGACAATCTGATGCTTGGACCTGAGTGACAAGACTAAGCTTGGACTTTTGATCGAATACCAATACGTCGGCGATGATGTCTCGGACTTTGTCTTCGAATGCCAAGGGCTGGGCCTTGGGCTTGTAGAGTGCCGAGGCATTGGTCACCTCAGACTTTGTCTTTGAGTGCCAAGGGCTGGGCCTTGGGCTTGTAGAGTGCCGAGGCATTGGTTACCTCGGACTTTGTCTTCAAGTGCCAAGGGCTGGGCCTTGGGCTTGTAGAGTGCCGAGGCATTGGTCACCTCGGACTTTGTCTTCGAGTGCCAAGGGCTGGGCCTTGGGCTTGTAGAGTGCCGAGGCATTGGTCACCTCGGACTTTATCTTCGAGTGCCAAGGGCTGGGCCTTGGGCTTGTAGAGTGCCGAGGCGTTGGTCGCCTCGGACTTTGTCTTCGAGTGTCAAGGGCTGGGCCTTGTGCTTGTTGAGTGCCAAGGCGTTGGTCGCCTCGGACTTTGTCATCGAGTTCCAAGGACTGGGCCTTGGGCTTGTAGAGTGCCGAGGCATTGGTCACCTTGGACTTTGTCTTCGCGTGCCAAGGGCTGGGCCTTGTGCTTGTCGAGTGCCAAGGTGTTGGTTGCCTCGAACTTTGTCTTCGAGGGCCAAGGATGTCTCCTTGAACTTGGTGCATGTCAAAGCGGCGACGTCTGCCTTGGACTTATTCTTATCGCCTCGGATAAGTATAGTTGATAGTTTAGCTTGACCTGGATTGTCAGGAGCATTTTTATCTGACTTTCGCCTTGAAAGGGCGTAGTTGAATTGCCTTCGAGCTTCCGACTTGAATGGGTGGAATCGAAGGTCTTTGGTTGACTTGGGTTACCAGGAGCTTTTTACTGGACTTTAGCCTTGAGAGGGCGTAGCCGAATTGCCTTCGAGCTTCCGACTTGAACGGGCAGAATCGAAGGTCTTTGGTTGACCTGGATTGCCAGGAGCCTTTTATCGGACTTTAGCCTCGAGAGGGCGTAGCCGAATTGCCTTCGAGCTTCCGACTTGAATGGGCGGAATCGAAGGTCTTTGATTGACCTGGGTTGCCAGGAGCCTTTTTATCGGACTTTAGCCTCGAGAGGGCGTAGCCGAATTGCCTTCGAGCTTCCAACTTGAATGGGCGGAATTGAAGGTCTTTGGTTGACCTGGGTTACCAGGAGCCTTTTTATCGGACTTTAGCCTCGAGAGGGCGTAGTCGACTTACCTTCGAGCTTCCGACTTGAATGGGCGGAATCGAAGGTTTTTGGTTGACCTGGGTTACCAGGAGCCTTTTTATCGGACTTTAGCCTCGAGAGGGCGTAGTCGAATTGCCTTCGAGCTTCCGACTTGAATGGGCAGAATCGAAGGTCTTCGGTTGACCTGGGTTGCCAGGAACCTTTTTTTTTTTTTGCCTTAACATGGTGGAATCGAACTTCGAGAGATTTGATTTTGAGAAAAAAGAGATACTTTATTGATACAACAAAGTAGCGATTACACTTTTTCAGAAGTTGCCTAGCGGACGTTACGATTATGCATCCATGTATTACATTGACTTTTTTTTTTCTCCACTGCTGCTGCCTCTCCTACTCTCGACCTGGTTCTTTATTAGCGAGGTAGCCATCGAGCCGCCCTTCTTGGATCAAGTCTTCGATGTGATGCTTTAGCTTCCGACATGTAGAGGTTGGGTGGTCATGGCTGCGATGAAACTCACAGTAGGCTGTCGTATCTCCCGCCTGGTCGGAATTTGGAGGGAGAGGCTGTGGCCACTTGCAAAAGGGCTCGTTCTGCAAGTAGGCGAAGATGTCTTCAATGGAGGTGTTCAGCTCAGTGAATACCCTTTGCTCCTTTTGAGTTTGCCTCTTTTCTGCTGGAGGGGCTTTCGGATCTTCATTGTACCTTTTGGCCTGGGCCTTTTGGTCGGACGCAGCATGGGCAGACTTCGTGTAGCATGTTTCATTCGAAGCTTCATCATCTTTTTTATGTCGGGAGTCACGAGACTCGCGGGGCTCACGTAGTCTTCTGGCCCGCTGATTGTCTTCCACCTCTATCTCCCGCTGTACACGATTGAACATCGCTTCCAAGTTATTGGGAGGATGCCGGATGAAGTCGGAGTAGACATGGAGCTCTGGCCGGATAGCATTCTGGAATGCCAGCATGATGACCTCCTCATTATAGGAGCGACCGGTGAGTTCAGAATGCTCATTACGAAACCTCATCATGAAGATCCTTAGAGACTCGTCGGAGCCCATCTTCAGCTGGTAGAGTGTATCCAACCTCTTTTTCGGCTTTAAGTTTAGCCGATAATGGTCCATGAAAAGTTCAGCCAACTCTTTGAATGTGGCCACCGTACCGGTAGACAGTGTGTAGTACCAGTCGAGGGCAGGTCCCTCGAGGTTTCCCGCAAACATACGGTAGAGAACATGGTTCTCATATTCGTAGGGCGTCAGGGCCTGCTTGTAGGCTAGGATATGGAGAGCAGGGTCTCCCCGGATGCAGTTAAACTTTGGTAGGTTCGGTGTTCGCCAACCCATAGGAAATGGTGTTGCAAGAACCTTGGGATGCAGTGGCCCCACCGAGGTGATTAGTTGCCTACGGTCTTGATGGCGGCGTCCCACGTCGGCAGTATGCCTTAGGCGGTTGAGCAGCTCGCGGGCATCTGTTGCTTTCGTGTGCGAAGGGATAGAATGTCTAGTGGACCCTGTTGACTGAGGTGATCCTTCTCCACGATAGTTGGGCGCACCGTTGACGTCGAGGCGATCCCACACCGTTTGCCTTGGTGCTTGTGTGGATACTTGATGCCTCTCGATACGTGGCATATGTGATTCTTCAAGATGATGAATCACGGCTGGGCGAGTCCTTGGTTGGTCTTCATCAGCAGTTGGAGAGTTGTGGGCCACAACCCCCGCTCTTTCAGCTACCTTCTTTAGGGAATCTCTCTCTTGCTCGAGGGCTGCGTTCCTCTTGAGAAGGTTCAACAGCTGGAAATCAGCAGCCGAAATTTGGTATGTAGTTAGATCGTTATCCCCTTGGGTGGCGTGCTCTTTGCCAGATTGTTGCCTCGAGAATGGTGGGTCCTGCCGATTACTGTGGCTTCCCGGATGACTTTCTTGTGGCCCCAGTCGCTTATAAACATTTCTTCGATTGGTTGCAATCGAGACTTCTTGTTCTTCTTCGATTAGCACGTCGATTGTCTGATCAGCACCCGCCTTTGGTGGGTTGGTGCTGGCCTTCACCATTGAGCGTGTTGATGTCGGCGTGGTGAAGGCTTTGAGGTTGATTTGGAGGAGGACTTGTGGCTCATCACCACAAGCTGAATAGGAGTCGGTAGAGGTGTGCGTAAGACCTCTATCGATATCCCACAGATGGCGCCAAAGATTGTGGGGGGAAATTTCCGAGCCGCCTTGATCGAGAATCCCACCCCACAGCCTTGATTGAATTGGATTGTTTGTAGAGTTAGAGATTAGAAAGTTGAGAAGGAGAGAGATAACACATGGAGTTGTTGTCGAAGTTCGGTCTTACGACCTACGTCTCCGGGCGAGAGGTGCCACCTGATCTTCACTATAATATGAATATAAAGGGTTGAGTGTTCTCTCGACAGGCCGAGAGAAGCTTTTTACAGTGGGGGTTGCACGGAGCAACAAGAAAAGAAACTAGGAGGAGAGAAGTAAGCTCTTGCACTTGCTCTGGATCTGGAATCCCTCTTCCTCTGATTGAATGACCAACCCCCTTCCTGGATGCCTCAGGGGTCCTTTTATAGCGTAGGCATGTGCCCGATATAGCAGTGATGACATGGCGCTGATGACGTGACACTGGTTTTGGGCCTCCTTGCTGGGCCCTTATTGGGCCGTTGTTCGGGCCCAATAAGGGGGAGGGCTTGATCTGCGAGCCCCGTAGAGTGGGCCCATAAACCCGGGTGGGCTTACTCACTTGGGCCGTTGTGCGGGCCCATGCCGCTCTGATCCGATCCGGTACAATTTTTGCACCCACAGCCGGGCTTCTGAAAACAAATCCTATAAAGATCCTCCCTACCTATGAATCCTACCTGGAAGGCAAGGTGACCAAGAGGGCTTTTAAAGGCAAGGGAGTGAGAGCCACTGAGGTATTGAAATTAATTCATTTAGATGTATGTGGACCCATGAGCGTCAAGGCGATAGGAGGTCATGAGTACTTCATCACTTTCACTGATGATTACTCAAGATATGGTTACATTTACCTGATGCATCGGAAGTCAGAATCCTTTGACATTTTCAAAGAGTTCAGGGTTGAAGTAGAAAAGTAGACAAATAAATGTATAAAAACCCTTCGATCTGATCAATGAGGTGAATACCTATCTGACGAGTTCCTTAGGTATTTGGTGGAGCATGAGATAACATCCCAATTAACTGCCCCAGGCACCCCATAACAGAATGGAGTTTCTGAAAGGAGGAATCGAACCCTATTAGACATGGTTCGCAGCATAATGAGTTACGCCAGTTTACCAACAACCTTCTGGGGATATACTATACAGACAACAGCATATATTTTGAATCATATTCCATCCAAATCAGTACCTTATACACCTATCAGTGCCTTATACACCTTGAGACCTGTGGTCGAGGAACAAACTGAAACTATAGTGTTTCAGAATATGGGGGTGTCCTGCATATGTGTGGAAGGACAAGAAGGATAAGATGGAGCTGAAGTCCAAAGTATGTTTGTTTGTAGGGTATTCCAAGAAGACCAAAGGAGGACTATTTTATGATCCTAAGAAAAAGAAGGTAATCGTTTCAATGAACGCCTATTTCCTAGAACGGGATTATATTATGGACCACAAGCCTACTAGTAAGGTATTTCTGGATGAACTACTAGATACTGATAGAGAGTACGCATCCGAAAGCATAGTAGGAGCAGACATTACAGACACTAATATACCAGATACTATAGCATGCACCTATTCTTCCTGTAATACCACTACCGCCTCATCGCAGTGGGAGAAGCATCAGAGCTCCTGATAGATACTATGGAGAAGCCTTAATTGGTTGATCCAGAAGGTCATGAGGATGATCCACTAAGCTACGATAAGGCAGTGGAAACTTTTGACGGCTCTGACTGGTAAAAAACCATAAAGGCAGAAATTGCATCAAAGTCCCATAACACTGTCTAGACTCTTGTTACACCATCATCCAATATTAAACCTATTGGGTGTAAATGGGTGTATAAAAAGAAGAGAGGATCCGATGGTTCCATTGAGACTTATAAAGCTAGATTAGTTGCCAAGAGTTATACCCAGAGAGAAGGAATCGACTTTGACGAAACCTTCTCACCGATAGCTATGATAAAGTCTATTTGGATCCTTCTATCCATTGCAGCCCATTACAACTAGGAGATCTGACAAATGGATATCAAGACAACATTCCTCAATGGGGATTTGGAAGAAGACATATATATGATGCAGTCACCTGGTTTTAAGTTAGAGGGTTGGGAGCATCTAGTTTGCAAGTTACAGAAGTTCATTTATGGACTAAAGCAAGTATCTAGAAATTGAAACATTCGTTTTGATCAGGTAATCCAGTCATATGGATTTACTCGAAACGAGGATGAACCATGTGTATACTAGAGGAGTAATAAAACTACAGTGGTGTATTTGATACTTTACATAGATGATATTCTGCTGATTGGGAATGATGTTGGAACATTGTCAACAGTAAAGGTCTGGTTGTTAACACAGTTCGATATGAAAGACCTAGGTGGAGCGAGTTATATTTTGGGGATCAACGTAACACGAGATCGCCAGAACATGATTCTCTCGCTATCACAGGCTGTGTATATAGATAAGGTTATGGCTAGGTTTGACATGCAAAACTACAATAAGGGTTTTGTGCTATTTAGATATGGCGTAAAACTGTCTAAGGATCAATATCCTAAGACACCTGAGGAAAGAGCAGAAATACAAAAGATACCTTATGCTTCGGCAGTAGGTAGTCTAATGTATGTTATGCATTGTACAAGGCCAGATATATGTTTTGTAGTAGGCATGATGGGTCGGTTTCAGTCGAATCCGGGTCCAGATCACTGGACAACTGTGAAGTGTATACTTAAGTACCTTTGTAGAACAAGGGACTATGAGTTGGTTTACACTACACAGGAACTGACACCAATTGGATACATAGATTCTGACTTTATGTCAGATTTTGAATCTAAAAAATTGATATTAGGATTTGTGTTTATATTAGGAGGAGCAGTGGTTAGTTGGCAAGTATAAAGCAGAAATACATCGTGGACTCTACCACAGTGGCTGAGTACGTTGCAGCGTGTGAGGCAGCAAAAGAGATGGTATGGCTTAAAAAATTCCTTACGGATTTGGGGTGTATAGTAGAGGTCCAATTACCTATTGAGCTTTACTGCGACAATAGTGGGGGCGGTAGCACAAGCCAAGGAACCAAGACATCACCAGAAAGGGAAGCACATTGAGCGCAAATTCTACTTGATTCGGCAGTTTCAAAAGCAAGAACGAGTAGCGGTGACACAGATTGCATCTATAGATAATATTGCTGATCCTTTTACCAAGGTAATACCTACCAAGGCATTCGAGCGACATGTGGACGCGTTGGGAATCAAAACCATTTTGCTTCGCTAGACCAAGTGGGAGATTATTAGAATTGGTGTGTTCTAAGCTTGTAATACTTTATATTTTGATCTAGTAAATAAAGATTGATAGTTATTATATGAAATGCATATAGATGCGTAACATAGTTTCTTTTTTTTTTAAGAACAAAGAGCCATGGTTATATGGTAGTCCACTGAGTAGATTGGTCCCATATAATCTAAATCAGTTTGCAGCTATGATCAGGTTGGTCGCCATTATGATAAGCCGTTGGGGATGACAGTACATGGGAAGTCTTCACCATGGTCATCACTAGGCACAGTGTCTGTAGCCAAACGGAACTAACATGGTGTACAGATCAGTGAGCAGACACTGGTACACTAAGTCGTGTTTCTGCTTAGGATAAAATGGTCCTAAACCCTAAGGAACCATATCTGATGGACTAACCAGTTGAGTGTTGTTTTGGTGTACCAATATGTGAGGATCCAGATACATGATCCAAAACCACGATGTACTCGGTTACCCGACTGACGTTGCATCAGCGTGTCACTCTTGTAGGCCATCCACACCCCTGTTGGGAGGTGCATTCCTTGGTCTGACTTACACTATACCAAACCCAGGCCTGGTGGTAATCAGTTTGACTATTGACCGAATTTGATTACTCGGTGGGGAAATCAGAGGTATGATGTATAGTTCAACCTAGATGGAACCAAGTCATATGAGCATTCGAGTCTGACGGTATTCTCCACCGCTCAGAGTGCATTATAGCATCAAGTGGAGGGACGACGAGTTTACCACTACTAAGCGGAGAGCAAGGGTATGACGGATAACATAGTAAGTTCGGGTGAATTAGAGTGCAGCCTGCGTTGCACTCTTGGTGGCCATGCAGGTTAACTCGAGCTCAGAGGATTAATGGTACACTCGGGGAGTATATCAATCGAGCTTGAGTTGGAAGCCATGAACCACGGTCCCTGATGGTTCCACCTTATCCACATTATGTACGGTTCTTGAACCATCTCCTCTGAACACAGTGAGTAGTAAGAGGAAGTAAGAAGTCTACGCTCCATGTGTGCTTGGCACTAGTGCATGGTAGATGCGTAACTATGTGCGAGTACTAAAGGGGAAGCCCTAAATTAGTATAGAGGCGCAAGTAGTTATCCCTTGCCATAAGTGAACTTCGTTGCATAGGTGCAATGCTCCGAGATATGTTGCAAGTTCACTAGTTGACTTGACTAGAGGCACCCTCCGGCGGCCTCAGTTAATAGTGAGGTAACTAGTAAAGATCACTCAAGAAAGAGTCACTAAGTCTCGCAACTAGAAATGATCAATTTAAGGTATAAGGGCGTTTTGGTAAAAATGCACCATACCAAACCTCACTAGTGACTGACCCTAGCTGTAGGAGACCATACAGGGCTGGCCCCTAAATACTAGTGATGAGAATCCCCCAGTAATAGGGCCTGCCATAGGGATAGAATAGGGGTTTTGAATTAGTCAAAATAAGCCCTATAAGTGGGAAAAACGGATAAAGAGAATGAGAGATAAAGGGAGATTTTTAGGAAGATTTTTCGAGGTTAAACCTATCCCCTTGGAGCCTTATCCAAGGGGGTAGGCCGGCCTTAATTATAAAAGGGGCAAGGGGAGGCCCGCCATGGGTGCTCCAAAATCGAACCCCCTTCACTCTCTCTTCTCCCTAGATCTCTCTCTCCTTTCCCGCTTGTGACTTTGTCTTCCTCGCGTGGAGTTTCGGAGAAGGAGTAGGGTTGTTCCTCAGAGGCACTCAGAGATTTAAGAGCGATGTACCGTGTATCGTATGAGATCGGGTGAACAAGAAGGCATCATCTCCTGGCATACCATCGGCTTCTTCGTGGATGATCTTCCGTCTCCATCGGCAAAGAAGACAATTCTCCGTGGTTAAAAGATCTGCACGAAGGTATACATATTCTAACATATAGATCTAGCGAGTCCTTTGATTTGCATTCATGCTAGATAATCATTACGCTAGATTGCCGTTAGGGTGTTCAAATCACGGCACACACATGCACGCACATGTAGATTAGTTTCAATAAAAGTTTAAATCGTGTAACGTGCACCATAAACGGTCTTTCGATCACTTAATTGCTTCCACTGCGAGCCTCTACCATAGGATTATTTCCAACACGAGGGGGGTCGGTTTGGGTGTAAGCCCAAGGGGGGGGGTCAGTTTTTGTGCAAGGGCACAAGTGGGGGGTCAGTTTTAGTGCAAGGGCAGAAGTGGGGGGGGGGGGGGGTCTGGTGTTTGTGCAAGGGCACAAAGGCGGGTGGGAGGGAGGTTGGTTTTTGTGCAAGGGAACAAGTGGGGGGGGGTCAGTTTTGGTGCAAGGGCACAAGTATGGGGGGGTCGGTTTTTATGCAAGGGCACAAAAGGGGGGAGTCGGTTTTTGTGCAAGGGCACAAAGGGGGGGGGGTTGGCGATGATGGTGATGGAGATGAGTGTCGGGTGTGGAGGTGAAGGGAGATGATGGTGATAGAGGATGGTATTTGGGATGGAGGTGAAAGGAGATGATGAGAGTGGGGGTGGTGGTGATGAAAATGATGTTGATGGAGATGAGTATCAGGGATGCTGTGACCGGATAGAGAGTGTTGTAACCGGTAGCTTCTCTCAGTTTGCGTGAGCACTGGAGGAAATTTCCCTATTTTTCTTGAAAAATTCCTACTTTTCTCAAAAATCATGTCGGGGGATTACATCGAGCCTATAAATAGGACTCTAGGGGCTCTCATTTGTCTGCTGCACTGAGAAATTTTCTGAAACTTCTCAATCGCTCAGGTTTTCTAAGCTCTTATCACTTTCCTCAACTGATTTCTTTTGGAGATGCTGCTGGATCAATAGGGAAGAAGTGAACTTCCGTTCACCCGATGAGGGGCTTGAAGGTGCTCTTCAAGGGGAGGTCGGAGGCTGAGGTTCAAACCCTCTGTCTGAGGGGAGATCTCAGGAGAAGGGCAAGCCTCTTTGTCCTAAATCGAGAGCACCACAGGAGAAGGGAAAATCCTTTCAGTCAAAGCAGAAGATAACTAAGGTGATTCCGAAGAGGTTAAAGAAGAGATCTGGCGACGCGCCCTTCGCTCCTTGCATGCCCTCACAAGTCCCTCGCATGCCTTGCGAGCTGAGGCCTTTGATGCCGATCGAAGATGAGACACTATATAAATTCGAGGATAGCCTCACCGAGATGAAGTCACAATATACGTTATAGAAGAAGTTGGCGATGCCCTTCAAGGAGCATCATCATATGCCAAATTTCTCGATAATCCGGAAGGTCTTTGGGATCGATCCTCAAGTGATCTTCCTCAGCAAGGTGAGCATGGAGAAGGTCATGGGGACAATCGTCTCCGTTAGCCAACTGAATTATGGGCTGAGGCTACCGCTGCCGCCATTTGTTGCCCAGCTCCTGAATAGTCGGGTCTGTATCCCGGGCAAGTTGGGGGGAATGCCTAGCGTGTGATATACGCCTTCTGCCGAGTGGAGTCTGATTACCAACCTGATCTTCGGAAGTGCTATACTGGGTTGGACAAGGGTGAGTCAGTGAGGATTGAGCTGGGGTATTTCTTCTACCACTATTCGTGAAAACTGAGTCTTGTGTCAGGGGAGCGTTTCTTCTACCTCCAAGGCATGTCTGCTCTAAAACCAATCGAGGGCATGCCTAACTCCGATAAGACCTACACTGAAGGCCCATTCTCGATCATAGGGGAGTGGTCACTGATCTCGGTACCGGAAGTGATGTGGTTCAATGTACAGGATGAGGTGAAGCGCTACCAAGCTGGTGAGGATTTGGCTTGGTCTCCCCAGCGCGCGGCGGCTATTGTGAACATATTCTTGGAGTTGACCAGCGGCAACAGGTCTTAAAGGCAGTTCCTCTTTTACCCTGTATGCTTCAGGATGAAGCACTTGCTGCATCACCTCCCAGGCCGCTATCAAAAAAACAACACTATCTATTTGGACTACGGGGATAAGGAGTGGAAGGAGTGGGAAAATATGGAGGTGCCGTGGATGATGGAGAGGCCCAGGAAGATTATCATCCAGCCCAAGCTACAAGGGCGAACCAAGAAGGTGGCTAAGGGTGACGGGGTAGCTTCTGTTGCGAAACCTTCTTTTACAGTGGAGGGAGGTTCTAGTGATGGCGAGGAAGAGGAGGAGGATGAGAAGGGCGAGGCCGGAGAGGGCTCTCACGACACTGATGCCAGTGGGAGCGAGTAGATCAGTATCAAGATATTGATGCCCCCGGTGAGAGTAGTGTCTCGATCTCGTGGCAAGGGCAAGATGTTGCCTAGCAAGGTGGCCTTTACCCACCATCTTGAAGAGGAGTTGGAGGAAGAAGAAGAGGAGGGGCACGAGGTGCCTTTTAAACCATTCTATGACTTCGGCCCGCTGATGTCGGGGCCCAAAGGCAAAGGCGTGCGGTCTTCAAGCTCGATGTCGCACTCGGCAGCGATGTCTATGTTTGCCCCGGAGGCTCCGATCGGCGGTATCGCCAAGCTTGGTGACCCCTACATAGGTATGGCGACTGCCGCTAAGGTGTGCCTCCGAGAGATGGCTGACCAACGAAAGAGAGAGGAGTTGGCCGCTGCGGCGGCGGTTAGCTTCCCGCCATAGCCAACCATAGAGCCCGCAGTGGAGGGGCTAGTGGGGACTGGGCTCAACCTATAGTGGGGTGAGTTGGTTGGGACCCATTTCAGGATGCTGAAAGGTAGACCAGATAGGATCCTTTGCAGCCTGCCATAGGGTGTACCGACTGGAGTTCAGTGCAACCTACTATTGCTGCCCTTTTCGCTGCTGCAACGACTAGGCTGGTGGAGGCGTCACCCTCTTCCCAGAGGAGAGGCAAGAAAAAGTCTCGAAAGGGGTAGACGCCGAAATAACACGAAACTGCCACAACTGGTATGAATAGGTTCGAGGGCTTGGATGCCAACGAGTATGTTCAGATGGTTCGTCTCGCGACTGGTGCATTCGACGCTCCCTCGACGTTACCCTCGATCACACGATATGCATGGTAAGATATCTTGATTGCGCCTTGTTTGGGTTGCATTCAGTATAGCAGGAGTTGAAGTGTTTTATTTATTTACAGATGGATGCAGTAGTGCAGGTTGTTGCCCAGACCTGTCATCTCCGTGGGAATGATGTGCTGGAGAGATTTGAGGGAGCAGTCATCACCTCAGGACTGAGCTGGAGGACGCGAGGATAGAGCTGCGAGTTGCACGAGACAAAATTTCTGAAGTGGCCGCGCAGCGCAACAAAGCGGCCGGGGAGCATGACTAAGCTCTACTAAGGCTTGCTGATCGCTGTTCGGAGTTGGAGGTTCTCCGGACAAAGATGCAGGCGAGTACCAGTGACGTTCGGTCACTGCGACAAATAGAGAAGGAGCAAAAGCAGCTTATCACGGAGCTTAGGTAGGAGATCATGGGTCTGCATGAGGTAGTCGAGGAGGCGATGGCATCGGCCGATTCGAAGGTCGTCAGGGCAACTTTGAGAGTCTAGGAGGCTGCGTCGAAGGCTGTCGGCAAGGGCTATTCGAAGGGGTTTTCCTTTGGCTCGTAGTTCTTCTTGTTCGATTTATATTCTGCTCTTTTCTTTATCTATCTGCATGATATGCCTGTCTTTCTTTAGATAATAAAGAACTCTTTATGGCCAGATGTCTTGTGTTTGAAATATTTATCTGTTTATCTGAATGTCTTTGAGATGGTGGATGTTGATTGAATGATTGTAAACTTGAATGATATTCGAATTGTCTTCGATTGTTCTCATGTAGCTCGATTGAGTATTGTCTAGACGAGGTTACGAAATTTGTCTTGGACTTTGTCTTTGAATACCGAGGCCAAGGTCTTAGGCTTGTTGGTTGATGAGTTTGGAGTATTCCGCGTTGTGCCTTTGGAGTACTCAGTATGGTGCCTTTGTATCGGTTGGACTTAGGCGAAGCGCTATTTCAGTCAAACCTACGTCTCAAGCATATAGCTTTGTACTGTTGCAGGTTAGTCGACCGTATCAAAATGTAAATCGAACTAACTATGGCGAGACACTAGTGTTGGAATTGGTGAGGTCTACAGCTCGTAAAAGCCTATAGTTTAGCTGTGTATAGTTGATAGCTTAGGATTGCATCTTGGTACGTACCTTAGTACGTGTTCTGATTACAGAACAGAGAGCCATGGCTATATACATGTAATCCACTTGAGAATGAGACTCAATGGATTGGTCCTATATAACCTAAATATGTTAACAGCTCTGATCAGGTTTAGTCACCCTGTCAGGATAAGCTGTTGGGATGACAGAGTGTGGGTGCCTCCACCACGGTCATTACCAAGCATAGTGTCTATGGCCGAACGGAACCAACACGATGCACAGATCAGTGAGCAGACACCAGTGTACTAAGCCATGTTTCTGCTTAGGGTAAAATAGTCATAAACCCTAAGGAACAACGTCTGGTGGGTTAACTAGTTGTGTGGTGCTTTTGCACACCAATGTGTGAGGGTCCAGTTATATGACCCAAAACCATGGTGTACTGGGTTACCTGACTGGCATCGCATCAGCATGCCACTCCTGCAGGCTATCCATATCTCTAATGGGAGGTACGTTCCTTGGTCTGACCTATGTCGTATTAAACCCTAGCCAGGTGATCATCAGTTGTACTGTTGACTGGATCCGGTTACTCGGTAGAGTAATCAGAGTTATGATGTATGTGGTTAACCTGGAGGGAACCGAGTCATAAGTACTCAAGTATGACAGTATTCTCCACCACTTGAGTTGTATCATGGCACCAAGTAGAGGGACAGCGGGTTTACCATACTAAGCGGAGAGCAGGGGTATGAGAGAGAATATAGTAAGTCCAGGGGAATTGGAGTTCAGCCTACATCATACTCTGGGTAGCTACACAGGTTAACTCGTACTAAGAGGATCGATGGTACACTCGGGTAATGTATCGATCGAGTCCAAGTTGGAAGCCATGAACCCTGGTCCCTAAAGGTTCTACCTTATCCATATAATGTATGGTACTTGAACCATCACCTCGTTTCACAGAGTGTAGCTAGTGGAAGTAATTAGTCCAACCCTACACTCTGTGTATGCATCGCACTAGTGCACGGTAGATGCGTAACTTCATGTGTGTGCTAAAGGGAAACCTTAGAGTGGTACAGAGATGCACGTAATCATCCCTTACCATAAGTGGACTTTGCTACATGGGTGCGATGCACCGGGACATATTGCTAGTTGACTAATTGACTTTACTAGGGTTACCCTATGTGTTAGCTAAGGGCACCCCAGAGAATAGTGAAATCACTAGTGCACTCCACTTATGTGTGTCATGTAAGTTCTCGTGCATATGGGACGGCTAACTAGTGTTCTGGGGGCGTTTGGGTAAAATCAATCGTCACTATAAACTAGAGGGGGCCGGCCCTAGGTATTAGGAGACTAGCATGGCCGGCCCCTTTCTTGTTTAGAGGAGTGGGGTACTCCATTATAAGGGCCGGCCATAGAGATAGGGATTAGGGTTTTCACTAGGTCAAACCCACTCTAAGAAGTTAGAGACCAAGAGAGAGAAGTAAGGGGGGGCCGGCCCTAGCAACTAGGGGATGTTTCCCATAGGGGGCCGGCCACTTAAAAGGGCAAGGAGAGAGAGGGGCCGGACAAGCACTGTGGGGAAACCCTAGCCGCTCCTCTCTTATCTCTTCTCTCCTCTCTTATCTCTATCCCTCGCTTGCGACCTTGGACCTTGCATCATCTTTCTCACATGGTATTTTATAGAAAGAGAAGGCTTGTTACATGGAGGCACTCAGATATCCATCGACGAGGTGTCGTGTATCGTACAAGATCGAGTGAACAAAAAGGCATTCCTTACAAACGTATGCTGTCCAAATTTTATACAAAAGATCAATGTTGTTTCTGCGATTTCGGGAGCTACATAATTCCATATGATATGAAACAACTTGTAAAAGTTGTGTCTAGACGTCTTTTACCTGTATTCAAAATTTCAGCCCAATTGGAGTTCGAGAAAAAAAGTTATAGCCGTTTAACCAAAGGTATATCGAGCAGATCTGAGTCCATCTCCATCGACAAAGAAGAAATTTATCGTGGTGAAAGAATCCGCACGGAAGTATGATCTCTATCATGTAGATCTAGCCTAGATAGAATATACATGTATGCTAGATCATTCTTTCATGTTAGATCGACGTTAGGGGGTCGTGTAGTTCCCGTACTAAGTTCATACACGCATGTGTAGGGTTTCGATAAATTTTTTGATATGTAACGCACATTACCTACGGTCTTAGGACCTTTCATCTGCTTCCGCTATGGGCCTCTACTATAGGAATTATTTTCAATAATTGGTATCAGAGCCATGCTAGTTATGTGTATTTTATATTTTTTAAGAAACCATCATGTGCGCGCATGATTAGTATATGTCATTAATAGGATCATGCATATTGTAGATATTGTGTGTTCTATGAATTGCTCTTGCAGGGCACCGCTATTAAAATTATCTGGATATATGATTGTTTGCTACCGGGGGTCGGACCTCGTGCTTGTATATTTCTGGATGTGTTTTCTTTTGTGTGTGTGGATACGTTTTAGGGCCGTAGTTGGGCAAGTGGTGGAGTTTGACGATCCTTGATTCTCAGGCTTTTTGCTAGGCTTGTTTCTCTTTTCTTTCTAGAAAATTATATACGAGCGAGCACTTACTCGAAGCATACTAGATCTTTTTCGGTTATAGATTGAAGATGAGGACTTGCCATGGAGATCCACCACCAGTGGACGAGCAAAACATTGGAGAACGATGGCGATCCGACGAAGCGTACACGATGACGGCAAAGGGCAAAAGCGTCAGAGATCGTATACAGAAGCTTGCATCGGATCGAGGAATCTTGTGAAGGAGACAGTGAGCCTGTGCTGTACTAGTTAGGTTTAGGGGTCGAACCCTAAACTTGATTAACTTGTATGGTTATTTATTTCTATAGTTCTTTATATTTCTGCAGAGAACCCTGATGCAATAATTAGATTATCTGTATTAGAGGGAGGCTCTTTTCCCTCGGGTCCAAGCAACTATATTAGGATAGGATCCCACTAGTGACGCCTATTATTAATTGATCTTTCATGATAGTGTGAATTTCTCATATTTGGTTATGCCACCATTAGGTTAACACCCGATTAGTCGGGTGTGCCTATTTGGCCAGCATCGAAACCTATAATGAGTTGGAATTTTACTATGATATCAATCTTTAAATTTATAAGCGAGGTACCATGGTAGTGGGAGACCTTTTCTATCTGTCTGACCTTAGGTTAGGCTCCAGGGTATTAGTGTGATAGCTAGGTTTATGGAGCATCCGACATTCTTGGGATATGTAATATGATCCTTCAATAGAGAAATCCACTTGAGACAAGGACTAGTGGGAGCACGGTTTGATAGTGTGATATTCTGAGATCGATTAATGCTTCACAAAAGGCTTGAAACGCTAGTGGGACCACGATTTGACTAGGGTCTAGTGTATAGGTTGTCATAACTTTAGTGTATACTCATACTTGCATAAAATAACCCTCAACTCTAATAAGGTATATGTAAGAGGACTCGTTGAGATCCTCTGGCCTCCACAACCAACTACTTTGTGTCTGAGTGGGAGGGCATAGCTCAACATTCCCCTCGGGTGAGAGTTATGTTTTACCATGCCAAATGACTTAGTGGTCTCCTTCGGGATATGGTGGTTACGGGGCCAGGAGAGAAGGACTTCTCCCACCCTCGTGGGGGCTGCATGAACTCCCATGTCGTAATTGCCTAGACTTGTGGGTAAGCATCCGAAGTGGACGTGACGCTTCCGTTGTTTCGCATAGGGATTATGTTACACTGGACAAAAGGATAACTATGATCCATCAAAGCCCTTTGATGGCAGATTTGGATTGGGTCAAGGAAAGATCCGTGTGAGTGGATGATACTGCACACTCCCCCCTTGGGCGGGTGCATGTATCCGATTCTGAGATCTCGTATACATAGTTAATTAATCCATAGAGGTGTCCTCGCTGTGAGGGTATCATTGGCATTTGGATATAATTAGTTTTTTTTTCAAAAACCATAAAATAAGTTTTCTATATTCTTTCATTCAACCATATAGTTCCCCTGTCTGCTATCCCATAAGAGAACTAGTTATCGGATCTCTAACTACATAGAACGAAAGCATTATCTTTAGCTTATGCTTAGGATAGTAAACATACATTGGCTTTCAATCTTAATATCCCTATATCAGACCTAACGGGTCCAGATGTCACTAGGGCACTAACTAGGGCATATGATGACTAGCGAGAGTCTAAGGAGATATGCAAGTGCTATGTTATAGCAGACTTGCGGATAACTCTTTAGAAGCAAGTCAGATATATGTTGGATCTTCTGAAATAAAGTTTTACTTGTATTAGATGTCTGAAAGGCAAAGTTAGTGGACTCATCGCTTTTCTATCAAGATACTCATCAGTACCGAGATATCTGAGGATATGCTTGTTCGGAAACACATACTTGGGTTCCACATCAAACTAGATTCCAAAGACATAGTATCAGATGACAAGATGGTGGAAGACGTATGTCTTGTATCATTGTCTGGGACCTTCGAAGGTATTGTCAGAGACTTTAGCTTTAATAATCTAGAGATGACAAATATAGAACTTCTAAGGAGCTTTCCAGGAGACAAAGAATAAGATCAAGATTAAAGGCAAAGCTTTTAGTGCTTAACTTAGGTCTTCTTTAGAAGAACCTTGTGGGTGCAAAAATTGTACCGAACCAGATCAGAGCAGCATGAGCCCGCGCAACGGCCCAAGTGAGTAAGCCCGCCCGGGTGCATGGGCCCACTCTATGAGGCTCGCAGATCAAGCCCTCCCCCTTATTGGGCCCGAACAACGGCCCAATAAGGGCCCAGCAAGGAGGGCCAGAACCAGTGCCACGTCATCATCGCCACATCATCACTGCCATATCGGACACGTGCCTACGCTACAAAAGGACCCCCAAGGCATCCAGGAAGAGGGTTGGTCATTCGATCAGAGGAAGAGGGATTCCAGATCCAGAGCAAGTGCAAGAGCTTACTTCTCTCATCCTAGTCTCTTTTCTTGTTGCTCCGTGTAACCCCCACTGTAAAAATCTTCTCTCGGCCTGTCGAGAGAACGCTCAATCCTTTATATTCATATTATAGTGAAGATCAGGTGGCACCTCTCGCCCGGAGACGTAGGTCGTAAGACCGAACTTCGACAACAATTCCATGTGTCATCTCTCTCCTTCTCAACTTTCTAATCTCTAACTCTACAAACGATCCAATTCAATCAAGGCTGTGGGGTGGGATTCTCGATCAAGGCGGCTCGGAAATTTCCCCCCACAATCTTTGGCACCGTCTGTGGGATATCGATAGAGGTCTTACCCACACCTCTACCGACTCCTATTCAGCTTGTGGTGACGAGCCACAAGTCCTCCTCCAAATCAACCTCAACGCCTTCATCACGCTGACATCAACACGCTCGATGGTGAAGGCCAATACTAACCCACCAAAGGCGGGTGCTAAACGAACAAACGATATGCTGATCGAAGAAGAACAAGAAGTCTCGGTTGCAACCAACCGAAGAAATGTTCGGGAGCGGCTGGGGCCGCAAGGCAGCCATCCAGAAGGGCACAGCGATCGGCGAGACCCGTCATCCCCGAGGCGTCGATCGAGCAAAGAACACGCTATTCAAGGGAGCAAGCCTCAGGCCACATACGAGATCTCGGCTGCTGATTTCCAGCTGTTGAACCTTCTCAAGAGGAACGTAGCCCTCGAGCAAGAGAGGGATTCCCTAAAGAAGGTAGCTGAAAGAGCGGGGGTTGTGGCCCACAACTCTCCAACTGCTGATGAAGACCAACCAAGGACTCGCCCAGCCGTGATTCATCATCTTGAAGAATCACATGTGCCACGTATCGAGAGGCGTCAAGTATCCACACAAGCACTAAGGCAAACAGTGTGGGATCGCCTCGACGTCAACGGTGCGCCCAACTATCGTGGAGAAGGATCACCTCAGTCAACAGGTCCTTTAGACATTCTATCCCTTCGCACACGAAAGCAACAGATGCCCGCGAGCTGCTCAACGGACTAAGGCATACTGCCGACGTGGGAAGCCGCTATCAAGACCATAGGCAACTAATCACCTCGGTGGGGCCACTGCATCCCAAGGTTCTTGCAACACCATTTCCTATAGATTGGCGAACACCGAACCTACCAAAGTTCAACTGCATCCGGGGAGACCCCGCTCTCCATATCCTAGCCTACAAGCAGGCCCTGACGCCCTACGAATATGAGAACCATGTTCTCTATCGTATATTTACAGGAAGCCTCGAGGGACCTGCCCTCGACTGGTACTACACACTGCCTACCGGTATGGTGGCCACATTCAAAGAGTTGGCTGAACTTTTCATGGACCATTATCGGCTAAACTTAAAGCCGAAAAAGAGGCTGGATACACTCTACCAGCTGAAGATGGGCTCCGATGAGTCTCTAAGGAGCTTCACGATGAGGTTTCGTAATGAGCATTCTGAGCTCACCGGTCGCTCCTATAATGAGGAGGTCATCATGCTGGCATTCCAGAATGCTATCCGGCCAGAGCTCCACGTCTACACCGACTTCATCCGACATCCTCCCAATAACTTGGAAGCGATGTTCAAGTGTGTACAGCGGGAGATAGAGGTGGAAGACAATCAGCGGGCCAGAAGACTACGCGAGCCCCGTGAGTCTCGTGACTCCCGACATAAGAAAGATGATGAAGCTCCGAATGAAGCACACTACAAGAAGTCTGCCCATGCCGCGTCCGACCAAAAGGTGCAGGCCAAAAGGTACAATGAAGATCCGAAAGCCCCTCCAGCAGAAAAGAGGCAAACTCCAAGGGAGCAAAGGGTGTTCACTGAGTTGAACACCTCCATTGAAGACATCTTCGCATACTTGCAGAACGAGCCCTTTTGCAAGTGGCCACAGCCTCTCCCTCCAAATTCCGACCAGGCGGAAGATACGACAGCCTACTATGAGTTTCATCGCAGCCATGGCCACCCAACCTCTACATGTCGGAAGCTAAAGCATCACATCGAAGACCTGATCCAAGAAGGGCGGCTCGATGGCTACCTCGCTAATAAGGGACCAGGTCGAGAGTAGGAGAGGCTGCAGCAGTGGAGAAAAGAAAGTCAATGTAATATGTGGATGCGTAATCGTAACGTCCGCGGGGCAACCTCTGAAAAAGTGTAACTGCAACTTTGTTATATCAATAAAGTGTCTTTTTTTTCTCAAAATCAAATCTCTCGAAGTTCGATTCCACCATATTAAGGCAAAAAAAAAGCTCCTAGCAAACCAGGTCAACCAAAGATCTTCGATTCCGCCCATTCAAGTCGGAAGCTCGAAGGTAAGTCGGCTACGCCCTCTCGAGGCTAAAGACCGATAAAAAGGCTCCTAGCAACCCACGTCAACCAAAGACCTTCGATTCCGCCCGTTCAAGTCGGAAGCTCGAAGGCAATTCGGCTACGCCCTATCGAGGCTAAAGTCCGACAAAAAGGCTCCTGGCAACCCAGGTCAACCAAAGACCTTCGATTCCGCCCATTCAAGTCGAAAGCTCGAAGGCAATTCGGCTACGCCCTCTCGAGGCTAAAGACCGATAAAAAGGCTCCTGGCAACCCAGGTCAACCAAAGACCTTCGATTCCGCCCGTTCAAGTCGGAAGCTCGAAGGCAATTCGGCTACGCCCTCTCGAGGCTAAAGTCCGACAAAAAGGCTCCTGGCAACCCAGGTCAACCAAAGACCTTCGATTCCGCCCATTCAAGTCGGAAGCTCGAAGGCAATTCGGCTACGCCCTCTCGAGGCTAAAGTCCGATAAAAAGGCTCCTAGCAACCCAGGTCAACCAAAGGCCTTCGATTCCGCCCGTTCAAGTCGGAAGCTCGAGGGCAATTCGGCTACGCCCTATCGAGGCTAAAGTCCAACAAAAAGGCTCCTGGCAACCCAGGTCAACCAAAGACCTTCGATTCCGCCCATTCAAGTCGGAAGCTCGAAGGCAATTCGGCTACGCCCTCTCGAGGCTAAAGACCGATAAAAAGGCTCCTAGCAACCCAGGTCAACCAAAGACCTTCGATTCCGCCCGTTCAAGTCGGAAGCTCGAAGGCAATTCGGCTACGCCCTCTCGAGGCTAAAGTCCGACAAAAAGGCTCCTGGAAACCCAGGTCAACCAAAGACCTTCGATTCCGCCCATTCAAGTCGGAAGCTCGAAGGCAATTCGGCTATGCCCTCTCGAGGCTAAAGTCCGATAAAAAGGCTCCTGGCAACCCAGGTCAACCAAAGGCGTTCGATTCCGCCCGTTCAAGTCGGAAGCTCGAGGGCAATTCGGCTACGCCCTCTCGAGGCTAAAGTCCGATAAAAAGGCTCCTGGAAACCCAGGTCAATCAAAGACCTTCGATTCTGCCCATTCAAGTCGGAAGCTCGAAGGCAATTCGGCTACGCCCTCTCGAGGCTAAAGTCCGATAAAAAGGCTCCTGGCAACCCAGGTCAACCAAAGACCTTCGATTCCGCCCATTCAATTCGGAAGCTCGAAGGCAATTCGGCTACGCCCTCTCGAGGCTAAAGTCCGATAAAAAGGATCCTGGCAACCTGGGTCAATCAAAGACCTTCGATTCCGCCCATTCAAGTCGGAAGCTCGAAGGCAATTCGGCTACGCCCTCTCGAGGCTAAAGTCAGATAAAAGGCTCCTAGCAACCCAGGTCAACCAAAGACCTTCGATTCCGCCCGTTCAAGGCGGAAGCTCGAAGGCAATTCGGCTACGCCCTTTCCAGGCGAAAGTCAGGTAAAAATGCTCCTGACAATCCAGGTCAAGCTAAACTATCAACTATACTTATCCGAGGCGAAGAGAATAAGTCCAAGGCAAACGTCGCCGCTTTGACATGCACCAAGTTCAAGGAGACATCCTTGACATTCGAAGAGAAAGTCCGAGGTGACCAATGCCTCGGCACTCTACAAGCCCAAGGCCCAGCCCTTGGCATTCGAAGACAAAGTCCGAAGCGACTAATGCCTCGGCACCCTACAAGCCCAAGGCCTAGCCCTTGGCACAAGAAGATAAAGTCCGAGGCGACCAATGCCTCGGCACTCTACAAGCCCAAGGCCCAGTCCTTGGCACTTGAAGACGAAGTCCGAGGTGACCAATGCCTCGGCACTCTACAAGCCCAAGGCCCAGCCCTTGGCACTCGAACACAAAGTCCGAGGTGACCAATGCCTCGGCAATCTATAAGCCCAAGGCCCTGCCCTTGGTACTCGAAGACATAGGCCAAGGCGATCAATGCCTCGGCACTCTATAAGCCAAAGGCCCTGCCCTTGGTACTCGAAGACATAGGCCGAGGCGATCAATGCCTCGGCACTCTACAAGCCCAAGGCCTAGCCCTTGGCACTCGAAGACAAAGTCCGAGGTGACCAATGCCTCGGCACTCTACAAGCCCAAGGCCCAGCCCTTGGCACTCGAAGACAAAGTCCGAGGCGACCAGCACCTCGGCACTCTACAAAGCCCAAGGCCCAGCCCTTGGCACTTGAAGACAAAGTTCGAGGCGACCAACGCCTTGGCACTCTACAAGCCCAAGGCCCAGCCCTTGGCATTCGAAGACAAAGTCCGAGACGTCGTCGCCGACGTATTAGCATTCGATCAAAAGTCCAAGCTTAGTCTTGTCACTCTAGTCCAAGCATCAGATTGTCACTGGCCATCACCTTTTTTTTGATGACTAACGGTTCCAAACCAGTCAGGGGGTGGTTGGTCTGACTCTGTCAGTGCGTGTCTCCACACTGGTGCAGTCGACGGTGGGAAACACGAGATAAAATGGTGCTTCCTTGATCCTAGCCAAGTCAACACCCTCACGTGACCGTAGTACCTGGTGAATACAGTAACCAGGTGCGGTAATACATTGGGTGAAGACCGGCTGGCCATCATGCGGTGTCATCCTAGATTATCTCTAAGAAACCCCCTCGAATATAGCATTGTCCCTCGTCGACATCCCCGCGCACTAGCATTTTACCGAAAAAGTGTCGGTTTCAAATGGGGCTGAAATTCAAAAAACACACTATTTTCAATACCGACACTTCTTGGCCTCTTCTAGCAGCCCCAATAATGGGGTGTCGGCATCAAGCAGCCCCCCCTCGGTTTCGCACAAAAACCGAGTGGGGAAGGGGTGACGGCACACCATCAGCAGCACACCCCTCGGTTTCGTCAGAAAACCGAGAGGGGGTGTGTGTCGGCATCAACAAACAACCACCCCTCGGTTTTGTCAGAAAACCGAGAGGGGGTGTGTGTTGGCATCAACAAGCAGCCCCCCCTGGGTTTCGCACAAAAACCGAGTGGGGAAGGGGTGATGGCACACCATCAGCAGCACACCCCTCGGTTTCGTCAGAAAACCGAGAGGGGGTGTGTGTTGGCATTAACAAGCAGCCCCCCCCTCGGTTTCGCACAAAAACCGAGTGGGAAGGGGGCGACGGCATACCATCAGCGTCTCACCCCTCGGTTTTGCACAAAAAACCGAGTAGGGAGGGGGTGACGGCGCGCTCTCGGTTTCGACATAAAACCGAGAGGGGGGGTGTACGGCATCAATATCATCCCACCCCTTGGTTTCGTCAGAAAACCGATAGGGGGGGTGCTCGGTGTCATCCACACACAATGATTATTTAAAGACGAAGAGCTATCTTCCATTGGGTTGGTTGGATAGCATCTCATCCAAACCTATTGATTTGTTTGTACAAACTTCACAAAAAAAAAAAAATCTCCTCTCTCATCAAGGGTGAGCACGCGATAACTGTTGCGTCATCACTGGACCCGACTGCAGTCCCTAGTGAACACAGTAACTAGGTACAGTTGGGTGTCGGACAGAACGGATGAGTTGCCGCGTGCCGAGACATCTTTAAGACGCTAGCCTAAAACCTGGCTGGCGCGCTCTTAAGAGTCATCTCTCTATAAAGGTGAATACCAGAAAAGTTACACATCAAGGCGAACAATGTTTCACGTCCACTTTGACCGTTTTTTCGATGCCTACACAACGGCACCTTATACGCATTCATCCGACATGCGTATGAAAAGTTATGACTGTCAGAAGGTCTCAAGGTCTTTTTCTTCGAAGATTAGCATCAGAATAATTACACGGTAATGACGGTTACGCTCAAGCCCTCAATTTGATTCGTTACGCGCCCAACTCGTAGCAGGCCGAGCGCCGGGTATGAAAGAAGAACTCGCACCTCTCCCGGCCCATACATAGATGCTCTTGGCGACAACCAATCATAATGGGAATAGGGGGTCGAATGAACTCCCACGCATGCTCCTCATGAAATTCGTCACGCGGCGACGATGACGAACCGAACTCGTCCTCCCCCTCCGCGCACTCTGTCTCGTAGCGGACCGAGGCGACCCCTCCGTACGTGCTGTCTCACAGCGACCCGGGGTAACCCCGTGTGTCCTCTTCGCAGCAGCCCAAGCCAACCCAGAGGGGGTCAGCGAACCACACCCGGGTGTCCCTCCTCGCATGACAACGGCTCCCATGCGGATCCTCCAGCCACTGTCGTCCGCACCCAGCATCGACCACCGCCGCTGCTACAGCCGTCTGACCCGTAGCACAGCACAAGAGAGATGGAAAGAGGAAGGATCTCGCGCACGGCCCTCTCTCTTCTGAAGCCTGGTCCGATCGCCCGTCTGACACACCGGACCCGCGCTCCGCTCTAGCCCGATTGCATGCTGCCGCTGCTGCTGCTCTCTCTCCTAAAGCCCGGCTCGATCGCTCGCCGCCCATCTGACACGCCTGGTCCCACACCTCACAGCCGCCTGTGCCACTCCGCCTGGGTCCGAGTCCACCTACGCTGCATCCGTGTCACTTGCATGCCCCGCCGCTTCTGATCTGTCTGTCGGTTGCACCTGAGCCCGTGGCCGCAGCCCCCGCTGCTGCTATTCGCTGAACCAGAGAAGAGCCGGATAAAAAAAAAAAACAGGGAAGGAAAGTGAGAGAGAGACGCTGCTCTCTCACCGAAAGGAAAGAAAGGAGAGAGAGAGGGTCCGAGCGTGCATCGGGAGGGCCGCCCGACTCGCGCCCGCAGCCCCCCCCTCTCCGATCCGGTCGGGGCCAGCCCCCCGGCCCGTGACCGGCCGCCGACCGCATCAGCCCGCCTGCCATGCTCCCTGCTGCGCCAGCTCGAGCCCGGCCTCCGCCGCACCAGCCCGCCTGCCGTGCCTCCTGCTGCGCCAGCCCGAGCCCGGCCTACGCCGCACCGACCCGCCGCCGCTGCCCGCCGACCTCTACGCTGCCGCTGCTGTTGCTGCTGTACCACGCGAACAAAAAAAAAAAAAAACAGAGCAGAGCAGAGAAAAGGAAAGAAAGAAAGGGTTCGCTGCACTCACGTGAAAGAGAAACAGAGAAGGAAAGAGAGAGAGAGAAAGGAAAGACAGAGAGAGAGAGGGATGTCCGCTCTCCCATCTGAGTCAAAGCCAAAGAAAGGAAATAGAGAAGCAAAGAAAGGAAAGAGAGAAAGAAAGAAAGGAAAAAGAAAAAAGCTGTTCTTTCACCAAAAGGGTCTCGGTACCCTCTCGGTACCCTCTCGGTATGCTCTTGGTACCCTCTCGGTATGCTCTCGGTCAGGAAACACACTGTTTTTTCGGAAACACCCCCTTGCAAAACCGAGACTTTTTGGCTTGCACCAAAAGAGTCTCGGTACCCTCTCGGTATCCTCTCGGTACCCTCTCGGTATGCTCTCGGTACCCTCTCGGTATCCACTCGGTCGGAAAACGCACTGTTTTTTCGGAAACACCCCCTCGCAAAACCGAGACTTTTTGGCTCGCGCCAAAAAGGGTCTCGGCATCGGCGGAAGAAGGCTCTGCTAATACGAACCGCGGCACCGACAACCCTCGCCAACCGCGCCAGGATCCTAGAGCGTTTGCACCTTGGAATCCCAGCCGACCCAGGGGGTCCTGACCCGACTGGGAGGGGGTAACTGTGGGTGCAAAAATTGTACCGGACCAGATCAGAGCAGCATGAGCCCGCGCAACGGCCCAAGTGAGTAAGCCCGCCCGGGTGCATGGGCCCACTCTACGAGGCTCGCAGATCAAGCCCTCCCCCTTATTGGGCCCGAACAACGGCCCAATAAGGGCCCAGCAAGGAGGCCCAGAACCAGTGCCACGTCATCATCGCCACGTCATCACTGCCATATCGGACACGTGCCTACGCTACAAAAGGACCCCCAAGGCATCCAGGAAGAGGGTTGGTCATTCGATCAGAGGAAGAGGGATTCCAGATCCAGAGCAAGTGCAAGAGCTTACTTCTCTCCTCCTAGTCTCTTTTCTTGTTGCTCCGTGCAACCCCCACTGTAAAAAGCTTCTCTCGGCCTGTCGAGAGAACGCTCAATCCTTTATATTCATATTATAGTGAAGATCAGGTGGCACCTCTCGCCCGGAGACGTAGGTCGTAAGACCGAACTTCGACAACAATTCCATGTGTCATCTCTCTCCTTCTCAACTTTCTAATCTCTAACTCTACAAACGATCCAATTCAATCAAGGCTGTGGGGTGGGATTCTCGATCAAGGCGGCTCGGAAATTTCCCCCCACAAACCTAAGGGAGTAACTTATCAGAAACAAAAACTATATAAGTGCAGAAACTAGTGTGGACTTCTAAGTCTGGTGATGCCAAGGACGGAAGTGTTTCTTCTGAGACAAGTAGAGGGGGTATTGGAAGATAGTGTATAGCCTTAGGGTGTTAGAAGTTGAGTCACTATCTAGTAGTAGTTCTTCTGCTTATTGGAATGTAGACTTTGGGTCTAAATGGGATTGAAGGAAAACAGAAGGCTACTTTATGATGATGTAATCCTAACATAGATACTGATGTTATAAGATATTGTGAAAACTGTTAGATATGATTATTTTAGTTTTTCTAAAATATGAATTTTGATATTTAGAGACTTAGTTCTGTTTCCTTCTCGCTAAATGAAGTTTTTTAGTTATAGATCACACCGTTGGTGTATTTCTCAAACTGAATGGATATCTTCATTGCTATAGGAATAGTTCATAATGATATCTTTATGTTTAATCCTAATTCAGAAATAGATCTTATTACAGCTGCAACGTCTGACTTATATTCATCTAAATCCTTCGGAGAGGCTAACTCATTTGTGTACCATTTGGTTTAGATACTTTGTATTAGATAAATTCAAAGGTTAAAAAAGGCCGAGTGTCTGTTCATAATTTTTTTGGAGATCCTTTTTGACCAGTGAGTGTTACATGGAAGGCAAAGTAACTAAAAAGGCCACTAAGGTATTGGTGTTAGTTAATTTTGATATATATAGTTTCAAGAGCATCCAGACGTAGTAGACTCTTCGATTTAATCGAAGGAACGAGCACCTATCGGACGGGTTCCATAGGGTTCTAAGGGAACATGGGATTAACTCCTAGTTAAATGTTCCAAGGATAACACGTCAGAATAAAGTCTTCGAGAGAAGGAATCAGACTCTGTTTGACATGGTCCATAGTATGATGAATATTGCCAAGTGTACCACCCACGTTCTGGTGGGGTTGTACCTTAAAACAATAGCTTATATCTAGAACTATCTTTTATCTAAATAAGTGCCTCAAACCTATAGAGAGCTATGGTTAAAGCGAAAGCTGATAATACATTATCTCAAGATATGAGGTTGTCTTGCACTTGTGCGAAAGGACAAGAGGGAAGAGATAGAGATGAAGTTCCAGATATATCTTTCTGAAGGTTATCCTAAAGAGGCATAAAATGGACAATTCTATGATCTTGAGGTTTAGAAGATAATTGTTTCTACGAATATCATCTACCTAGATTAGGATTATATTATAGACCATAATTTTATCAGTAAGATAGTTCTGGGTGAACTACTGGGTACTGGTGGAGAGTGTGCATCCAAAAGCTAGTACTGATACAGAAACTAGTATACCAGATACTGTAGAAATGATTCAGTTTTGTACCACCATCTCGTTATTGTGGGACCATCAGATCTCCTAATAGATACATAGAGATACTTCGATAGTTAATCCAAAGTTTCAAAAGGATGATTGCTAGAGCTACAATAAAGTAGTGGGAGCTTCTGATAACTCTGACTGGCAAAAGACTATGGAGGTAAGCTTGCATCAATATCCCTTGGAACAGTAATGACTCTTATAGCACTATCACTATTTTGGGTGTAGGGGGTGTATAAGAAGTGGGCCCGATATTTTTGTTAAGATTTAAATGGCTAGATTAGTTGCCAAGAGAGAAAGGATTGACAATGTTGAAACCTTCTCGTCGGTAGCTATGTCTAAGTCTGTTTCGGATCCTCTTAATCCATCACAACCCATTATAATTGGTAGATCTGGTAGATGGATATCAAGACAATTATTCTCTAATGGGGATTTGGAAAAGGACATGTGTATGATATAGCCCCAGGCTTTGTGCCAACGGGTCAGGAAGATCTAAAGTGCAAGTTGCAAAGGTTCATTCATGGACTAATATAAGCATTCAGGAATTGGAATATCTATTTTGGTCAGGGAATCTGCTCACACGGATTTGATCATAATGAGGATAAACCAAGTGGGTATAAGAAAAATGTTAGGTTTGATGTGGTCTATAGCTCGTACAACCCTAGGTTTAGCTGTATATGGTTGATAGTTTGTTTAGGATTGTATAAAGGTACGTATTATTATACGTGTTCTGTTTACAGAACTTAAGGAGCCATGGCTATATAGTAATCCATCTGAGTGGGAGACTCAGTGGATCGGTCCTATAAGCCTAAATTGTTCGCAGCTCTGATTTGGGTTGGTCACCCTATCAGGATAAGCTGTTGGAATGACAGAGCATGAGTATCTCTATAATGGTCATTACCAGGTACAGTGTCTGTGGCTGAATGGAACCAACACGGTGCACAGATCGGTGAGCAGACACTGGTGCATATAGCCGTGTTTTTGCTTAGGGTAATCGGTCCTAAACCCTGAGGAACCGTGACCGGTGGACTAACCAGTTGCGTGTAACTTTGGTTCACCAACGTGTAAGGGATCTAACCACGACCCAATACCACGGTGCGCTGGGTTACCAGGCTGGCATTACATTAGCACGCCACTCTTGCAAGCATTCTATATCCTTATCGGCAGGTGCGTTCCTTGGTATGACATACAACGCACTAAACCCAGACCTGGTGGTCAGTAGTTGAGCTATTGACCGGATCCGGTTACTTGGCCAAAGTGATCGGAGGTGCGATATGATAGTCAACCTGGAAGGAACCTAGTCATATGGTCACTCGAGTCTGACGGTGCTCTCCACCGCTCGAGTTGACTTATGGCACCAAGTGGAGGGACATCGTATTACCAATACTAAGTGGAGAGCAGGGGTATGCGAGAGAGCTTAATAAGTCTAGGAGAATTGGAGTGCAGCCTGCGTCGCACTCTGGGTGGCCACGCAGGTTAATCGAGACCCAATGGAATGACAGGGATACTTGGGTAGTGTGTCGATCGAGTTCGGTTGGAGGCTATGAATTCTAGTCCCTGAAGGTTCCACCCTATCTACGATCATTATGGATCATTACTTTCTCCTTGTCTCATAGCATATTATGAGTTGAAAAAATAATACCTAAATCGTCATATGTTCCGTGAGTGCAACGCACTAGAGCATGGTGGTTGCACAAGACTTAGTGTGTTCACTAGGGGGCAACCCCAGAGTAGTGTAGGGATACACGATGTTGCCATTATACCATAAAGAGTCCATTCCGTGTGTGCGTGTTGCACTAGAATTCAGAATGCGAGTTTAGTAATTTTTTACTATAGGGCACCCGACCTTTTACTAAGGGCACCCTAGTAAATAGTAAAAATAATATTCATCATTCCATGGTGTATTGACTTGTTGCCAATACCGATGAGGTACCCTAAGTGTTAGGGTGCATTATCGTGCACGTAGATGGGCCATACATAGTCCCGCATGAGGTGAACGACCACTAGATATATGGGAGCATTTTGGTCATTTCAAAATATCCCGCATGCCCTAGTGGCTGCCATCCTCACTTGGGCTAGCTTGCATGGCCATCAAACTTATAGTTAAGGGATTAATTCAGATTTAAAAGATTTTGAATCATCTCCTTAATTGCAACAATCTTAATGTGGCAACTAGTAATAAAAAGGGGCATTGAATTTGAGAGTAATGAGATGGAGAGAGAGAGGAACGGTTTCAAATGGCAACGAAGAGTGAGGGGCATGAATTTTAGATCTGAAATGGTGCATCCTTCTCAGATTTTCAATGAAGAACCAAACCCCCTTCTCTTATGGTTTGGGTTTTTGCCATCTCTCTCTCTCGAGTTCATATCTTCTCTCTCCCTCATCTTCTTCTCCAAGTGTGTGTGTGAGATTGATGGAGACCGTTTGCACTCTGAGACACTCAGAGATTAGAGTGCAAGGATCCAGGACGATATGTGAGATTGGGTGAATCCGAAGAGATTCATTTCTTTCTTGCACGAGGATCCCGCTTGTGATTGCTGCCCAGATTTTACTGGCAGATCTGCACTTTTTTTATCACTACAGGAGCTATAAAAGTCCAACTGACTTCAAACTGGATGCAAATTCTTGGCATTGAAGTCTTCTTTCTGGCAAATCAAGTTTCGCTCTGTTCTGATATCAGGATAGAAAGTTACAACCTTCGCACTGAAGTATGTTTGTGCAGATCCGAATTCATCTTCATCAACATTGAAGAAATTCTTCGCGGTGTTAAATCCCGCACAAAGGTATAACCTACTAACCCCTAGATCTATTATAATGCATAAATATGAGATATGTTAATCATTTCAGTAGATGGCTATAGGGGTTCGATTCGTATTTGTTTTACCATTTGCGTATATGATTAATATGAATGAAAATTTTAAAATGTACCGCACACCGAAACGATCCTCGGGATCGACTCCATCTTTCGTTGTGCCACCGATATCATTCTAACAAATGGTATCAGAGCCATTTTGGTGTGTGATTCATGAGAAAAATTTTCATGGAACGAATCATATGCGCATTTAATGAACGAATGCGTCACCGGGGTTAGCGTAGATCATATATTCATATATGTCGTATATTATGCATAGTGTGTTTTGCAGGGCACCGCTGTAGTGTGATTGTTTATTTTCGGGGTCGGACCTCGAAATATAATTGTATGATATTTCGATTGTATTTATGATGGATGAATGTAAGGCCTAATGGGACAAGCACGTGGAGGCTAACCATGGCTTGATTTTTCCCGGCCCTTTTTTCTATTCTTGTCTTTATTCTTCTACCTAAGAAAATGTGTACGAACGAGCAATTGCTCGGAGCGTACTAGTATTTTCAGTTACAGGTTAAAGTCTTGGAGGACAATGATCGGAGATTCATCACTGAAGGACCGAGTGCGGTGGCTCGAAGTAAGAGGAATATCCGGAAGATGCCATGATAAGAAATGTCAGAGCATTGCTAGTCAGGTTCAGGGGTCGGACCCTGAACTTGATATCAATGGATGTTTGTTTTTTCTTTGGTTAGATATTTCTCTAAACCCCGGTGAAAGAATATAATCTGATGCAGTATATGTTAGATTGTGGGATGCCCATTCCCCACTATTTATAGGATGCCTATTCCCCACTTGGTCCGTGTGACCATTAGGTTAGATCTCCATTTAATGACACCCGTAGTCTAATTGGTGTTTGATGGTAGTTGGATCCTATAACAATCGGTTATGCCACCGTTAGATCGAGGTCCGATGGAGGTTGTCGGATGTCCCTAATTGGTTTGACATCGAAACCAATAGTCATATGGTGATCATCTACGACATCAGTCATCAAGTTGCATATGATGAGTCATACTAATGGGAGACCTGTCCTTGTATGTCTAGACCATAGGCTAGGCTCTAGAGCACAAAGGGTAATGATCATTTTATTTAGCATCGAAAGCTTGGAGAGTATGTAATGTGATTCTCGGGAGAAAGGTGACAACTGAGTATCCACGGGATAGGGACTGTGGTTCTTTCTAAGTCTATCTATAGTTTATAAGAGGTCATAACTCTAGTGGGAGCACGGTATGACCAGGGTCTAGGTCTAGGTTGTCACAACCTAGGAACTAAAATACTTGCATTAAAATAACCCTCACCATAATTAAGGGATGTGTAAGAGGACTCAGTGTGAGTGTCCCTAGCCTCCACGGCCAATTGCTGAATTTCTGGGTGATAGGGTATAGCTCAACATCCCCCTCGGGTGAGAGTTATGTTCTGTCATGCCGGAGGCATAGCAGTCTCCTTCGGGATATGGTGGTCACGATACCAGGAGAGAAGGGCTTTTCTCGCCCTCGCGGGGGCCGCATAAACTCTCGTGTCATGATTGCCTAGGCTCATGGGTAAGCATCCGAAGCACCCGTGAAGCTACCCGTTGCGTCGCATAGAGATCACGGGGGGCTGGCCAAATGGTACCATGGTCCATCATAGCCCGTTTGTGGCAGATTTGGATTAGGTCGGAAAGATCCGATGTGATCGGAGGACGATACACACTGCCTCCTTGGGCGGGTGTATCCGAATCTGAGATCTCGCATACATGGTAAATTACTCTATGGAGATGTCTTCGCTTTGAGGGTAGCGTTGGCATATGGATGTAATTCGCTTGTTTTAAAAATATCTTTGAAATAAGTTTTAATATAATCTATATTCAACCATAGCTCCCCTGTCCGCTATCTCATTAGACAACTAGATAACGGATATCGACTTCGTAGACCGGTAATGCCATTATGGCATAGGCTAGGGCATATAACGACTAACGAGAGTCTGTAGAGATGTCCAAGTGCTATGTCATAGCATACTTGCGGACAACTCTTCAGAAGTAAGTCAGACATATGCTGGGTCCTCTGATGTAATGTTCTGTTACAGCATCAGATATCTGAGGGATGCAATCAAATGACTCGCTATCTCACCATCAAGAAATCAACACTAAGATATTTGATGGAATACTAGTTTGGAAACACATTCTTGGGTTCCAGAGTGAATTGATTTTCTTTGATATAGTGCTAGATGTCGAGGTGGTGGAGAATATCTGTCTTGCATTCTTATATGGAACCTTTGAAGACTTTGTCAGAGACTTCAGCCTTTATAAGCTGGAGATGGCAAATGCAGAACTTCTGGGAGCTATCTAGGTCACTAAGGATGGGATCAAGTTTAAAGGTGATTCCTTTAGTGTGTAACTTAGGCCTTCTATGAAGTGCCTAAAAGTAAGAACTGATCATAAACTAAAAATAATACCTGTATAGAATCAGGAGTGGACTCTTAAGTCTGGTGAAGCCTAGTACAAAAGTGCTTTCGATGTGACAACAGAAGGGGCATTGGAAGATTGAATATGGTCTCAGGGTGCTAGGACAGGTAAACATCAACTCTTGGTAGAGTTGAATTGCTATCTAGTAATAGTTCTTCTGCTTCTTGAAATATAAACTTTGTGTCAATAGAGATTCAAGGAAAGTAGAAGGTTACTTATTGGTAAGGTGGTCCTAGCATAAATACTGATACTATAACAACTGCGGAAGCTGTTAATATGTTATCTTAGATTTTTCGATAGAAGGATTTTTGATCCTTAGAGATTTAGTTATATTTCCTCCAAGCTAAATAAAGGTTTTTAGTTCTAATCGATGGCTTTAGTGCATCTCTTAAACTGAATAGGTACCTTCATTGCTAAAGGAATAGCTCATAACAATCTCTTTGTATCAAAATCTAGTTCAAAAATAGATTATATAATAGCTGTAGTATCTAATTCATATTCATCTTATTCCTTGGGATAACTTAATCCAATTATGACTCATATGACTTAGATATATTGTCTCAGACATAATTCAAAGGTTAGTGAATGTCGAGTTTCTAGATACAGATCCTTCGGAGACCCTTCCGACGTATGAGTCTTGTTTGGAAGGAAAAATAACTAAAAGGGCCACTAAGGTATTGGAGTTAGCCTATTCTGACGTATGTGGTTCCAAGAGCATCCAGATGGATAATATCCATTGGATGAGTTCCATAGGTACCTTTTGGGGCATGAGATAATATCCCAGTTAATTGCTCTAGGGACACCATGCCAGAATGAAATATCTGTTGGACATGGTCTATAGAATAATGAGTCTTGCCAAGTTTACTACCCACCTTCTATGGGTTACACCTTGAGAAATAGTAGAGTATATCTTGAATAATGTCTCCTTTAATAAGTGCCTCATACCCCTGAAAAGTTGTGGTCTGAGCGAAAGCCTATACTACGATATTTTAGTATATAGGGATGTCCTGCATATGTGCAGAAGGACAAAAGGGATAAGATGGAGACTAAGTTCAAGGTGTATCTGTTTATAGGTTATCCTAGAAAAATATAAGATGGACTATCCATGATCCCGAGGAATAGATGATGATCGTTTCTACGAATGCCATCTACCTAGAGCGGGATTCTATTATAGACCATATGTCCACTAGTAAGGTAGTTATGGGTGAATTACTGGATACTAGTGGAGAGCGCATGATCGAAAGCATAGTGGTAGTAGATGATGCAGACACTAGTATACCAGAAACTGTAAAAATAATTTGCTCTGTACCATAACCATCTTGTCGCAGTGGGAGCACCATTAGAGCTATTGAAAGATTTTGTGGACAAACTTTGTAAGTTAGTCCATAAATTCAAGAGGATGGCCCCTTGAGCTACGATGAAGTAGTGAAATTTTTTTGATAGAACTGTCTGACAGAAAGTCATGGAGACAAAGCTTGCATCAGTGTCCAGTGATACTCTTTTGTACCAGGATTCATCAAAGCTTTATTAAAGCATATTTGGATTGGGTCAAAGTTAAAGACCTGTGTAAGCGGATCACAGTGCGCACCCTCCCTCAAGTGGGCGAATACTGAATCCAAGTCTTGCGCACCTGGCAACTTAGCCCATTGGGTAGAAGTTGGAAGAAGAGAGGACATATGATGCAGTTTACAGGCTTAGGAGTTGACAGGTCAGGAATACCTGGCTTACAGAATTGCAAAGGTTCATTTATGGACTGAAGCAAGTACCCAGGGGAAGCAATATCTATCTTGATCAAGTATGATCTATTCATATAGATTTGATCAAAATAAGCCAAGTGTGTACAAGAGGAGCGATGGAACTATGGGGGTGTACTTAGTACTTTACATAGACGATGTTCTACTGATTAAAAATTATGTAGGAACGTTGCCTAAGTTAAATGTCTTGTTATTATCTTAATTCGACTGAAAGACCTTCGTGAGGCGAGTTATGTTCTGGAGATCATGGTAACTCAAGATTGTTAGAACATGATTCTCACGCTATCACAAAGATATGGTTCTAGCCAGAATCAATATACAAGACTCCAAAAAGGGTTTCTTGCTAAAGCTTGAAATTATCGAATGATATATATCATATGACACCTAAGGAGATAGCAGAAATACAGAAGGCACCCTATGCTTATGCAAAGGGTAGTCTTATGTATGCCATGTTGTATAAGATGCTAGTTATCTGTTGTGCAGCAGGAATGGTGGGCCGGTTTTAGTCAAATCCGGGTCCAGTTAACTGGACTAATGTGAAGAGTATACTTGATTTCCTTGTCAAACAAGGACTAAGAGTTAGTTTACACTTCACAAGACTTAACGCCGATTGGATGCACAAGATCTGATTTAGCATCAGATGTGTAATCCAGAGAATTGACTTTAGGTATAGTTTTCACCTTGGGATGAGAAGCGGATAGTTGGCGGAGTGTGAAGCTATAATGCATCACGGGCTCCACCATAGAAGCCTAAGCACATTGCAGCGTGCGAGGCAGGAAAAATAGGTGGTATAGCTCGGTAAGTTCATAGTAAACTTGGGAAGCATACCAGAGGCTCAGTTTTTTGTTGTAACAATAAAAGAGCGGTAGCAAGAGCGTAGGCATCACCATAAAGGGAAAACATAATAAATACAAATTCTACTTGATCTGGTAGTTTTCGGAGGAAGGGCAAGTGGAGGTAATCGAGTTAGCATCTACAGATAATATTGCTGATTCTTTTAGGGAATTCCTGTGAAGGCTTTTGGGCAGCATATAGAAGCTATAGAGCTTTAGACTGTTTTTTCTCGCTAGACCAAGTAGGAGATTGTTAGGTTTGATGTGGTCTACAGCTTGTACAACCCTAGGTTTGGCTGTATATGGTTGATAGTTTATTTAGGATTGTATAAAGGTACGTATTATTATACGTGTTATGTTTACAGAACTTAAGGAGCCATGGCTATATAGTAATCCATCTGAGTGGGAGACTCAGTGGATCGGTCCTATGAGCCTAAATCGTTCACAGCTCTGATTTGGGTTGGTCACCCTATCAAGATAAGCTGTTGGAATGACAGAGCATGAGTATATCTATAATGGTCATTACCAGGCACAGTGCCTATGGCTGAACGGAACCAGCACGGTGCACAGATCGGTGAGCAGACACCAGTGCACATAGCCGTGTTTCTGCTTAGGATAATTGGTCATAAACCCTGAGGAACCGTGACCAGTGACTAACCAGTTGCGTGTAACTTTGGTTCACCAAAGTGTGAGGGATCTAACCACGACCCAATACCACGGTGTGCTGGGTTACCGGGCTAGCATTGTATCGGCACGCCACTCTTATAGGCATTCCATATCCTTATCGGGAGATGCGTTCCTTGGTAGGACATACACCGCACTAAACCCAGGCCTGATGGTCAGCAGTTGAGCTGTTGACCGGATCCGATTGCTTGGCCAAAGCGATCGGAGGTGTGATGTGATAGTCAACCTGGAAGGAACCTAGTCATATGGTCACTCGAGTCTGACAGTGCTCTTCACCGCTCGATTTGACACATGTCACCAAGTGAAGGGACATCGTATTACCAATACTAAGCGAAGAGAAGGGGTATGCAAGAGAGCTTAATAAGTCTAGGAGAATTAGAGTGCAGCCTGCGTCGCACTCTGGGTGGCCACGCAGGTTAACCGGGACCTAGTGGATTAACAGGGGTACTTGGGTAGTGTGTCGATCGGGTTCGGTTAGAAGCCATGAATCCTAGTCCCTGAAGGTTCCACCCTATCCACGATCGTTACGGATCATTACTTTCTCCTTGTCTCACAGCATATTATGAGTTAAAGAAATAATGCCTAAATCGTCCTATGTTTCGTGACTGTATCGCACTGGAGCATGGTGGTTGCACAGAACTTACTGTGTTCACTAGGGGGCAACCCCAGAGTAGTGTAGGGACACACGATGTTGCCATTATACCATAAAGAGTCCATTCCGTGTATGCGTGTTGCACTAGAACACAGAATGAGAGTTTAGTAATTTTTTACTATAGGGCACCCCACCTTTTACTAAGGGCACCCCAGTAAATAGTAAAAATACTATTCATCATTTCATGGTGTATTGACTTGTTGCCGATGCCGATGAGGTACCCTAAGTGTTAGGGTGCATTATCGTGCATGTAGATGGGCCATACATAGTCCCGCATGAGGTGAACGACCACTAGATACATGGGGGCATTTTGGTCATTTCAAAATATCCCGCATGCCCTAGTGGCCGCCATCCTCACTAGGGCTAGCTTGCATGGCCATCAAACTTATAATTAAGGGATTAATTCAGATTTAAAAGATTTTGAATCATCTCCTTAATTGCAACAATTTTAATGTGGCAACTAGTAATAAAAAGGGGCATTGAATTTGAGAGTAATGAGATGGAGAGAGAAAGGAACGGTTTCAAATGGCAACGGAAAGTGAGGGGCACGAATTTCAGATCTGAAATAGTGCATCCTTCTCAGATTTCTGATAAAGAACAAAACCCCCTTCTCTTATGGTTCGGGTTTTTGCCATCTCTCTCTCTCTCTCTCTCTCTCTCTCTCTCTCTCGGGTTCATCTCTTCTCTCTCCCTCATCTTCTTCTCCAAGTTGTGTATGAGATTGATGGAGATCGCTTGCACTCTGAGGCACTCTGAGATTAGAGTGCAAGGATCCGGGACGATATGTGAGATCGGGTGAATCCGAAGAGATTCATTTCTCTCTTGCGCGAGGATCCTGCTCGTGATTGCTGCCCAAATTTTACTGGCAGATCTGTACTTTTTTGATCACTACAGGAGCTATAGAACTCCAAATTACTTCAAACTAGATGTAAATTCTTGACATTGAAGTCTTATTTTCAGCAAATCAAGTTTCGCTCCTTTCCGATGTCGAGATAGAAAGTTATAGCCTTCGCACTGAAGTATGTTCGTGCAGATCCGAATTCATCTTCATCAACATTGAAGAAATTCTTTGCGGTGTTAAATCCCGCATGAAGGTATAACCTACTAACCCTAGATCTATTATAATGCATACATATGAGATATGTTAATCATTTCGGTAGATGACTATAGGAGTTTGATTCGTATTTGTTTTACCATTTGAGCATATGATTAATATGAATGAAAATTTTAAAATATACCGCACACCGAAACGATCCTCGGGATCAACTCCATCTTCCGTTGCGCCACCGATATCATTCTAATAAAAAGTGATAAATCTACAAGGGTATACTTAGTACTTTACATTAACAATATTCTACTGATTGAAAATAAAATAGGAATACTGTTTACAGTACAGATTTGTAGTCATCATAATTCGATATGAAAGATCCTAGTAAGGCGAGTTATGTTATGAAAATCAAGGTAACTCGAGATCACTAGAGCAAGGTTCTCTCGTAGTCATATGCTACACATGAAGATGAGACTCTTGCCAAATTTGATTTTTTGAGGCTAGATATCTATTGCGCAGCAGGAATGATGAGTCAGTTTCAGTTGAACCTGGGTCCTGATCACTGGACTGATATGAAGGTATACTCATAAGTCCACATTAAACGAGGATTGTAAGTTAGATTATACTTCACAGGTTCTGATATCGATTGGATGCACAAGGTCTGACTTTTGGGTCAGATATGTATTCCAGATAATCGACTTCAAGAATTGTTTTTATCTTGAGATTAGAAGTAGTAGTTGGTAGAGTGTGAAACAAGAGAGCATCACAGACTCCACCATAATGACTGAGCATGTTGTTACGTGCGAGGTAGTTTTCTAGGTGGTATGACTCAGGATATTCTTGAAGAAATAGGACGCATACTAGAGGCTCAATTATCTATCGTTATAACAGAAGAGCGGTAAGCAAGGTCCAAGGAGTCTAGCGACCACCGTAAGGGAAAACTCATCAAGTACAAACTCCACTTGATCTAACAATTTTAGGAGGAAATGGAAGTAGCGGTACTGAGGTAGCATCTGCCGACAATTTTACTAATTCCTTTAGGGAATTCCTGCAAAGACTTTTGGGTACCATGTAGAAGCTATAGAGCTCAATACCATTTTTTCTCGTTAGACCTAATGGGAGATTTTTAGAATAGTTGAGATCTACAGTTCATAAAAATCTATAGTTTAGCTGTATATGGTTGATAGCTTAGGATTGCATCTTGGTACGTAGCTTAGTACATGCATGTTCTGATTACAGAACAGAAATCCATAGCTATATATTAATCCACTTAAGAGAGAGACTCAATGGATTGGTCCCATATAACCTAAATACATTCACAGCCTTGATCAGGGTTGGTCGCCCTATCAGGATAAACTGTTGAAAAGATAGAACGTGAGTGTCTCCACCATGGTAATTACCAGGCACAGTGTCTATGGTTGAACGGAATACGGTGCACAGATCGATGAGCAGACACCGGTGCACTAAGCTATATCTCTATTTAGGGTAAAACGGTCCTAACCCCTGAGGAACCATGTCTGGTGGGCTAACCAGTTCTGTGGTGCTTTGACGCACCAATATATGAGGGTCCAGTTACGTGACCCAAAACCATGATATATTGGGCTACCCGGCTGACGTCGCATCAGTATGCCACTCCTGCAGGCTATCCATACCCCTAATGGGAGGTGCATTCCTTGGTCTTACCTATATCGTATTAAACCTTGGCTAGGTGGTCATCAGTTGGACTAAACAAACCGAGTCATATGATACGTAACTTCGTGTGTGTGCTAAGGGGAAACCCTAGAGTGGTACAGAAACGCACGTAATCATCCCTTACCATAAGTGAACTTCGTCACATGGGTGCGATGCACCGGGACATGTTGTGAGTTGACTAGTTGACTTTACTAGGGGCACCCTATGTGTTAGCTAAGGGCACACCAGAGAATAGTGAAATTACTAGTGCACTCCACTTATGTGTGTCATGCGAGTTCACGTGCACATGGGACGACCAACTAGTATTATGGGGGCGTTTGGGTAAAATCAACCATCACCATGAACTAGAGAGAGCCACCCCTAGATGTTAAGAGACTAGCATGGCCGGCCCTCTCCTTGTTTATAGGAGTGGGGTACTCTATTATAAAGGTCGGCTATAGGGATGGGGATTAGGGTTTTGACTAGGTCAAACCCACTCCAAGAAGTTGGAGACCAAGAGAGAGAAGTAAGGGGGGATTGCCCTAGCAACTAGGGGATGTTTCTCATAGGGCTTCGGCCACTTAAAAGGGCAAGGAGAGAGAGAGGGGCCAGCCAAGCACTGTGGGGAAACCCTAGCCGCCCCTCTCCCATCTCTTATCCTCTCCTCTCTCGTCTCTTTCCCTCGCTTGCGACCTTGGACCTCGCATCATCTTCCATGCGTGGTATTTCGTAGAAGAAGAAGCTCGTCGCATGGAGGTACTTAGAGATCCATCAACGAGGTGCTGTGCATCATGCAAGATCGGGTGAATAAGAAGGTGTTCCTCGTAAACTTATGTTGTCCATATTTTACGCAGAAGATCAATATTGTTTCTATGATTTCGAGATCTATAGAACTTCAAATGATATAAAACCACTTGTAAAAGTTGCATCTCAAAGTCTTTTACCTGCAGTCAAAATTTCAGCCCAATCAGAGTTCGAGGCAAAAGGTTATAGCCACTGCACCAAAGGTATATCGAGCAGATCCGAGTCCGTTTCCATAGACAAGAAGAAATTTGTCGCGATGAAAAAATCCGTACGAAGGTATGATCTCTATCATATAGATCTAGCCTAGATAAAACATCCATGTATGCTAGATTGTTCTCTCGTATTAGATTGACGTTAGGGAGTCGTGTAGTTCTCGTACTAAGTTCATACATGTATGTATAGGGTTTCGATGAAAATTTTGATATGTAATGCACAACACCTACGATCTTCGGACCTTTGCTCTGCTTTTGCTGTGGGCCTCTGCTATAGAAATTATTTCCAACAACTAGTGCATGTGTCCTTATATGACAATAGGAGCATGTGTGATGCCGATGATTCGGAGTACTTAGCGTAGTGCCTTTGTATCGGTTGGACTTAGGTGAAATGCCATTTCAGTCGAACCTACGTCTCAGGCACGTAACTTTGTACCGTTGCAGATTAGTCAGTTGTGTCGCAATATGAACCAAACTAACTTTGGCAAGGCTCTAGTGCATGTGTCCTTACGTGACAATAGGATCATGTGTGACGCTGATGATTCAGAGTACTCAACATAGTGCCTTTGTATCAATTGTACTTAGGCGAAGCACCGTTTCAGTCGAATCTACATCTCAGGCATGTAGTTTTGTACCGTTGCAGGTTAGTCGGTCATGTCACAACACGAACCGAACTAACTGTGGTGAGGCACTAGTTCATGTGTCCTTATGTGACAACGGAAGCATATACGATGTTGATGATTTGAAGTACTCAGCGTAGTGCCTTTGTATCGGTTGGACTTAGGCGAAGCGTTATTTCAATCGAACCTATGTCTCAGGCACGTAGCTTTGTACGGTTACAGGTTAGTCAGCCATGTTGCAACACAAACCAAATTAACTGTGGTGAGGCACTAGTGCATGTGTCCTTACGTGACAACGAAAGCATGTGCGACACCGATTATTCGGAGTACTTAGCGTAGTGCCTTTGTATCGGTTGGACTTAGACGAAGTGTCATTTCAGTCAAACCTATATCTCAGGTACGTAGCTTTGTACTATTGCAGATTAGTTGGTTGTATTATAATGCAAACCGAACTAACTGTGGCGAGACACTAGTGCATGTATCCTTACGTGACAATGGAAGCATGTGCGATGCCGATGATTCAGAGTACTCAGTGTAGTGCCTTTGTATTGGCTGGACATAGGCATAGCACCATTTCAGTCAAACCTATATGTCAGGCACGTAGTTGATCTTGATAACCTTTTAGAATTCGAAGAGTCAGACGTTTTATTGATAACTCGAATGTGGTTACATCTACTGATAGAATTTTTTGAGATGTAATGCATTCCACGCTCTCGAAAGTCGCTGCCCTTCTGGTGAGATGAGGTTGTATGAACCTTTCCTGCATGCTGACTTGATGATGTATGGTCCTTCCCAGTTTGGAGCAAACTTGCTACTGCTATGTTCCTTTGTATTTCGAAAGACAGCTCTGAGAACGAGGTCGCGAGGGTTTTGATAGTTGGGTATACAACTTCCATTAGCAGAACTGCTTTTGACCTGTAAATCAGACGGAAGGGTGAGAATCCAGTCGATCACTGAGACGTGGTTCGATAACTCCATAGAACCTCAGGAAGGACCTTCTCCTATAGTCCCTTCTTGTCGTCTAGCTTTTTCTTGAGTGTGCTAAGGATGGCTTTGTTGAAGGCTTCAGCTTAGCCGTTTCATTGAGGTATCTTGGAGTTGAATAGAAGAGTTTGACTCCATAGCATTGGCAGAACTGTCGGAATTTGTCTAAGTCAAATTATGCTCCATTATTGGCGATGAGTACTTGCATCTTACCGAACCTTGAGAAGATGTTCTGCTTAATAAACTTGATGACCTCATCGTCTGTCTCGCGAAAGAGAGGTACAACTTTGACCCATTTTGTGAAGTAGTTTATTGCCAGCAGCATGTACTTCTTGCTTGGAGATGGAGGGAATGGACCCAGGAAGTCTAACCCCCTCTGATGGAACGGCCAAGGGCTTGTCAGAGGGTGAAGTTTATCAGAAGGGAGATGGATTGCTTGAGCATGCCGTTGACAGGGTTCGTACTTCTAGATAACTGGTAAGCATCCTAAGCCAAGGTAGGCCAGTAGTAGCCTTAAAGCTTGACCTTTCCTTTGAGGGACTTGCCACCAGAGTGATTGCCGCAAGCTCCGGCATGGATGTTAACCAAGATCCTTTCTAATTGATCTAGGCTGACACATTTGAGAAGCATTCCATTATTGTGAGACTGAAAGTATAGATCATCTCCTTGAGATGATAGAGAGGAAGTTTTCTTTGTAGTCGGCTGGCTTGGATCGGGTCTTCAGGCATTTTGCTATGCCTGAAGAAGTTAAAAATAAACCATCTCTATTTTGATTGATCATCATCCAGGGTGAAAGTGAAGATCGACAGCTTTCAACTCTCGCTTTCTCTTGTCGTGGCGATGATGCCGTGTTGCTCAAGGTTTGTATTGGGTGACTCCTGGTATTCAATGCTGATTTGACATTGATTGACCAGATCTTCTAATACCGAGGTGGCGTTGGCGAGGGCATCGGCTTCATGATTTTCTACCGTTGGTATCTGGAAGAATTTGACGTCAGCGAACTACTGTTTCAGATGTTGTACAAGGTCTAGGTAGTGTAGCATCATTGTACCTTGCACTATATAATCTCTGTTGATTTGTCTGATGATCAACTGGGAATCACTATAGACATTGAGGTGATTTACCCCCAGTGCTCAAGCCGTCTCTAATCCAGAGACAAGAGCTTCATACTCACCTTCGTTGTTATTATCGTTGAATCCAAGGAGGGTAGCTTTCTCCAAGTGTTCAAGTTTGGGGGGTATCAAAACTATCCAAATTCCCGATCCGACGGCACTTGAAGCTCCGTCAGTGTAGAGCTTCCATCGCGCAATCGCCATAGAAAGAGCCCCAGGGCTCGAACAGGAGGTCTCAGGGTCTGGATTGAAAGGCTGCTGGTCTTTGTCATCGAGATGCATCTCAAGATCATCTTCGAGGGTGATAGAATCTTCCACGGGAAAATCGGCAAGAAAGTCGGTGATGGCTTGCCCTTTGACGAAGGTTCGAGGATCGAATTGAATAACGAGCGAACTCATCTCAATTACCCACTTGGTCATCCAACTGGCTCGACCTGCCTTGTCAAGGATGTCTTTCAGAGGATGCTCGAAAGTGACGATGACCAAGTGGGAGACGAAATGGGGACGGAGTCGCCTGGTGGCTGTTAACAGTGCCAAGATGACTTTCTCTATTTTTGAGTAGCGAGTCTCGACCAGCAGAAGGGTATGGCTAATGTAGTAGACAGGACGTTCGATGGTATCCCTTCTGTTGACCAAGATTGTGCTGATGGCTTGATTGGTGACGGCAAGGTAGAGCCAAAGAGGTTCTTCCAGCGATGGTGCTTTCATGGTAGGAGCTTGGGTGAGATAGAATTTGATGCTTTGGAAAGCTTGCTCATAGGCTGAGTCCCACCTTGATGTGTCAGCTTTACGAAGCTTGTCGAAGAAGTGCTTGCACTTATTAAAAGACTTAGAGATGAATTGGTTGAGTGTTGCCAGCCTTCTTGTGAGGCATTAAACCTTTTTCTGATTGGAAGGTGATGACATATCAAGGATTACTCGGATCTGATTTGGATTTGCTTCGATGTGTCTCTTGGTCACTAGGTGACCTAGGAATTTCCCCGATTGCACTCCGAAGGTGCACTTAGCTGGATTTAGCTTCATGCGATATCTCCTCAGGACGTGGAAGGTCTCAGCAAGGTCGGAGACATGATTCTCTCGTGTTCGACTCTTGGTGAGTAGGTCATCGATGTAGACTTCGAAGTTGCGACCGATCTGTTCTTTGAACATCTTCGTGATTAGCCTCTGGAAGGTTGACCTAACGTTCTTGAGGCCGAAGGGCATGATGTTGTAGTAGTAGAGGTCTCTGTCTATCACGAAGCATGTATTCTCTTGATCGTCCTGATGCAGAGGAATTTGATTATAGCCTGAGTATCTGTCTATGAAGGATAGAAGCTCGTGGCCGGCGGTGGCATCAACGAGTCTATCTATCCTTGGCATGGGGAACGGGTCCTTAGGATAGACTTTGTTGAGATTGGTGAAGTCGATGCAGACTCTGATTTTTCTGTGCTTCTTTGGAACGATGACGATGTTTGAGATCCAAGTTGGATACTCTACTTCACGGATGAAGCCTGCTGCAAGTAACTTATCGATCTCCTCTTGAACCATAATCAATCATTCCAGTCTGATGGTTCAAGGCTTCTACTTAACCACGTTCGCCCCTTCTTTGATCGTGAGCCGATGACATGCATCGTTCGAATTGATCCCGGGCATATCCTTGAAGCTTTAGGTGAAGAGATCGATGTTGGGCTTGAGGAAGGACACCATGTCTTGTGCTTCTGTACTGCTAAGACCGGTGCCAATGAATGTCTCTCGAAGGAGATCCCTATAGCCGATATTTATTCGGGTGATCTTCTTGACTGAAGGTGGAGCCTCCCATTCCATCGGTGCTGGCTCTAGTATTGGAGGCTCCTTTGACTACTATCTGGTCGAAGGACCAGCTTTATTAGCTGAATATTTTGCCGGTGTGGCGTTCGGTGTTGATTGATTCTATACAGCCACAACCTTGTATGATCTGCCTGTCTGTTGACTGCCTCGGATATACCTGATGCCCTCCTTAGTGGGGAACTTAAGGAGTTAGTGATTAGAGGAGGAGACAACATTGATCTAATGAAGGAAAAACATGCCCATAATGACATTGTAGTTTGACATTCCCTCGACGACAGCAAAGCAAACCAACACTCGTACCTCACTGCTGAGATCAAGTGTAAATCTTGTCTCACCCATCATCATGCTTTATTCTCCGTTAAAGCCGATGATAATGGTGGGGACTACGTCAAGACTCTCATATCAGTGGCCGAGACGCTTGAAGCAGTCAAAGAACATGATATCGATAGAGCTGCCGGTGTCAATGACTATTCGGTTGGGTGAGCTCCCGTCGACTATGAGCCGAAGGACCAAGGGGTCCCGGTGGGGAGTGCATACTCCGTTGAGATCCTGGTCGGTGAAGATGATTGCCAGCCACAAGAGGCCTCTGACGGGCTTCTTGATCCAGGAGTCTTCGACTTGGGCGATAGTGCGAATGTGGTGGACACGTCATACTTGCCGCTCCACCTCCTTCCGAGTCAGAGTTTGATGATGGAGGTTACCATCGATACCATAAACATTTGCTTGAACGATTATGGGAGTCGATTGACACACGACCGAGCGGATCCAGTATGTTCCTTCACCCTCTGAGGAATGGGAGGGGAGAAGTGAATCGTTTGTTCTGCCGGCGTTGGACATGAATTCATGGAGATGGCCTTGCTCCTGAAGTTCCTCTAGGTGGTACTTCAGGCTGAAGCACTGGATGGTAGGATGGACATGGTGTGGGTGCAAAATTTGGCCAACGCCCAAAGACGAGACCCACTAGCCCTGCCTGGGGGTTCATGATGACAATGATGGAACCCACTAGCCCTGCTTGGGGGTCCATAATGACGACAACGGGACCCACCAGTCTTGCCTGGAGCATGTCGAAGTGACTACAGAAATCGCCCCGGACCCTGGATAGTTTCCAAACCTCTATAAATAGGAGACCCGATGTTTATTCTAGATTAAAATTTTGATTTCCAGTTCAGACTTTTGAAAAATCAGAGCTTTGACATCCCTCTCTCTTCCAAGACAAGTGATACTCGGCCTGTCGAGATCACTATATTTTAAGTGTTAGTGAATTCATGTTGCACCTTATAGTACAGAGACATAGGCTTCGACTGAACTTTGAGATCACATCTTGTGTTAACTCTCAACTACTTCTAAACCTAAGTCCACAAACCATCAACCACTTCAAAGCCCAAGTCTAAAAACTCAACTTCGCTCGTATTGACGATCGAATCGATTGATTATTGGGTGGAGTCCTCGGGTCGGCACGAGGATCATCCCCTACACATGGCACTGGTGGAAGTTGCAGTAGACTGGCTTGTTCTAGGTTTGCTTGGTGCCAAGCTGAAGAGGGTTGGGCCTTTTGAGGTAACTTTTGTTGGATCTGCTCAACGATGATGTCGATGGGCAAGTTCCAGCTAGTAAGCATGGTTCTCCAAGGCTTCGTGAGTCTATCATCTGCCTGTCGCGGCTTCTTGGAGGACTCACCTTCCTTAGCCTAAGCGTTGTTACCTCGAGCTGTTGGTCGTGCCGGCTCTTTGTTAGAAGGATGCTTCTGGAGGTCTCATCCCTTACAAGCGATTTGATCATCCTCAACTTTGATTTCCCACTAGGTCCGATCAAAAAGTGCTTTGAGGGAGGCAAGAGGATTGCAGATGAGGTCATTATAGATATGGAGGTCATAGCCTAGGGTGTTTTGAAACACCAGCATGTTTGCCTCGTCGTCGAGGTGACGTTCAGAGAGCGCTGCGTGCTCGTTCTGGAACCTCCGAGTAAATTTTCTGGAGGTTTCATCTGAGCCCATCCGTAGCCGGTAGAGTGAGTCCAAATTCTTCTCTAGATTGAGGTTCAACCGGTATTACTGGACAAAGAGGTCCGCCAGGTCTCCGAATAGGCTGACAGAGCCTATTGGGAGATTATGATACCAATCCAACGACATGTCATTTAGGCTGCTAGCGAAGATGGGGCATAAAACCTGGTTGTCGTGGTCATGCAGTGTTATCACCTGTCTGAAGGCGAGGACATGCAGCGTTGGATCTTCTGTGAGGTAGTTGAACTTGGGGAGAGTTGGAGTTCCCAACTTTAAGGGAACTGAGCTTGGAGAATTTGTTGATAAAGTGGCCCCTCGGAAATGTGGTCATTCCTTCGGTTGCCCCATTGGTCGAAAAAGCATCTCTAAGGAAGGGGAGGAAGGTTGGATTTGGAAGCCTTCCTTTCCTATAGATGCTCAACCAGAGCTCGATCGTAGTTGAGATGCGGCCGAGCTCCGGAGCGATGTCCTCCGTTGCAAACATCCCTCCAACTGAGGGGGTCGGATGATGATTCAGATCTGAGAGGCTTAGGATAACGAGATGACTCGTCGAGACACTCCCAGACTATCCATCAAGGAGGGAGAGGCGAGGGTCCTCTCGGAGAGGATTCGAGGGACTGTCGGTAAGTGTTAACGATGGACCGTCTTAAAAAAGCGGGGGATGGGTTAGGCGGTCAATGAACGTCTACTCCGTCACTGATACCGACGACTGATCGGGGGGAGTAAAATCCTTCTCTGATGGTTATCTATCAGAGGGAGTCTCTCTCGACCATGAGAGTAGCAATCTGCTTCACGAGAGTGAGGAGTTGGAAGTTCTTTGCTGTGATCTGGTATATCGCTTGAGGGTCGTCGATGGGTGAGACGTGCACTTTCCCCAAGCACTGAGGAGTTGAGTCAACAAGTTGAGGCAACTATCTAGGTTGAGCCTAAGTAGCACGATCAGCCGACGGGCGACTCCTTGAATTAACAGTGAGTTGCTATTTTGGATACTGGCTCGTTGTGAAACGATGACTCATTGAGCGAGTCATTATGCATGTTGCTTCCCTCTGGCTTGTCTATGGGTCTTGTCTTCATCATTTCGGTATAGCGATGGAGACAGACGGATTGCTCGCCAATCGATAGCTACTCACTTGACCGAAGGAGCTAGAAATCTTGAAGATCGCAAGTTGATAGGATTGATCCCACAAACGGTGCCAAACTATGGGGGAGGATTTTGGCCGTCATATATAATCCCCCTCTAATAATCGATTGAAGGTTTGACCCTTTGGGATGTGACGCGCTTCAAAACGCTAAGCTATCAGGTGCTAAGCTTTCGCACTAACACTGTAGAGTAGAGAGAGAGAGAGAGAGAGAGAGAGAGAGAGAGAGAGAGTGAGTGAGTTGACACAGGGTGTGGTGACGGAGTTCAGTCGTAGCCTATATCTCCGTGTGGTAAGATGCAACCTTTGAATCCACTATCTCTGGGTCAAGAGTAGAGCAACTCTCGATAGGCCGATAAGTGTTTCTTACAAGTAAATAAAGGGTGGAGAAGGAGTCTGAAAACCAAAAAGCTTGAGGAGTTCTGAAAAATAGAAAGTAGGATTCTGGTCTGGAATTCCCGATCTGGAATATTTATAGGGATTTGGTTTGTGGGGAGTATTTTAAAAATATTCCCAGGTATATCTGGGGTTTTGGTAAATACCCAGGAGGAGATTCATGAACCCCAGACAGTGTGTGTGGGCCCCAAGCAGGACTACGGGTCCCATAGTCATCTTTGTGGACCCCAGGCAGGGTTGCGGGTCCCACTATTATCTCCATGGGCCCTAGGCATGACTGCGAGTCCCACTGTCATCCCCATGGCCCCCAAGCAGGGCTGCGAGTCCCACTATAGGGCGTTAGCCAGATTTTGCACCCATAAAACTAGCAATAATGGATTCCTTGAATCAAACCCAGTCTTCTCATACTATTTCCAAACCTTTGTTCTTTACTGATTGTTAGAAGAGCCATTTGTGACCTATCGACTATGTTGGTCAAGTTTTAATGACTTATTGGCACTAAACCTTGAGACCCCAAAAACCTCCAAATCTATTTGACTGACTTGATTTTACTTTTACCTTTTATATTAGTGATACTTATGAAACCTTCCTTGCATGTGCTAGGAGTCTTTTTAGGCTAATTATGATAATTTGGAAATTAAGATTCTGTGCGAGATATTCATTGCCCTGATCGAGGCAGGTATTCACTTGCTCTGAGGCTATTTTCAACTAATATTTTCGTACTTCTAGTTTTGATTTTCAATAAATGAATCTCATATATTGTATGACATTAACAATGAATTATATTGTGGTTAATATTAGGCTAGGGTGGTATATTGGGTTTGACATTATTGAATTAGAATTATATGGTGTAATTTTTAATATTGTTGAGTAGCACCATTGTTGAGACTCGTGCTTGCTAGATGATTGAAAAGGACCATATGACATGTGGTTGGTACTATGACATATACTATTGGAACCCCTTACAACATTATACATATTATGATTAGAAGAGAAGTCCAATATTGGATGAGAATTGGAGAACCAGTAGCTTACTGCGAGTTCATAACATTTCGTACTTGGGTCCTTCAGAATATTTTTTATTAAGCTATATTATTGCTCTCTTTGGTCTTGTTATCTTAAATCTTATTTTAAAGACACCCTTGCACGCACTTACCCCTTAGAGTGGGGTTTTCTTGCTAGTCAGTGGTTTGTACTAACCCCGTTTAGGGCACTACTCTTTCCATGAGTAGGTTTTCTTGTAGGGTAGTACCAGAGCTGTAGTATGAGTAGAAATTATGGAGTATGGTAACAGTGGTAGAGTTAGTAGTTGTGGTATCCTTTTTATGGTACCTGTTGGAATGATATTGGAGGCGCAATGGAAGGTGGAGTCGATCCCGAGGATCGTTTCGGTGTGTGGTACAATTTAAAATCTTCATTCATATTAATCATATGCGCAAATGGTAAAATTAATACGAATCGAACCCCTATAGTCACTACCGAAATGATTAACATATCTCATATGTATGCATTATGATAGATCAAGGGGTTAGTAGGTTATACCTTTGTGCGGGATTTAACACCGTGAATAATTTATTCAATGTTGATGAAGACAAATTCGGATCTGCACGAACACACTTCAGTGCAAATACTGTAACTTTCAATCCCGACATCGGATCGGAGCAAAACTTGATTTTCCGGAAAGATGACTTCAATACCAAGAATTTGCATCTGGTTTGAAGTCAGTTGGACTTCTATAGCTTTTGCAGTGATTGAAACAGTGCATATTTATCCATAAAATCTGGGCAGTAATCACGAGCGGGATCCTCGCGCAAGAGATAGATGAATCTTGTCAGATTCACCCGATCTCATAAATCATCCCAGATCCTTGCACTCTAATCTCTTAGTGCCTTAGAGTGCAAGCGATCTCCATCAATCTCACACGCACACTTGGAGAAGAAGATGAAGGAGAAAGAGAGAGATATGAACCCGAGAGAGAGAGAGATGGCAAAAACTCGAACCATAAGAGAATGGGGGTGGTTCTTCTTAGGAAATCTGAGAAAGATGTACTATTTCAGATCTGAAATTCGTGCCCCTCACTCTCCCTTGCCATTTGAAACTGTTCCCCTCTCTCTCTACTCTCAAATTCAATGCCCCTCTTATTATTAGGTGCCACATTAAAATTATTGCAATTAAGGAGATGATTCAAAATATTTTAAATCTGAATTAATCCCTTAATGATAAGTTTGATAGCCATGCAAAATAGCCCTAGTGAGGAGGGAGGCCACTAGGGCATATGGGATATTTTAAAATGACCAAAATGCCCCCATGTATCTAGTGGTCGTTCACCTCATGCGGGCTTTGTATGACCCATCTACATGCACCCTAACACTTAGGGCACCTCATCGGCATCGGCAACAAGTCAATACACCATGGGATGATGAATAGTATTTTTACTATTTATTGAGGTGCCCTTAGTAAAAGATGGGGTGCCCTATAGTAAAAAATTACTAAACTCACATTCTGTGTTCTAGTGCAACACGCACACATGAAATGGACTCCTCATAGTATAATAGCAATATCGTGTGTCCCTACATTACTCTAGGATTTCCTCCTAGTGAACACACTTAGTTCTGTGCAACCACCATACTCCAATGCGATGCACTCACGGAACATAGGATGGTTATGCATTATTTCTTCAACTCATAATATGCTATGAGACAAAGAGAAAGTAATGATCCGTAACGATCGTGGATAGGGTGGAACCTTCAGGGACTAAGATTCATAGCGTCCAACCGGACCTGATCGATACACTACCCAAGTATCCCTGTCAATCCTCTGGGTCCTGGTTAACCTGTATGGCCACCCAGAGTGCGACGCAGGCTGCACTCCAATTCTCCCAGACTTATTAAGCTCTCTCGTATATCCCTACTCTCTGCTTAGTATTGGTAATACGATGTCCCTCCACTTGGCGCCATGAGTCAACTCGAGCGGTGGAGAGCACCGTCAGATTCGAGTGACCATATGACTAGATTCCTTCCAGGTTGACTATCGCATCACACCTTTGATCACTTTGGCCAAGCAACCGGATCCAGTCAATAACTCAACTGTTGACCACCAGGCCTGGGTTTAGTGCGGTGTATGTCAGACCAAGGAATGCACCTCCCGGTAAGGATGTGAATGGCTTGCAAGAGTGGCGTGCCGATGCAACGTCAGCCCGGTAACCCAGCGCACCGTGGTATTGGGTCGTGGTTAGATTTCTCACACGTTGGTGAACCAAAGTTACACGTAACTGGTTAGTCCATCGGTCATAGTTCCTCAGGGTTTATGACCAATTATCCTTAGCAGAAACACAACTATATGCACCAGTGTCTACTCATCGATCTGTGCACCGTGTTGGGTTCCGTTCGGCCACAGACACTGTGCCTGGTAATAACCATTATGGAGATACTCATGCTCTGTCATTCCAACAGCTTATCCTGATAGGGCGACCGACCCAAATCAGAGCTGCGAATGATTTAGGTTCATAGGACCGATCCATTGAGTCTCCCACTTATATAGACTACTATATAGCTATGGCTCCTTAAGTTCTGTAAACAGAACACATCTAATAATACGTATCTTTATACAATCCTAAATAAACTATCAACCATATACAGCTAAACCTAGGGTTTTATGAGCTGTAGACCATATCAAACCTAACAGTACCAGTTTGTAGACTCTATATTGTCATTGTTGGGACTATATCACAATAAATATAATAAGATTATCATTATGGTTTAGTTTAGCTTGTGGTATTATTAGAGTTGCAATGATCCAGCTGCAGAACTTTTTTGGGTATGCCTCTCCTTAAGGCCCAAGCCTAGGATAGATCACTCAAAAATATAAATAAATGGCATAATTGATCAACCCTGTCGATAGGCCAAACAGACTCGTGCGCCGGAGAGTCAGAGAGTGGGTGAGGCTACTTGCTCGCCATCGGAGACTTGAGTATTGTGCTCCCTTAGAGGGATTTCTGTCAGCATATAGTGGTACCGATGTGCCCTACAAGCTGAGATGATACCCTTCTTGAAGGTTGACTTTGACTCCAACTTGGTGCATTTTAACCAAAACCCAAACCCTTTCCCTCTTTCTCACCTCACACCCCAGGGATTGACCTATAGATTTCTGGGGCGTGACACCTCTAGTCGCCCTTGACAGGGGGTCGGTAGGTACAGTGGATAGCCCATAGCTAATCCATGAACGTATATCTGGTCAGCCCTAGGCAGCGGGTCAACAAACATGACGAACAACTCTGGAAACAAGTTGCACGGTTGACATCACTGGTCCGCCCTTGACAGGGGGTCGGTAGACGTGATGGTTGGCCCTTGACAGGGGGTTGGCAAACAAAGTTGGAGCAGCTCACTGAACTCAAACCCCTCGGTGGGCAACCAGGATAGATTCTTTCAGCCCTTGTATCTCAGAAACAACTTTCTTTTGCTAAATCCATTGGGCACCGCTACATCCCTGGCTTGCTAGCTCCCTCACCGGAGTACTATTACATCCCAGGATTGATCTCGCTCTATGTGGGGACTCTCTTTTCTTGCCAGATCTTTCGACAATGGGTTTACAGTCGCTACGATCAGCCCCGGACAATGGGTCGACAGATAGAACTTTGATTGGCCCAAGACAGGTTATCGATAGATTCTATCCAACATTCATCAAAGCACCTCAATATCGACAAACCAGTTTACGCACCTAGATTTGAAACCAGTATAGCTCAAACTCATGGTGGGTCTCGCATCAAAGGGGAGGAGATTAACAAGATCCCTTGCCGCCTCGTTAAAGCAACTTCGATATCAACAAGCTGATTTCGCACCATAAAATCCAAGCCAGCTAGGTTAGCACATGCCTAACTGGGAGGGGATAACTGTGAGTGCTAAATCTGGCTAACACCTGGTAGTGGGACCTACCAGCGCTGCCTGGGACCCACAAAGATGACGGTGGGACCCGCCAGCCCTGCCTAGGGCCCGCAGAGATGACGGTGGGGTCCACCAACCCTGACTGGGGCCCACAGGGATAATAGTGGGACCCGCCAGCCTTGCTTAGGGCTCACGGGGATTATCTAGGATCTGATAAATCCGCCCAAATATTTATCAAAACCCCAGATATTCCAAAAACTCTATAAATAGCAGACCCTACAAATATTCTAGACCGAAATTCATAATTTCCAATTCTACTTTCTGTTTTCTCGAGCTCTCTGAGCCTTCTGGTGATCAGACTCTAGTGAAGCCTAATCCACCCTCTGTCTACTTATATAACCACTCCCTCAACCAGTCGAGAGTAGCTCTATTTTTTCAGAGTTAGTGGATTCAAAGGTTGTGTCTTACCGTACGGAGACATAGGCTTCGGTCGAATTTCGTCACCACATCCTATGTCAACTCTCTTTCTCTCTATCTCTCTCTATCCCAACATTATTTGTGTAACAGCTCAACAGACGACAACTCAGCACTATACAGTGCACCATACTTAAAACTCGACCCTATATCGACTGTTGGAGAGAGATTGTACGGCGGCCGTAATTTCCCCCCACAAACAAATCACCCTATTTTGTCTTATATAGAATAGTCCCATTCTACTCAATCTTACGAGTCTTTGGTTGTGTTTGCTATGACCTCTTGTCATTGCATCATCGTCAGAAACTCTCTCCAAAAGCCATTAAATGTATGCATTTAGGGTTTGATGAAATACAAAAAGGCTATCGTTGGTTTGATCCCGAGAGTTAAAGAGTTTGTGTGTCTCGCCATGTGACTTTTTTGGAGCATGTTCCTTTTTTTTTCCTCTAGTCCCAAGGCCTCTCCTCCTCAACTTGATCTTGGTCTCACTCCTTACCTTCTTATTTCGCCCTCTAATTCTTCACAGATAGACGAAGCATTCATTCCTACTGCCACTGCTGCCACTCCGCCTGTTGTGGATCCTCCTCCACCACTAGAGGTCATACCGGTTCATCGCTTCTCTCAGACTCATGTCCCACCTAATTGCCTGTCATTATTCTCTAGAATAGATTCCTTGTTTGTTCTCTCTTCATTTTAGCAAGTCTCAGAGCACTACTGTTGGAAAAATGCTATGGATGAGGAACTCCGAGGCTTAGCTGAAAATCACACATGCGATCTCGTTCCCCTTCATTCTGGGTGGCATGTCATAGGTAGCAAATGGGTCTACTCTATAAAGCTTAAAGCTGACGGTACACTTGATCGATACAAAGCATGATTAGTACGTTGCTTAAGGCTTCAAACAAAAGCATAATATGGACTACGAAGAAACATATGCCCTTGTGGAGAAAATAAAGACAACTCATACTCTAATTGTTGCAGCAGCTACTCGTCAATAGGAGATTCTCCAAATGGACGTAAAAAATGCCTCCCTCCATGGCAATTTTTTTGAGATCGTGTACATGAAGCCACCTCCGGGTGTTCCTTGTGATCAACCTGACCTTGTTTGTCACCTTCGGAAGGCACTATATGTGCTCAAACAAGTCCCTCAGGCTTGGTTTTAGCGGCTCTTTGATGTTGTCACATGAGCCAGGTTTATGCAGAGCAGCTATGATAATTCTCTTTTCACTAAAGACTCCATTCACGGGTCAGTGATTCTATTAGTATATGTTGCTAACCTTCTCTGAATAGGCAGTGATACATCCAGAATCTCTGAGTTGCAGCATCTCCTTCGTTCCTCCTTTCACATAAAGGATCTTGGTTCCTTTACATGCTTTTTGGGGCTTGAGGTCTCTCGGAGTGCAAATGATATACTTGTTAATCAATGCAAATATACCAACGACTTGATCAATATGGCTCGTCTTACTGATGAGAAGACAGTGGACACGTCTTTGGAACTCAATGTTAAAATATAGAAAGGATGATCGCAATCCCCTTGAGCACCCCACTGTGTATCGGCCTCTTGTTGGCAGTTTTGTGTATCTGCTGTTCAGGTTGGCAGTTTTGTGTATCTGCTGTTCAGGTTGTCAGTCAATTTGTGTCTGCACCTTGCACACTCCACAGGACAGCTGTCTTGCACATCATTCAGTATCTACGAGGGACGCCAACTTGGGGGGACTCTTCTTTTCATCCTCCTCTCCTCTGGAATTGTCTGCGTACTCTGATACGGACTGGGCTAGATGTGTTCTCACCCGTTGTTCCACTACAGGTTATTTTATGTTCCTTGACATGTCTTTAATATCTTGGAAGTGTAAGAAGTAAGCCACCGTCTCTTTATCTAGTACTGAGGTTGAATATCGAGCTATGTCTAAGGAATGTAGTGAAATTGTCTAGTTGCATGGTCTTCTCTCCACTCTTGGGGTCTACTTATAACGTCCGACTCCTCCTTACTGTGACAATACGAGCGCAATCCAGATTGCTACTAATCATGTTTTCCATGAACGAATGAAACATATTGAAGTGGACTACCATTTTACCCAGGAGAAATTTAAAAAGGGACTGATTCTCTTCCTCATGTATCTTCTCGAGAGGCGGTTGTTGATATTTTGATGAAGATGATGACTTTAGCCGTCACTTATACTTTGTTGGAAAACTGATGTTGGTTAATCATCTTCATCAATTTGAGGGGGGGGGGGGGGGGGGGGGGGGGGTTATAACCCAGCTGTGATTTACCTTGTATAGGTCCCAAATCATGCTTGGATAAATCCCTAGAATCGTGGATGTAATTAGTCCAAATCTTTCCCTAAATGAACCCTAGAATCGTGGATGTAATTAGCCCAAATCTTTTCTTAAACGGGTATGTAAAATGACTATAAATAGAAAGGAATATCACATAGAAGAGGGAGATAGAGAAAGGGAGATTGCCTTATCGATCTTCCTTCAATCCGTTTTACCATTGTTATCACCCCATTCTTATAGGCTATGGACTAATTAGGGGGTTTTTGGATGTATTGCGGAGCTCATGTGAGGGTACGACGCATGCCACTAGTTATTTGCCTTGTCATTAATCGGGTTTGGTGGGACAAACCCTAGGGGTGCAACTTGGGTCGGGTAAAACCGAGAACCGACCCAACCCGACCTAAATGGGTCGGGTTGGTTCGGATATTTTATTAAACGGATTGGTTTGGTTTTAAGTCATGGGACCCGACTAAATATGGGTCGGTTCCGGGTTGGGGCTCGGGTAGACCCGACCCAACCCAAGAACCGAACTCATATATGTTAGGCCACATATATATTCACAGGATGGACGTTTGGGCTACATCACACTAGCATCCGAGTAAACATTAGCTGTTTGTTAACATTGAACCAACTATAAAGAGAATTTAACGGGTGGCTAAAACCTAAAGCCCAATGTGGACTTCCGGCTTGCTAGTAAATAACCAATGACAATTATTTTTTTAGATCAACTACCAACCCGAGAACCGATCGGCCCGAACCAACCCGGCCTTAGTGTGGGCTGGGTTGGTTCGGGATTATGCCCAAGTCGGGTTGGTTGGGGTTTCAATATGGTAGAACCGAACTAGTTCGGTTCGATTCCCGATTGGTTCAAATCCAAACCAACCCGACCCGAGTTGCACCCCTAACAAACCCCCACAACTGAACATATTTACATGCTAGGACAAATAAAAAAGTACAGAAATAATGAATATTTACAACGATCTTCCAGATACATCTCATGCCCAAAGTGAACCTCTTGGTTGAGACCATGACTAAGAAGGTCCTGACCTATGATGCTTAAACCAACAAATACAAGCCACGTCAACAGCCAGTTGGTAGTTTTTTTTTGAGAAACGCTTACATTGAGCTCAAGGCACGAGATTCTATCTGGCTAAACTATGGTTAAAGAGAGGTGAAAGCCAAATCCATTCTTTTCTTGTGAATGCCGGTCGGGGCTGACTGTGTTTCATTGTTTGGGGCTGGACGTGGTTCGGGCTAGGTGTGATGGATGGTTGTGATTCAATTTTGGTTTTCACCTCTCACTTAAACTGAGTTGATAATCTCAGATTTTCAGCACTCTTATCTTAGAAGTCAAGGTATGGTTTGGCACAACCTAGAGACTGCATAGCATGGTGACCTTGGGACTGGGTAGCATGGTGACAATGTTCAATGTGTTATGATGGTCATGCATTGCATAGTTTAAGATGGTCATCCTGACGGTGGATATCTTTGATGCAATCTTGAAGAAGACAGTGTGGGCTGGTCTGATCGAAGGGATCAAGACGGACTCATGGGAGGTCTCCAACCTTCATTTCGCTGAAGACACTATGCCGTTCCTCTCTGCGGATCGGGCCCAAGCACTTGTCCTCAGGTTACTCCTTTGCTTCAGGATGTCGTCCGGCCTGAGCGTCAACTTCGTGAAATCTGTCATCTACTATCTGGGTCCGAATCGGAACTTTCAATTTGATCTGGCTTCGATCCTCGGATGCAGCCTGGGTACCTTACCCTTCAGGTACCTAGGCCTTCCGATTTCTAACTGCCAACTTCCGAGAGAGCAATGGCTGGAGTTTGTTCAGAAGCTGGAGAGGTGGCTATTTGGATGAAAGGGGAACCTTCTCTCGATCGGGGGGAGACTCACGCTCGTTAACTCGGTCTTGTCCTCCAATCTGACATACTTCCTCTCTTTCTACCGCCTCCTGGAATGGGTCATCAAGAGGATCAACAAGCTGCGTCGAAACTTCCTCTGGAGGGGGGCCTCGGGGATATCCGGATCCTAACCACTCCAGGCTTGGGGTAGTGCCTGCAAATCCAGGGAGCAAGGGGGGTATGGGGGTCATCAACCTATGAAAATTCAATCAGGCCATGCTGGAAAAATGATGGTGGAGATTACAGAATAGTATTGGGGATATCTGGCGGGGTGTGGTCATGGCTAGGTACTTCAGGAAGTTCTCCCCCCTTGCATTCGAGATCACGGATCTCGGGGTCAATCTCTCCTTTCTGGCGAGGTATCTCTAAGGTCTCCTCGATCTTTTGCTGCGGCAACTGTCTAATCGTGGGGAATGGATCGAAGGCAAGATTCTGGAAGGATATCTGGATCAGCGAACTACCACTGAGGACTCTGTTTTACAATCTCTACGGGTTGACATTGTCCAAATCGGCAATTGTTCGGTCTCAGCCGTCTGTTCGGGGTGGGTTGACAATTTGGAGGTTGAAATTTTGCAGACCATTCCCTACTGAGCACCTCCACGAGTTGGGACAACTGTTGGCAGTCTTAGGTGGTGTCACACTTACTTCAGAGCCAGACAGGGTGGGATGGCGGTGGACCAGTTCAGGCGATTTCTTAGTCCGCAGTCTTTACCATTTTTTGAACTTTGGAGGAGTGTCCTGCCCGCAAGCTAGGGCAATTTGGCGAGCTAGATGCTCCCCAAAGACCAAAATTTTTATGCTCCTTGTTTTCAGGGATAGGAGTCTCACCAAGGTGAATCTCATGAGTCGAAAGCACTCGGGGTTGACCGTCCCAACCTGTAACCTTTGCAGGTTGATGGATGAAACCACCGATCACCTGATTCTGGGATGTGAGTTTTTCAGGCAGGTGTGGACTCACTTGATGCTCTGACTGAACCGGCGTTCGCCGCCGGCATCCATCGAGCAACTGTGGGGGACTTGGAGGCGCAAAAAATTCTGAGAACTCGATCGGCGGGGGTGAGACATGCTAGCCATCGGGATCTCCTGGGCGATCTGGCTAGAATGAAACCGGAGGACCTTTCAGGGGAAGAGCATCCCTGCGGAGAGTCTCATCTCCCAGATCAAATCCATGATCCACCTTTGGGCGTGTAATGCCGCGGCAGGACCTCGTGTTTTCCTTCTTGAGCTTTATAATTGAGGTAGTCAGGTTGACTTATACATTCATTTTCTCTATTAATAAACTGGTAGGGGTCTAGGCCGAACCCCCCCTCATTCTCAGAGAGGGAATTCTCAAAAAAAGATAATGGGAGTGGGGATCCTTGTCTTGATATACTTGATCACTCTCCTCCTTAATAGATATCTTTTGGGGAGGAACTCGAGTCGTCACATGACATTAAAGCTAGGACCCACGCTGGGAGCTCCGCCCGATTGTGCACTTGCCACATGTGTCCCGTGTGATGGAGGGGTGTTGAGATGGTCATGCCTCACACGATTTAGTCCCACATCGATAATGTGAGTGGGGGGATCCTTGTCTTAGTATACCCGATTACTACCTGGCCTCCTTTGTAGGTATCTTTTGGGGAGGAACTAGGGTCGTCATATGATATCAGAGTCTAAGCGTATCACTCACATGCTTGGATGAACTTGATGCACACCACTTAGCATAGACAACATCACAGTCGTCCGAAAAAAAGTGTGCAATATAGAGTAATTGTGATTGACTCGTCCGGATGTGATTCACCTCTTAGAGAGAGAAAAAAGATATAGTATTAAAGAGTTTTCTAATTAATATCAAATGACCACTAAAAGTCATTGAATGGATGTTTATTATCTTTATAATAGGTTTTTAATAGGATTTGTGAGAGAGCCGTGTTCACACACAGGAGTGTTCACACACCGGAGAAAGGATTCTGGGTCTTCAAAAGAGATCCATATATCACAACAAAAGAGAGAGGGCTCTATTTTAGTATTAGACTATTAGAGTATATTAGATTAGATGTCCTGTATCTATGATCCTTTGGAGGATTTTGTATCAAGTTTGAGGTGGCTCAAGCATAAATGCATAATGTCAAAGGGCTTAGCTATCAAGTTTGAGGAGGAGAAATTGGGTGGAACAGAAAATTATGGGATTTGATAAAGAAGAGAAGAGATCAATCTTGTCCAGCAAGGTTCGTCAGGTGCTGCACGAAACTCCAAGAAGCCCACAAGTTCGATCAATAAAGTCTAAGAGGACCCAAATTTGAAGAGAGGTAGTACAATTTATAGTCCAAACTTGAAAATTTACACTTGACAAAAGCTTTTCCAACAAATCGTGTCATGTCATGAGATTTAAGTACACATTTTCAATTGTTTTTCAATCAATTAATCCAAATAATTTAAAACCATGCTTATCAAATTATGTTCAACAGATGCATGAGATATAATCCCGGACACGCATCATGATGCATGCACCGTATGCTTATTCTAAGGAACAATATCAATTGTTGTTCTCTTCGAGGCATGATCATTGCAACAAATATGATATGATGAATGAGACTAATAATGGTGGAGCATGTAATTGCTATGCTTCCGAGCTGTCTTCGAAGATGCGGTTATGACAAGTTGAATCGCAAGGGTAAGGGCAATCGATCTTCTGGAACGCGCTGCGATCATAAAACCAGTCTCCAACCGCCTTTCCAATAGGCTGCAAACAAAAGATCACAGATACAATGAATGAAATTTTGAGAACATATATTTCCAACTTAAATACAAGACAATGCATATACGAAACCCGCACGAAATACCTAAACTAACTTGGTTTACCAAATATAGATATTAAAATATGTATAACAAAAAAAAGAGGGCTATTAAGACCTTGCCCCCCAAATTATACCCTTAATTAGACTTTGACCCCCAAACTTTTCATAATTAGACTGTGCTCCCCAATTTCACGGATTCCATGTGCGCACCGTGATTGACCAACTTGCTTACGTTGACGCTCTGTGCATTCCCACATTGACAATACTACCCCTCCACATTTAGAGTTTGCCCCTACAATTGATAACAGCTTGTAGCTACACAACGATTATAAATGTGTGCCACAGTCATAAGGGATATAGTATTGTCAATTTGGGAATACACAGTCACAGGGGGTTAGTGTGAGCAAAACGTTGGTCAACCATGGCGCATGCACAGAATCCGTGAAATTGGGGGGCACAGTCAAATTATGAAAAGTTTGTGGGTCAAAGCCTAATTAGAGGAGGGGGGGGGGGTCAAGGTCTAAATAACCCAAAAAAAAAAAAACGATAAATTTCTTGTGTTGAACTAGAAGCAGTTGGCTTTGCATATGCAAGCTGCTAGCTGTATCATTAGCATATTTACACACAAGTATATACATGTATCTATAAGTCGAAGAGTTGAGAGCTTACGATCTTGTCAAGCACAGGAGAATCAGACCTTAACCATGTCTCCTGCATCTCAGACTGGCAGTGGGCATAACATGAGTTTATAAAGAGGCCTCTTAATGAAGAGCTCCCAAGTCCGGACAGTGCACTTACAAACTCTGATCTGAAACCTATCGTGGCAATGCACATCTTTCAACTAGTGAGGTCATGCCATAATCTCCAACAAAATAATTGAATTTGCATAGTCTAATAAAGTAGTCTATATGGCATAGGGTATCATCTTTCATGGTAATAACTTAGATTGCTAACCTTGCATGGTTTGAAGTTGAGTCGGAGAACACTGCTTTATATCAAGCTTGCAATCATGCCAAGTACCATGAGGATCAGCGACACCCGGGGCCAAAATGTTTTTTATCTGCAATAAGAGTGGCCCAATATTTATGCGCTGGTTGGGGTCTGCCAAACCCCCTCCCATGGGATGGGATGCCAATTTACATTAAAAAAAAGTTGTCAGGATTCATTTCATAGTTTGAGTTGGTTTTTTCTGACTGGCTTTCCACCCAACATCAACCCTCTTAACATTTCTCAATTCTCATCCAGGCATAGGCCTAATGGATAGTGACTTAAAATGCTATGTATACACCAGGCATAAGGGCATTTAGTCCAAAGAGAAAGTGTCCATGAAAGAAAGAGAAATGATCCCATAAGGCGTCCCATACCGTAAGGTGGTGGGTCTTATAGATCAGAGACGTCCGATGGACGGCAACTACTCGACAGGTGAAATTCACTCAGCCCGGACTGATGGTGCTCGATACATTAGTCCCGCCACCTTACGGAACGGGACGCCACATGGGATCATTACTCATAAAGAAAATGATGGTGACCAATTTTTATACTAATAGAGGTAACCGCTAATCTTTAAAAAGTGATCATAATACATAGGAGAATGATAAAAGGGGATTCGGTGCAAGGAGTTCGTATTTTTTTCATATGCATCGAGTTATTTTCTTGAGAACCTTGTTCCATAGATTTTACTACTATATGGTCGGCTAATATAATATTAAAAAAATCAATGAAAAAGTAAACTGATAGCCCTGCAAGAGGAACTTGTACCTGCCATGAATCATAGTCTGCATTTAGTATAAACAGTGGTGTGCGTATCTGCTGCGCGATGTATTGAGGAAAAAAGCACTGCATTTGGATTGAACTGTGTTGGTATGATACTCTCAAAAATAAAATTTAGAATTGGATTCAAAAGCTACTGACCATGCCTGGTGCCAATCTTGAAGTGCATGAAGCAGGCAAATTCTTTGCTGATCCCTGAAAGAGATGCAGGCGCCAGCTAAGTATGGTTGAAGCATGATTACAGTAGGAATAGAAATAAAAATAGATCTCTTCAGATGATATCAGAATTTAACTATTAATTTGCAAGGAGAAATTGCAGTAGTCCTAAATTATCTTGGGTATTAACCTAAGAAGCACTGACACTGGTACGGGGATACGGGTACGACACGACACGGGTTCGCCGACACGGCAAATCATAAAAAATGAGGACACGGGTACGACGGGGACACAGCAAAATAAATGAATATTTTTAAATTTATATTTTATGTATGTTTGCAATTCATATATATTTCAATTACCGAAAAAACCTCATAAAAAACAACTAAAATAAAAATTTAATACATATTGAATCGCTATCGTTAGTTACATCCAGCCCGATCGGTAAATCGCAGACATCTCTAAATGGTATGGAAAATAACGGTTGTGTTTCAGTTTTGACTTCAACTTATCTGAAACCTCAGAGGATAAGATAAGTTAAAGTCAAACCTGAATCGTAACCGTCCATCATAACCATCCTGACAAGTGAATCACACTCAAGCCCAAATGGCATGCAAAAGAATGGTTGCGATTCAGTTTTGGCTTCAACCTATCTGATTCTCTGAGGCTATAATCTCAGAGGATCAAATAAGTTGAAGCCAAAACTGAATCACCACAGCTTGTAACCCGACCCTATATCGAACAGTCCATCAACCCGCAGTGTCCCGAGTGTCCGAGGAGTGTCCGAGGAGTGTCCGGCGAGTGTCCGAGGAGTGTCCGACCGTGTCCGGCTCCCAGAAGCACGTAGGACACGGCACATGCGTGTCCCGTGCGTGTCCGACGAGTGTCCGACGAGTGTCCGACGAGTGTCGGTGTCCGACACGTGTCCGACACGGGTACGAGAGGCCTGGGGAAGTGTCCATGCTTCCTAGGTATTAACACTTATCAATAGTTACTGTTAGCATGGGAAGAATACCGAAGGGCACACCATGGGAGAAACCCTCAAGGGGAATGCTCAACGATATTAGGACATAAGGTCATGATCATATATGACGTACATGAGGTGTGGTCACCTATGAGTGAAAATACCACATAATGGATGTTGCCAATAAGCCACACACACACACACACACACACACACACACAGAGAGAGAGAGAGAGAGAGAGAGAGACCCTCAAAGGGAATGCTCAATTATATTAGGGCATAAGGCCATGATCATATACGACGTACATGAGGTGTGGTCACCTATGGGTGAAAATACCACATAATGGATGTTGCCAAAAAGCCCCCCCCCCCACCCACACACACACACACACACACACACCCACCCTCACACACACACACAAAGAGAGAGAGAGAGAGAGAGAGGGGGGGGGGGGGGGGGGCTAGGGTTTTGGGGGAGAATAGACGATCTTATTAGGGCAATGGTCCAATAAATATAAGTAAGTGTATATACTAATACATACAAGTATCTCTAAGTATATACTAATGCATATAAGTATCTCTAACATCCCCCCTCAAGCTCAAGGTGGATCATGCACCATGAGTTTGCTAAATCGGATCTGGAAGTGCGAAGCTGGGTGCGACTTTGTAAAGAAGTCAACGATCTACTCTCTAAAGGAAACATAAGGGAGAGAGAGTTTGAGCTTTGTACAATGCTCGAGAGAAGTACCAATCGAGATCGATGTGCTTTGTCCTCTCGTGAAAAACTGGGTTACTAACAATCTGTATAGAACTCTGGTTACCACAGTGAAGAGCTGTACGCTTAGAGATCTCAACCCCTTAATCCCCAAGGAGATGCTGCAAGTGAATGATCTTCTTGGTGGTAGAGGCTATGGCTCGAAGGGCTAAAAACTTTACCTCGGTACTAGAGAGAGAAACATATTTCTTCTTGCAGGTGGCGCAAAAGCCTACAAGAGGCTCGGGCAGGGCCCGGTAAATTGGGAAGTCGAATAGGAGAGATAGTTGCAAGAAATCGGGGAGTCACTTGGAGAGAGGGGCCACAAAGGAGAGGGTCGACATATTAGGGCATAAGGTCATGAACTCATGATCATATATGACGTACATGAGGTGTGGTCACCTATGAGTGAAAATACCACATAATGGATTTTGCCAATAAGCCACACACACACACACACACACACACACAGAGAGAGACCCTCAAAGGGAATACTCAACTATATTAGGGCATAAGGCCATGATCATATACGACGTACATGAGGTGTGGTCACCTATGGATGAAAATACCACATAATGGATGTTGCCAAAAAGCCCCCCCCCCCACCCACCCACACACACACACACACACAGAGAGAGAGAGAGAGAGAAAGGGGGGGGAGGGGCACCCCACACACCCACCCACACACACACACACACACACACACACACACACACACACAGAGAGAGGGGGGAGGGCTAGGGTTAAATAGACGATCTTATTAGGGCAAGGGCCCAATAAATGTAAGTAAGTGTATATACTAATACATACAAATATCTCTAAGTATATACTAATGCATATAAGGATCTCTAACATCCCCCCTCAAGCTCAAGGTGGATCATGCACCATGAGTTTGCTAAATCGGATCTGGAAGTGCGAAGCTAGGTGCGACTTTATAAAGAAGTCAACGATCTGCTCTCTAAAGGAAACATCCTTAGAGAGAGAGTTTGGGCTTCGTACAGCGCTCGGGAGAAGTAGCAATCGAGCTCGATGTGCTTTGTCCTCTCGTGAAAAACTGGATTACTAGCAATCTGTATAGAACTCTGGTTACCACAGTGAAGAACTGTACGCCCAGAGATCTCAACCCCTAAATCCCCAAGGAGATGCTACAAGTGAATGATCTTCTTGGTGGTAGAGGCTATGGCTCGAAGGGCTAAAAACTTTACCTTGGTACTAGAGAGAAACATATTTCTTCTTGCAGGTGGCGCAAAAGCCTACAAGAGGCTCGGGCAGGGCCCAGTAAATTGGGAAGTCGAATAGGAGATATAGTTGCAAGAAATCGGGGAGTCACTTGGAGAGAGGGGCCACAAAGGAGAGCGTCGACAACCGATGAAGGTGCGGACGAGAGAGAGTGGCACCGTACGAGAGGGCCAACGACCAACGAAGGCACAATAGAGGAGAGAGGAGCCGTATGAGAGAGAGCTGGTGATCGGCGAGGGCAAGACGCCTAGCATGCGGAGCACATCTGAGGAAGACGGCCAAGAACCCTCAGCGCGGAGGTGCCCTCCAAAATCCTCAGCACGGGGGCCGAGAGGAGTGATCGAGGATGTGGAGTTGGAGGTGCTCGAGGAAGGGTGCACGATCTCGATACCCCTTCTTCTATCACGCCAGGCTAGATCTCGTAGAAGTAGACTGCAATAGACTGAATCAGCCGGATCAGTATTGAGAAGCCCGATCTTAATCGGTGAGTGGTTAGGTGCTAAACCAGTTGAAGTCTCATCGATAAAGAGATGACAAAGTTTTGTTTAAGTCAGTGATGTGAATTTGATCATTGAAAAAGGATCAACGGCTGAGATGATACCAAGAGGCACTAGGTCAGCAATGACCTCATTCCTCTGAGCGTCATCATTCTTTTCAACAGTCATTGTTGCAGAGCCAAATGTCATCATCTTCAACAACAACTCGAGTGATGACGACTTTGCCAGATCTTCACCGGCAGGAGTCTGATCTCGTCCAAGATCCGATCTTTGATCGATCTTTGTCGGTAGGTGATCTCAATATATCTTTGCTGAAAGGAGTTGGGGAACTCGATCGATCTTCATCGGCATCCAACTGAAGAGGAGAGGAGCAGGGCAGTGGATACCCAAGGTAGTAGAGGAGCTCGATCTTAGCTGGGGGCTCGATCTCAAAGCAGAGGAGCCTGATTGCAAATGAGAGGCAGTGTGCCCGATCTCAAAACTTCTCGTCGCAGATGAGAGGCAAATAGAAACAATCTCAGAGAGGAAGAAGTGCTCGCCGGAGAGGAGCTGACGGATCAAGGATCGACGGCTTCATCGATCGATCGGAGAAAAGGACTTCGTCGATCCGGTCTCGGAGATTAGGGTTCGTCGACGTCGGTGGTGGAGTGGCATTTTCAATGTCGGGAGAGGAAGGAGATCTCGAGAGGAAGAGGTGCTCGCCGGAGACAAAGCTAGCCTTAGAGGAGAGGAGTCGACGGAGAGGAAGGAGATCTCTGGATACCAGGCTAATAGATCTGATGATTGAGGATCGATCGACCGTTTAATCGATCAATCGGAGATTGAAGGAGCAATCTAGGATAGAGGTACGACATCAAACAAAGATCAGAAGAGCAATCTGGGCTCGAGGTAGATCATGACTCTGATACCATCGTACCAATAAGCCTAGGAGGGAGAGAGAGAGAGAGAGAGAGAGAGAGAGAGAGAGAGAGAGAGAGAGAGAGAGAGAGAGAGAGAGAGAGAGAGGAGGCTAGGGTTTTGAGGGAGAAGGAATGATCTTATTAGGGCAATGGCCCAATATATATAGCTAAGTGGATATACTAATACATAGATGTATCTCTAAGTCTTTACTATTACATACACGTATGACGTATCTCTAACAATGGAAAAGGCGAAAATGTATGATAAAAGACATGTAAAGGGAAAACATAACTACTTTTAACCGTTTCAAAATACAAACAAACAACGTACATGTGTTGTCACCACGTCATTGTAGAAGGCTTTGATGTGTTCCGTTCCCTTAATATCTTTCCTGGCATTAGCAATACATTGGCAAATGAATACTATGATAACCTTGACATCCTATGGGTGACTTCAGTAGACATAAGTCAACATAACCAGTAAGTCTTATCCCATTATTTTGAGTGTGGCTACAACTTGATGTCAATTGTTCAATTTAAATGATCAAATTTGACTAGGAATGTAACTGTTAGCTTACACATTGATAAAGAAACCAGCATCTGAAAGGCATTTAACTTTGGCACCCATTGGTAGAAGAGAGTGGAAGCTATCACAATGAAGTATGGATGTCAACCCACCAGCTGAACAGCCGGAGAGAAAAGCCTGGAACAATCACTTATGATGTTATCAAGCCAAATTAAGGTATACAATAAATACATAAAAAAGCCTCCAATCGAGCATACATTTTTAGCATTACTCATTCCTTTCGCAAGTAGATCTTCCATTATTGCAACCCATACCCTTGATCCTCTAAAGTGAAGATTGGTAGCCTAGTCAGACACACATGGATATTTAAGTTAGTTTAAAGAAGTTCCATATTTTGCACACGGCACTAAATATGTCTTGTATACAGAGAACTCTTAACTTACTGGATCGACTCTATCTACATCGCCTGTAAACGATGAGCCATCACAGTAGCGAACCTTGACCTTGTTCCAATTGTAAAAGTCTGGATATTGCAGTCCGAACAAGACAGGTTACAAGAAAAAACTCCATATATTTAAAAGAATTTACCAACTGATGAAAGCATAAGTCAAGACCAAGGAATCACAGTTTATCTCCTCATCATAATTTATTTTGAGAACATCTTTATGTTTGCAAGGATTATAAACAGTGAATGTCAGTATGTGGGGGAGATTTTCGGGGATACTCCCTCACGATCTTCAAAGTCTAATGTCTGTGATGACCCACAAAAGATTCACAACATTGTGCAAGAGATTTACGTGGAAAATCCTTCTCCAGACCGGAGTCAGAAAAAACCATGGGGAAAGATGGATGAGGTATTATATTGCTCAAGAACAACACATACACTCTCTCCCTCTTCCTCCCCCTCTCTTATCTCAATGATTTTTTCCTCCTCCCTTGTCCTGAAAGCTTTTGTAGTCTCCTCTCCTAGGATGAGCGGTAACGGTTACAACAACCATCGTGTACATTACGCGCATGTCATGGTGGGGGTTATCTCCCCTTTTCCTCACACGACTTTATGGCCATTTATGTTGGGTGGTGAATATCGTGGTCTCCGCTTTGCCGAGACCGTGCTCCCTGAATTGTGTGCATGACCTTGGTTATCAGTCTCATCATTAGTGGCGTGATTTTAGGTAACCATTTCCACTTCACCATAGGATTCGTGCATCCTTCTATCCATGTCTAAGCTTTGGAGAGGGTCAGCATAGGCTTTTCAAACTTGGGCCTAGTAGAGTCGAGGTTTGTGATTGTCGAGTAACAAAGTTGGCCCTCGGGGAATCGATCCTAGTCTTTTCCACTCCCGTATCTTGAGGGAGGGGGTTGTTGAGCAATATGTTGTAGCTCTTGGTACATGTACGACTGATATCGCTTGCACTTTTTATGTTCCCCGAATATTGGTATAATTTCTCTTCCATAAGAAACAATCTTTTGGTTTGGATTTTACAAACATTACACTTGCATAATTACGTACCCGATGGAAATAACTGGCATCATATCACTTGAAACTGGTGTGTCGTTTCAAACAGAGCCATCCAATATGCTTCAAAGTTCAAACATAAGAATTGTTGAAAGAAGGGCATAATGAACTCTGATTGTGGTATTGGGGCACTAATGTCGCTGCAAACAGTGTTCAATTGTCCACAGCAGCTTATTTTTACTAATGCAAGGCTGAGCTTCTCGTTCTCTATGTCTGGAAGAACAGCCAACCAACAAGCCCTATAAATCTATCTTAATGAACAATGGATTTAAATAGAAGGAAGACCTTAAGAATTAATCCCAAAATGTAGGCCATGTTAGTTTTGAATCTGGTTGATTAATCATATATGAGAGCTCAAAATGAAGCTCTCACTCTCAAGTTAGAGCAAAGTGAAATAGTGTGAACCTCTCTCTCTCAAAAAAAAAAGAGTGAAATAGTGTGCTATTTTTACAGTTATTTCAAATAAGAACTTCAGTAAGTGATTAAAAATGCATGCTGGCTTTTTTAGCTCAAATACTCCCACCTGATAGCATGGTTGGTACTGAAAATTTTCGGATATTGGGGGGTGTCCCGAAACCTTTCGGGCAGTGGCCCACTTCGGGATCGGACTAATATCTTTGGGAGTGAAGCGCGACCCATTCGGCAATTTTCCACTTCACTCTTGTGTAAATCGAGGGGAGGCAGAGTGGAACCCTCAATCGAGCATTGGTTGCTTTGCCAACTCTCCTATCCCCTTGTGGGTCATTAGTCTTTGTTACACAATAGGGCGGGAGTCACTTAACTTATATCCTACCTGGATTAAATGTTTGGCTGTTGCTTAAGATCCCAGAAAAGGCTAGCTGCTTCACCATTTGATTGGAGGAGCCTAACCGGGTGTTTTTGCGAGCTAGGCAAGTTGTGACATTGTTGCACCACCCACCTCCCTGAGAGTTCAAACGAAAGAGGTAATGAACAACAAATAGTACGTCCGTCTTCAATTACAAGATCACAACAGCGTGTTACAACAAACAGACCGGAATAGTATAGGAAAACATACTGACCTCGATGTGGACCAACCAATTATTCACCCCTGAGCCAAAACCTGGAGCTAGATGATAGGCTGGTGGGGTTCCGTCCAAACAAACTACAATGACAATGACAATGCTATGATTATGTAGATGCTAGGAGCTTCAAAGCACGAAGAAATGAATGGGAAATTGCTCAAATCATTCAGAACAAATCACCTGCTCCTTTGGCTACAGCGGTTTGGACCAAAGTGATGTCCACGAAGAAGCCTTGTGCTCTCAGCACCAAGAACAGCAACCAAATAAGAGGACGGATCCATGCAACATCCATCCTGGCCGGAGACGGAGAATGAGATGAATCTAATCATATAAGGGACATGATCAATTCAGATGCGATTGAAGATGTACTATTTTGTTTTCTAAATTCAATATCCAACCCAGGAAATAATAAATAAAACTAGCTTTCTGGGTGGGGTGAAATGAATAATTCCTCAATGGATTGGTTGCTGCACAAACTTTTCCATGCCAGATGAATTTACCGATCTTGGAGCTTTGAAAAGCCTCCATCTCTTCAGATTTAGTAGTAGGGCTGGTCTCACTCATGCCCGATTCCCTCTTCAGATTAGAATGGACTCTCAGAAACCAACCCCCCCAACAACCCATCCAAACCATTTCTCAACTCCTACATCTCACTCACTAAAACCCACCACAAATTGGAAACAAAAAGCCTTCATTTTTTATCTAAAACACGAGAAAATAAACCAAAATTCTGACGTCGAAGCATAAACACACACTCTCTCTCTCTCTCTCTCTCTCTCTTTACCTTTGTTTTATGTGTTTTTTAAAGAGGCAGCGCAGAAACCGAGCAGACACCGATTCCTTCCACTGCTTTCGGTCTCTCAGGCTGTTAATAAGAAGAGAAAGAAACACGAACCCATTACAGTATTAACCAAAGCTCGCGGATGTAATGGTAATGATAATGGATAATGGATGTGGATGGATCCTTCCTTCTTCTCTCTCCCTCCCCACCCCTTTTCGTCATCAGCCAGCTGATTGGGGCCCCACAAATTTATGTGACAACACGCGTCATCGCAACGAAATGCTCACCAAATTCGGATCTCACCACCCACCCACTGCTCATACCCAGTTCACTGCTTCTTCACACCTCCCACCTATGCTCCGCTCCCAAAGGCAAAAGGCTCGAGCTGGGCCCCCGCGAGTCGTTCTGGGTCTGCATTCCGGTGCCTCTCTCAACATTTTTTCCTGAGACGAGCGATGAATTTATGGCCAGCACCATGGGGGGACCCGGGCCGAGATGATCGACTCTCACCGCCCAGGCACCTCTCACCATCCAACCGTAATCCGTTGCTCCGTCGCTCTTCTCCATTAATCACATCAGACTCACGAAAATGATCCATTATCTATGCTATTGACCAAAATGCTCTCCGCAACATTTCAAATCTTCATTTGCATGACACCGAATCAAAGAATCTCTAAATCATCAAACCGAACCATCGCTCGCCGCAGCCAAACCTAACCCTAAACCCAAGATTTATGGACCATAGGATGAACCCTAGATCTAGGATTTCTAGCCCTAACCGAACCTAACCCCTCTGGTCCTGTTCCTTCTCATCTTCACAACTTGCAGCTACAATTCCAAATCCTCACGCCCGCGTCGTTGTTGTCTCGCGACCGCCGCTCGTGTACGCAAGAGAGATGGGAGAAGGAGTGACCAAGAGTATTTTTGGATTTATGAAAAAATTCAGAGACTTATCGTTAGTGGAAATGTTGGGATGTTCTGCATGTTCGAGATAAGTTCTATCAAGGGTTGATCATCAATTAACCCAAAAAAAAACGAGACAAATTAGGTGTACTTCCTTAATTATTTTGAATATTAGCCACATGACATCATAATTTGCTATATTAGCCTACAAGTATATATTCGTCTTGAGAAGCAATAAACATTCGTCTTTAGAAATAGTATATATTCATCGAGAGGGACTTAAGCTATATTTTAAAATTAACATGTCCTGCAACTTAAAATCATCCCTCAAGAAGGACTTATGTCGAACTTCTCCAAAAAAAATTCACCCATATCTTGATGTAAACTAGAGTGACTCCCCGGGAGGCTTAGGCTTTGCTTAGCCCTCCGACGAGTAGAAACACATAGCCCCAACAATCAAATGTGGGTCGCTTACTAGATAAAACCGAATAAAAAATAAATAATGTTATCGATGACTACAACATAAGGTCTGGGCTTTCACTCAGCTCTTTGACGAATGACAAATTAAAGAGCTCCAATGAGTTGCTCCATAAGAAAAGCTAGAATAAAAAACAAATAAATAGATACATAAAGGATAGAGGTTCTATCTTTTCTAATTTTTTATAATATTTTTGTCACTTGTCACAACCTCTTTGCAAGGCCTCTACTTTAACCTTACTATTAGATTTCATGCATAGTAATAAACATAGTCAAATCATGGTAGGGGTGAACAGATGGAGTCATGCATGGCTGCTTCAGTGCTTCGTATCACTATCATGGATATGTTGCTTCCGGAAAAGTATTATGCTCTCCAAGATGGATTGCAACAAAAACATCAACATCAATCATCCCCACAAGTTTTATCCCCTCGAGATTTTGTCGGCAAGGAATTTGTACCCCTTGAGCTCGGACAGGAGGATTCGAATGGTGCCAACCCCACCGTGGTCGAATCAGCCATGGTTCCACCGACGGAAGTCAGCCCACCGATGTGCAGCGCCCCTACTTCAATTAGGCTGGGCCGGGCTCAGTTTTCATAAGCCCTCAAAGATAAGGGCCGGATCAAGAATACCTATGGTCCGGCCCTACTAGATCCTGCCCTCTATATACATAAATTCTATAATATATATAATACTTATTAAGAGGCTAAATCAACGGTTAAGTGAGACTAATCAGTAATTAATTGGTCACTCACTGTAACCCTATAAGAATTGGCGTAATCAGTTTTAGAAGTATTATATAACACTCATAAGATTTAAAATACTTTTTAAGTTGTATTATCAGTTTCAAGCATGAATAAATGAGTGAGATTTTAAATGAATGCCAAAAGCCTAAAGGCACTAACATAAGTAGTTTAGGGAGAAAAAAAACATTTAACCCTTCCTTAATAACTTAACTGAATAAATAGATATGTTGATAATCCTTATTTTAGTGATATCAACTTGGCCCTTAATCGCCTCTAGTCCAACCTTGGTCCTTGCAGGGTCAAGTTAGGGCCCATCCTTTTCTAGCCCTGAAGGGCTAGGGCTTACCTCCTAAAACAAAGGACTAGGCCTAATTTGATCCCAACCTTGCCCTGACCCTGTCCTTTGACAGACCTAACTTCAATGTCGTAAAAAAGTAATAAAAACCCTTAAAAATAAGGGGTTATTAGTATAAGGCCCCTCTAACTAAGCCCATACCTGTTTGATGAACACCTCCAACTATGTCATACTGCATTAAGTCCCTTCCTCATTCAATTTTTTTATAATGACTATTTTGTTCCTCTAACTATCCCTGTAAAACCTGATGTATAATTATTTTTTATGTGTTGTACAGTGAAATCCCCAGTAGTAGACCCAAAGCACTGTAGCTGCTATAGCGATTTACAGTAGCAGTAATATTTTGGTGTATAATTTTGGTTGCTACAATGAAACCATTGTAGCCGCTATAGTGATTTCATTGTAGCAATCAAATTTATACACCATATATAACTGAGTTTATACTCCATAGCTGCTACAGTGATTTCACTGTAGTAGTAATATTCCAGAGTATAAATTCAGTTGCTACAATGAATTCACTGTAGCTGCTAGAGTAATTTTGATATAGCAACAAAATTTATATTCCATATATAAAATTCAGTTGCTACAAATTTGATTGGTGTTTTTTCGGGCTAGGTCTTAGCTCAAACGAAACTATTGGCGAGATTGGTGCTTAAAAGCATCATCTATAAAGGGTTTATCATCAACTCCCCCTAAAAGAAATAAAATAAAAAAGGCTTACTCATGCCGCTAAACACAAGAATCACACATCCGAGGCCTCGTTCGTAAGACTTGAAGAAAGTACTAACTCGAGCCCATTCAGACATTAAAACCTTGGAAAATTATATGGCACCCACTTCGGTACCATACCAAAGTTCATAGGCACCATGGATGGCCTTATAGTGAATCTCAGGCATCCACCTAGGGTTCATCCCATGGGTGCTTCCACTGCTAGGATACAATGAAAATGAGATTAATGGTGGAGATGAGGCTGGTATGGTATCGAATTTTTCACTGCAGTAGAAGGCTTGCAAATTAACATGAAATTTGGTAAGATTTGGAATTGTAGAAAGCTTATGGATTTGCCATTAAAGTATTCTCTATTAAAGTTTCCCAAAAAAGAAAAAGTACACTCTGTTAAAGAGGCAAAACTCCCTGAAACCTTTGACCAAAAAATTCACAGAGAAAAAAGATTTCAACAGAAGGGTTTCTCTACTCATGGATTTTCTGGCCTACATTCTCGATCCTCTCTGTTTTCCAGCAATCAAAGTTTTCAATTTTTTTTTATTTGCACTTTGAGTCTGCACAAAGAAAACTCAAGTCTGATTAAATCTAGAAGGATGATGATGATGCCGAAAGTTGTATGTTGTAAAGTTCAGCCTTCTCAAAGATGTCGTTAGATAATTGATCTATTGATAATATTGTTGTTTGAAGTCATTAGCGTTTTCCAATTATCGTATCCATACCACAAAACTTATTCCTACGCTAGATGTCTTCTAAGGGCGCTGTCGGGTCAATGGGGAAGAAGGAAATTATCCTTCTTTTGAAGAAGGGGTCTACAGACTGTTGGAAAAAATTTCCTTGGTCAGAGTCTACGCAGCGGGAGTCGGGCAGCGGTCGTTTGACCACGTTGCCGGGTGTGTGCTACAAAAATTCTATATTATATAATCCTATCATCTACACATGATAAAATAGTACGAACCCCTAATCGTCATTCATCAGATGATCTATGCATTAAAACTTAGAACGAGCGATAGAGAGATTATACATTTGTGCAGTTTTTGTTTTTTTTTCACTGCGGAGGATTTTCTTCTTTGTTGATTGAGACGGATGCCGAGGTTTGGATAAAGAGGTACGGATGTAGATACACCATTGGGTTCACCGAGTCTCGCCTCCCAGCCGCGTCCTCGTTGAGAGATCTCTGAATGCCTCTCACCAACGAGCCTCTTCCGATGCTTGCAAGAGCCTTGAGGAAGACGATAAAGAGAGATGAATGGTATACAGATTTTCGGCGCAAAGAGGGGCTCGTTTGGAGCAGTAATTCACAGCCAAAACCCTCAAAAATCCCTTGGATGAAATCCCCTTACACCTTCCCCTTAAGTGGCCGGCCACAGGGATTAAAAATCCCCTTGATATGGTCGGCCCTCATCCTATCCAACAACCTGAAAACCGCCCCCTTGATTTTAGGGTGGGCGGTTCCAACTATGCAACAACCTATATTTGGAGGAGGATCTTCTCAGATCCTTCCCATATCAGGTCACAGCTGCAAATGGGCTCCCCTATCATGAGTGGCCGGCCATTAGGGCATGTGAGGTCCATTTGGCAAAAGATCAAAATGCCCCTATTGCTTCTAATGGTCGTACACTCGTGTACCAGGCTCCGATTGCGAAATCGTTCAAACCTGCAGGACCCCTAGTATTTCTAGTGTCCTCTCGATATGGAAATGTTATTCTCTCATCTGGGGGTGCCCTCAGTAATTTATCCATTCTTGGTGGTGCCCTTAGTAAAACGTGGGGTGCCCTTAGTAAAATTTACCGAAGTAACTCTACCGATCTCCCTTGCGATGCACGCTCGGATTGCCTGCACCTATAAGGGGTGTTGGATATTTTACGTATACCTCTAACCACTTTGAGGTTGCCCCCTGGAAGCATACTTTGTTTCTCTCTCTCTCCCACGCTCTAGTACGAAGCACCAGTGGGGTGATCGTCTTCCTAACTAAGGTAGTGCAAGTAAGGGAAGAGATGGTAGACACGATTTCGGATGTGGACAAGGTGGAACCTGCAGGGACTAGGATTCGTGGCTAACAACCAGGACTCGACCAACACAACCTATAGGTGTCTCTATCTGTCCTCTGAGCCCCGGTTAACTTGCGAAGATAAACAGAGCGCGACGCAAGTTGACATCCAATCCTCCTAGACTTATTATGTTCTCTCGCATACCCTTGATCTTCGCTCAGATACAGTAGTGTGATATCCCTCCATGCAGTGTCATGACACGACTCGAGCGGTGGAGAACACCATCATACTCGAGTGATCATTTGACATGGTTCCATCCAGGTGAACTAACCTCAACTCACTTCCCTTTGCTTTGGCCAAGCTAGGGGATCCGGTCGTCAGCTCGACTGACAACCACCAGGCCTAGTTTTAGTGCAATGTGTGTTCGACCATGGAATGCACTACCGGTTAGGGTTGTGGATGGCCTGTAGGAGTGACACACTGATGTGACGTCAATCGGGTAACCTAATGCACTATGGTATTAGGTCGCACATAAATGGATCCCTCACACGTTAGTGTATCAAAGCACCACGCAACTGGTTAGCCCACCGGTTATAATTCCTCAGGGTTTAGGACCAACTACTCTAAGCAGAAACACGGCGTAATGCACCAGTGTCTGCTCAATGATCTGTGCACTATATTGGCTCCGTTCGGTCACAGTAACTGTGCTTGGCGATGATCATGGTGAAGGTTCCATGCTCTGTCATTCCAACAGCTTCTCACGATAGAGGAACCAGCCCTGTCATAGTTGTGAATAATTTAGGTTATATATTTTCAATTTACCGAGCCTTCCTCTTAGCAGATCTACATAAACCATGACTTGTTGTTCTATCCTAGAACACGTGATATGATCAAGTATCACTAATGCAATTCTTATTCAAATACAACAATCCTATTATTTCTCCAAATAAAAGGTTTTTACAAGCTAAGAACACATTAATTCCAACAATCTCCTACTTGATCTAGTGAAGGAAAACGATCTTGACTCCTATAGCTCCCGTATGTTGTTCGAACACCTTGCTAGGTATCGCCTTGGTGAAAGGATCATCAATATTATCTGCAAATGCTATCTATGTCACCGCCACTCGCCCTTCCTTTTGAAACTGCCAAATCAGGTTGTACTTGTGCTCGATGTGCTTCCCCTTCTGGTGGTTCCTTGGCTCCTTTGCTTGTGCTATCGCTCCGCTATTGTCACAATAAAGGACAATAGCTTTTTGAGCCTCTGGTACACATCCTAAGTTCATCAAGAACTTCTTGAACCGCTGCTTCGCACGTTGCTACATACTCGGACTCAGTAGTAGATTCTGCGATGAATTTCTACTTCATACTCTGTCAACTGATTGCTCCTCCTCCTAAAGTAAAGACAAACCCTAAAGTCAACTTATTTGATTCCATATCCGATATAAAGTCAGAATTCGTGTATCTAATCGGCATCAGGTCTTGTGAAGTATAAACTAACCTATAATCTCTCGTTTGACAAAGGTATTTGAGTATATTCTTCACAGAAGTCCAGTATGCTGGACCCAAGTTTAACTGAAACCGATCCATCATTCCAACTGCAAAACAGATATCCGGCCTTGTACAATGCATTGCATACATTAGGCTACCTAACGCTGATGCATAAGGTACCTGCTACATCTCTGCCCTCTTCAGGTGTCTTAGGACCTTGATCCTTGGACAACTTGGTCCCCTTGCCTAAAGGCAATAGACCTTTCTTGGAGTTTTGTATTACAAACCTGGCTAGAATCTTATCTATATATGCAGCCTGTGACAACGAGAGAATACTATTCTAGCGATTTTGAGTTACTTTCATCCTCAGAACATAACTCGCTTCACCTAGGTCTTTTATGTCAAATTATTTTGATAGCCAGACCTTTACTGTTCACAACATTCCTACATCATTTTTAATCAGTAGGATATCGTCTACGTAAAGTATCAGATATACCTCTGTAGTTCCATCACTCCTCCTATAAACACATGGCTCATTCTTATTTTGTCAAATCCATAGGAATGGACCATCTGATCAAAACGAGTGTTCCAATTCCTGAATGCTTGCTTAAGTCCATAAATGGACCTTTGTAACTTGCAAACCAGGTTCTCTCCTGACCATCTACTCAAAACCTGGAGATTGCTGTTGGAAATTAATCCATGGTAGAGGCCCACAATGGAAGCAATGTGAAGGTCCGAATATCGTGAGCGGTATGCGTTACATATCAAAATTTTCATCGAAACGATCTACATGTGCGTGTATGAATCTAGCATGGCAACTATGCGAACCCCTAACAACAATGTAGCATGCATGCATGCTATCTATGCTAGATCTATATGTTAGAGATCATACCTGCGTGCGGATTCTTTCACCGCGACAAATTTCTTCTTTGTCGATGGAGACGACCTCGGATCTGCTCGATATACCTTTGGTGCAACAGTCATAATTTTCTGCTCCAAACTCGGATTGGGTTGAAATTTGGATTGCAAGTAGAGAATTTCGAGACGCAACTTTTGCATTAAGTTTTACCTCGTTTGGACTTCTGTAGCTCTCGAAATCGTAGAAACATCACTGATTTTCTGTGCAGATTCTGGACAGCAAAAGCTTGAGGGAGATGTCTTCTAGTTCACCCGATCTCGCATGATGCATGACACCTCATCGATGGATCTCTGAGTGCCTCCATCCGATGAGCCTTCTCCTTCTACGAAACCCTACGGGAGGAAGATGAGTTGCCATCCAATGACACAAGCGAGGGAGAGAGAGACGAGAGAGGAAAAGAGAAGAGAAGAGAAGAGAGGGGGCGGCTAGGGTTTCCCATGGCATGGTCGGCCCTAAGGCTTGTCATCACCGACCCCCCCTCTCCCCCATTACTCTTATATAGGGTTGCCTTATCCTTATGGATGAGGCTAGTACAGATAAGGTTCAACTAATTCAAACATCTCCTTATATATCTCTCCTTTATCTCTATCTTTTCCTTGTTTTTGAAAACGGTCAAAACCTGCCCATTTTCTGTGCCTCATGACCGGCCCCATCATTAGAGGCAACAACCTCCTAAAACCAATAGGGCCGGCCTTGACTAGTCTCCCAACACTTAGGGCCGGTCCCCCCTAGTGCATAGTGGCGCATGGTATGACCAAAACGCCCTTATGTCACTAGTTGACCGTTCCTCATGTACGAGACTTTGCAAGGCACACATAAGTGAGGTGCACCAGTGATTTCACTATTCTCTGAGGTTCCCGTAGGGTACCCTTAGTGAAGTCAACTAGTCAACTCGTAATATATCCCAATACATTGCACCCATGTGGCAAAGTCCACTTATGGTAAGGAATTGCTACATGCGTCTCTGCACTAACCTAGGGTTTTCCCTTAGTGCACACACGTAGCTACGCATCTACCGTGCACTAGTGTGAAGCACTCACGGAGTGTAGGCTTGGACTTCTCGCTTCCTCTAACTACGTTCTGTATTTCGAGGAGATAGTACAAGGATCGTACATAATATGGATAAGGTGGAATGCAACCTGTGACAGCGAGAGAATACTATTCTGGCGATTTTGAGTTACCTTGATCCTCAGAACATAACTCGCTTCACCTAGGTCTTTTATGCCAAATTATTTCTATAGCCAGACCTTTACCGTTGACAACATTCCTATATCATTTTGAATCAGTAGGATATCGTCTACGTAAAGTATCAGATATACCGCTGTAGTTCCATCACTCCTCCTATAAACACATGGCTCATCTTTATTTTGTCGAATCCGTAGGAATGGACCATCTGATCAAAACGAGTGTTCTAATTCCTGGATGCTTGCTTGAGTCCATAAATGGACCTTTGTAACTTGCAAACCAGGTTCTCTCCTGACCATCTACTCAAAACCTAGAGATTGTTGTTGGAAATTAATCTATGGTAGAGGCCCGCAATGGAAGCAATGTGAAGGTCCGAATACCGTGAGCAATGTGCGTTACATATCAAAATTTTCATCGAAACAATCTATATGTGTATGTATGAATCTAGCATGGCAACTACGCGAACAACTAACAACAATCTAGCATGCATGCATGCTCTATCTATGCTAGATCTATATTTTAGAGATCATACCTGTGTGCAGATTCTTTCACCACGACAAATTTCTTCTTTGTCGATGGAGACGGGCTCGGATCTGCTCGATATACCTTTGGTGCAATAGCCATAATTTTTTGTTTTAAACTCGGATTGGGTTGAAATTTGGATTGCAGGTAGAGAATTTCGAGATGTAACTTTTGCATTAAGTTCTACCTCATTTGGACTTTTGTAGCTCCTAAAATCGTAGAAACATCGCTGATTTTCTGTACAGATTCTGGACAGCAAAAGTTTGAGGGAGATGCCTTCTAGTTCACCCTATCTCGCACGATGCATGGCACCTCATCGATGGATCTCTGAGTGCCTCCATTCGACTAGCCTTCTCCTTTTACGAAACCCTACGGGAGGAAGACGAGTCGTCATCCAATGACGCAAGCGAGGGAGAGAGAAACGAGAGAAGAGAAGAGAAGAGAAGAGAGGAGAGGGGGCGGCTAGGGTTTCCCCATGGCATGGTCGGCCCTAAGGCTTGTCATCACCGACCCCCCCTCTCCCCTATTACTCTTATATAGGGATGCCTTATCCTTATGGATGAGGCTAGTACAGATAAGGTTCAACTAATTCAAACCTCTCCCTATATATCTCTCATTTATCTTTTCCTTGTTTTTGAAAACGGTCAAAACCAGCCCATTTTCTGTGCCTCATGACCGGCCCCATCATTAGAGGCAACAACCTCCTAAAACCAATGAGGCCGGCCTTGACTAGTCTCCCAATACTTAGGGCCGGTCCCCCCTAGTGCATAATGGCGCATGGTATGACCAAAACGCCCTTATGTCACTAGTTGATCGTTCCTCGTGTACGAGACTTTGCAAGGCACATATAAGTGAAGTGCACCAGTGATTTCACTATTCTCTGAGGTTTCCGTAGGGTGCTCCTAGTGAAGTCAACTATTCAACTCACAACATATCCCGATGCATCGCACCCATGTGACAAAGTCCACTTATGGCAAAGAATTGCTACATGCGTCTCTGCACTAACCTAGGGTTTCCCCTTAGTACACACACGTAGCTACGCATCTACCGTGTACTAGTGCGAAGCACTCACGGAGCGTAGGCTTGGACTTCTCGCTTCCTCTAACTGCGTTCTGTATTTTGAGGAGATAGTACAAGGACCGTACATAATATGGATAAGGTGGAACCTTCAGGGACCAGGGTTCATGACTTCCAACTTAGACTCGATTGATACACTACCCGAGTGTATCATCAATCCTCTGAGTCCGAGTTAACCTACATGGCCACCCAGAGTGCGACCCAGGCTACACTCCAATTCCCCCGGACTTACTATGTTCTCCCTCATACCCCTGCTCTCCACTTAGTATGGTAAACCCACTGTCCTTCCATCTGGTGCCATGATGCAACTCAAGCGGTGAAAAATATCGTTAAACTCGAGTGCTCATATGACTCGGTTCCTTCCAGGTTGACCACGTACATCGTACCTCTGATTACTCTGACAAGCAACCAGATCCGTCACCAGTCCAACTGATGACCACCTGGCCAGGGTTTAATACGACGTAGGTCAGACCAAGGAACGCACCTCCCGTTAGGGGTGTGGATAGCCTACAGGAGTAACACGATGATGCAACGCCAGCCGGGTAACCCAGTACACCATGGTTTTGGATCACTGCATCCGGATCCTCACACATTGGTGCGCCAAAGCACCACACAACTGGTTAGTCCACCAGACATGGTTCCTAAGGGTTTATGACTGTTTTACCCTAAGCAGAAACACGACTTAGTGCACCGATGTCTGCTCACCGATCTGTGCACCGTGTTGGTTCCGTTCAGCCATAGACACTGTGCCTGATAATAACCGTGGTGGAGACACCCACATTCTGTCATCCCAACAGCTTATCCTGATAGGGCGACCAACCCTAATCTGAGTTGCGAACTTCTTTAGGTTACATAGGACCAGTCCCTTGAGTCTCCCACTAAAGTGGATTACCATATAGCCATGGCTCTCTGTTCTGTAATCAGAACACGTACTAAGGTACGTACCAAGATGCAATCTTATACTATCAACCATACATAACTAAACTCTAGGTTTTTACGAGCTATAGACCTCACCAATTCTAACAATTGCATCATATATATGTCCTCATCTAATTCTCCGTTGAGGAAAGCTGTCTTGACATCTATTTGCCAGATCTCCTAATCATAATGGACTGTAATGGATAAGAGGATCCGAATAGACTTAATCATAGCTACCGGTGAGAAGGTCTCATCATAATTGATCCCTTCTCTCTTAGTAAAACCCTTGGCAACTAATCTAGCTTTATAAGTCTCAACGGAACCATCGGGTCCTCTTTTCTTTTTATACACCCACTTACACCCAATGGGTTTAATATTGGGTGCAGGTGTAACAAGAGTCCAGACAGCATTCTGGGACATTGATGTAATTTCTTTCTCCATGGCTTTTTGCCAGTTTGTTCTATCAGAGCTCCCACTGTCTCTTATAGGTCAAGGGATCATCCTCCTGATACTCTGGATCAACCAACAGGGTTTCTCCATAGTATCTCTCAGGAACTTTGATGATTCTCCCACTGCGATGAGGAAGTAGTTTAGAGTGAGTAGGTTCTACAGAATCTGGTATATCAAGGTCTTCTATACTATCATGTACTATGCTCTCGGATCTAGCATTTGATCTAGTACTTAGTAGTTCCTTAAGAACCACTTTACTAGTCGGTTTGAGGTCTATTATGTAGTCATGCTCTAGGAAAACAACATTCGTTGAAACGATTACCTTCTTTTTCATAGGGTCATAGAATAGACCACCTTTGGTCCCTTTGGGGTAGCCTATAAACAAACACACCTTTGTTTTTGCCTCCATCTTATCCATCGTATCTTTTCGCACATGTGCCGGACAACCCCATATTCTGAGATGTTATAGTGACGGCTTCTGCTGTGACCACAGTTCCCTAGGAGTTTGAGACACTGACTTGGATGAGACAAGGTTTAAGATGTATGTTGCTGTTTCTAAGGCATAACCCCAAAATATGGTTAGTAAATTAGCATAAATCATCATGCTTCGGACCATGTCTAGCAAGGTCCTATTCCTTTTCTTGGAAACCCCGTTCTGTTGTGGTGTACCAGAAGCAGTTAACTGGGAGCTGATCCCATTCTCCTTTAGGTACGTTCAAAATTCGTCCGATAGGTATTCACCACCTCGATTTGATCGAAGGCTTTTGATATATTTATCCGTCTGTTTTTCTACTTCAGTCTTGAATTTTTTGAACATGTCAAAGGATTCTGACTTCCGTTGCATTAAGTAAACATGGCTGTATCTAGAGTAATCATTACTAAACATGATAAAGTACTCATAGCCTCCTATCGCTCTGACGCTTATGATTCCACAGACGTCGAAATGTATTAACTTCAACATATCAGTGGCTCTTACCCCTAATCCTTTAAAGATTATTTTAGTCATCTTACCCTCCAGACAAGGCTATATCATATCTAAGGCTATATGACCTAATCTCAAATGCCATAACAGTGTTTGGTTATCCGTAGGATTGTTACGTTTAGATGAGTTATTAATTTAGAAAGTTATTGTCGTTATGTTATCTATATTTAGATCTGGATTTAATATATAGAGACTATTCTGAATCATTCCTCTTACTGTAAAAGTCTTATTCAGTTTAATAGACACTTCACATGCATCAAATAGAAGTGAATAGTCTTTATTAACTAAAGAGGAAATATAGATTAAATTGCATCTCAAGGATGGTACAAATAATATATCTCTTAACATTATTGTTCGATTAGAAAATCTAAGAATAACATCTTATACGGCTTCAGTAGCTGCAACCGCATTAGTTCCCATGTTTAGGACCACTTCTCCATCAAGCAGCCTTCTGCTCTCCTGAAACCCCTGTAATGAATTACAGACATGGTGAGAGGACCCGGAGTCCACAATCCAAGAAGCAAAAGATCTATTGCTTGTAAGAAGTGTTTCAACTACTAAGAGTTGAGGTTTACCTGGTTCAGTATGCTGAGGCTTCTTACAGTCCTTCTTCCAATGTCCACTCTCACCACACCTGAAGCACTAGGTGCTTGGCTTTATAGCCTTCTTGGATCCAGATGTCCCCACATTGCTCTGTACAGGAATTGACTTAGGCTTCTTCTTTGACTTGCTCTTCTAAGGTTTGCTCCGTTTCAATGAGGATATACGTTGCACAGTAAGTGGTTCGTCCTTGTACTTGAAACCATCATCAGTAACCTGGAGAGCTCCCAGAAGCTCCGTATTTGTCATTTCCAACTTATTCAGATGGAAATTTGTGACAAAGCCTTCAAAGGATTCGGATAGAGATACAAGAAAAATGTCCATCATCAGCTCATTCTCTAGCACAATGTTCATAGTAACCAGCTTATTCTGGAAACCAAACATTTTGAGTATGTGTTCCTGAACTGGCGTACCATTGGAAATCTTAGTACTAACTAGCTTCTGGACGGTGAGGTATCGAGTGACTCGACTATGACTCTCAAATATTTCCTTGAGATACAACATCATGTCAAAAGCGTCAGGCATTTTCTTGACTTGCTTCTGCAGAGTTATTTGCAAAGAGGCTATTATATAGCATTTGCACATCTCATTCGCCTCTTTCCAGTCAGTATATTCCTTTTGTTGTGCCTCTGTAGGATTTGGACCTAGTAGGTGTGGCTCAAACATTGTCAGTGCTATTGTGTGTTTACCTATCCTCAGGACCAACATTAGATTGTGTTTCCATTCCTAATAGTTGGGACCCGTCAGTTTGTTATCACTGAGGATAGCTGAAAGGGGATCTAACTTGGTCATCTGTTAATAAACAAACAACAGTGTATGAGAATGCATTATAAAATCATTTTATGAATTTTTAAAACGATTTAATTAGATTTACACATCAATGCATACCCTTAAGGCAAGGACGTTTCTGTAGATTAATTAACCATGTATACGAGCTCTGGGATCCAGATATACCCACCTTGGGATAGTGTACACCGTCGCCCCCTCACATCGGAACTCTATGATTCAATCCAAATCTGCACTCTAATGGGCTATGATGGACCATGGTTATTTTGGCCAGAGTTACGTGGTCCAAGTGCGAAGCTATAAGATACCACGGTGCACTTCAAATACTTTTCCACAAGCCTAGGAGATTACGAATCGGGAGTTCATGTGGCCCCCACTTTGGTGGGAAAAACTATTCTCTCCTCAACACGTAACCCCCTTATCCCTAAGAAAATCACTTGGTATCCATTGTAGAATAGAACACAACCCTCACCTGCAGGGATTATGGATCATGCCTTCTCCACCTGGATTCCTCATGATTGGTTGTGGTGGCCAAGGACTACTCGAAAGCCCTTTATATATCCCTTTTATCTGGAGGGTAATTTTAATACAAGTGATAGTGCAATCTAAGGTAGCGACCACCTATACTAGACCCTGGTCTAACCGTGCTCCCACTGGGGTACCAAACTCATATGGAATATTAGCTGATTCAGAAGCATCATAGTCCCTGTCCCATGGAGTTACTTTACCATTGGCCTTTCACTACTACAGGAGTCACATTACATGCCTCAGAATTCCCGATATCCCACGGAAGCTCTAACCCTAATGTTATGAGCCTAGCCTAAGATCAACGTGATCAGGGCACCTACTACGATAACGCCCGCTCCAATCTCTTGATGTGTGATTACCTGTGCATCGTCATCTTACCCTTGGTTTCGATGCTGGCCAACTAGCGGTGGCATAACCTCGTGACGATGAGATCCCACCATCATCAAACTACAAGACGACTATGAGTGACTATCTAGTTGAGTCCTAACCTAATGGTCATAGGGGACCATGCGGGGAAAGGGCATCCCGCCTAAACACCTAATCTCATAATTAATTATCAATAATACATCATCGGCCGGGTTTATCAGATTAACTAACAAAAAGGAACAACCACATATAGATTTTACACCAGGCTCAAGGTCCACTCCCTGAACCTGATCAGCGCAGCAGCTCTATTCTTCCTTTAAGTTCTCTAATCTGACCCAAAGTCTCTGCACACGGTCCCTGGTTCACACCACCATGTGCACTTTCGTCGGTTCGATTCGTCCTTCAGGTACCACTTTCCCTCCTGCAGAGGTGCTCCACCCTGGAATCCATTTTTTATCGTTTTCTTGTAAACAGAAAAAACTATTCTGCACCGAGCAATTGCTCGTTCAGCCACAATTTCTTAGGAAAATAAAAGAAAAAAAACATTCCTAGCAGAGAGCCTTGGGAAACCGAGGATGACAAAACCAACCTCATCCATTATGGCCTAACACACCTTCTACAGAGAATTAAAAAAAAATAAAATATAATCATTCACAAAATCTGGGGTCCGACCACCAGATGCGCAAATCACTTTCAGCATTTTACTTTTCAAAGCGGCACGTATAGAAAACTCATACAAACATATATTTTATGCATGCATGAAACGAAACGAACCCGATGATGAACTATCCTGTCAAATGAATATGATTGGATTCGTTGAGAATCTCATCATGTACCACACACCTGAACATTGGCTCTGATACCAGTTGTTGGGAAAAATTCTCTAGGTCAGAGTCTGCGCAGCCGGAGTTGGGCAGCGGTCGTTTGACAACGTTGTCGGGTGTGCGCTACAAAAATTCTACATTATATAATCATATCATCTACACATGATAAAATAGTATGAACCCCTAATCGTCATTCTAACGAGATGATCCAATATTCATCAGATGATCTATGTATTAAAACTTAGAACAAGCGATAGAGAGATTATACCTTCGTATAATTTTTTTTTTCACTACGGAGGATTTTCTTCTTTGTTGGTGGAAACGGATTCCGAGGTTCGGATGAAGAGGTACGGATGTAGATCCACCGTTGGGTTCACCAAGTCTCACCTCCCAGCTGTGTCCTCGTTGAGAGATCTCTGAATGCCTCTTGTTAACGAGCCTCTTCCGATGCTTGCAAGAGCCTTGCGGATGACGAGAAAGAGAGGAATATTGTGCAGATTTTTGGCGCAAGAGGGGCTCGTTTGGAGCAGTAGATTGCAGCCAAAACCCTCAAAAACCCCTTGGACAAAATCCCCTTACACCTTCCCCTTAAGTGGCCGTCCATAGGGATTAAAAATCCCCTTGATGTGGCCAGCCCTTATCCAATCCAACAACCTGAAAACCGCCCCCTTGGTTTTAGGGGGGGCGGTTCCAACTATGCAACAACCCATATCTGGAGAAGGATCTTCTCAGATCCTCCCCATATCAGGTCACGGCTGCAATAATGAGTGGTCGGCCATTAGGGCATGCGGGGGCCATTTGGTAAAAGACCAAAATGCCCCCATTGCTTCTAATGGTCATACACTCTTGTACCGGGCTCCGATTGTGAAACTGTTCGAATCTACAGGACTCCTAGGATTTCTAGTGTCCTCTCGATATGGAAATATTGTTCTCTCATATGGGGGTACCCTCAATAATTTATCCATACTTGGGGGTGCCCTTAATAAAATTTATCGAAGCAACTCTACCGAGCTCCTGTGTGATGCACGCTCGGATTGCCTGTACCTATGAGGGGTGTTGGATATTTTATATATGCCTTTAACTACTCTAGGGTTGCTCCCTGGAAGTATACTTTGTTTCTCTCTCTCCTATGCTCTAGTGCAAAGCACCCGTGGGGTGATTGTAACATCCGCCCCAAACACACAAGATATTGTCCGTTTTGCTCGTGCCCGCACGAGAACTTCCCACGATGGTCACCCATCCTAGTACTGCTCTCTCCCGAGCACGCTTAACTATGGAGTTCTTACGAAATCTATAACGGCGCTCGGTTTTAAAACGCGTCTTCTATGTTTGGGAGGAAAAATTATATAAGTAGCTCAGGATCTCCTTCTCTCCAGGTGATGTGGGGCTAACTCGTGGCCTTGTACACCTCACCTCACCTCATCCATCTTAGCATTCCATCCTCAAGAGTCTTGGCTCTTGGCTCTTGGCCTATTGGATCTTGGTCGTCACAATCCACCCCCCTCAAGGCTTACGTCCTCGTGTAGGGTTAGACCCCCCCCATCCCGAAGAGAACTGGCTCTGATACCATTTTGTAACATCCACCCCAAACACACAAGATTTTGTCCGCTTTGCCCGTGCTCGCATGAGAACTTCCCAAGGAGGTCACCCATCCTAGTACTGCTCTCGCCCGAGCACGCTTAACTATGGAGTTCTTACGAAATCCATAGCGGCGCACAGTTTTAAAATGCGTCTTCTATGTTTGGAAGGAAAAATTATATAAGTAGCTCAGGATCTCCTTCTCTCCAGGCGATGTAGGGCTAACTCATGGCCTTGTACACCTCACCTCACCTCATCTATCTTGGCATCACAGCCTCAGGAGTCTTGGCTCTTGACTATTGGTCTATTGGATCTTGGTCGTCACAATCCACCCCCTTTAGGGCTATGCGTCCTCGTATAGGGTTAGATCCCCCCCATCTCGAGGTGAACCGGCTTTGATACTATTTTGTAACATCCACCCTAAACACACAAGATATTGTCCGCTTTGCTCGTGCCCATACGAGAACTTCCCAGGGAGGTCACCCATCCTAGTACTGCTCTCGCCCGAGCACGCTTAACTATGGAGTTCTTAAGAAATCCGTAGCGGTGCACGGTTTTAAAACGCATCTTCTATGTTTGGAAGGGAAAATTATATAAGTAGCTTAGGATCTCCCCCTCTCCAGGCGATGTGGGGCTAACTCATAGCCTTGTACACCTCACCTCACCTCATCCATTTTGGCATCCCAGCCTCAGGAGCCATGGCTCTTGGCTATTGGCCTATTGGATCTTGGTCGTCACAATCCACCCCCCTTAGGGCTACACGTCCTCGTATAGGGTTAGACCCCCACATTATAAGGAGAACCGACTCTGATACCATTTTGTAACATCCGCCCCAAACACACAAGATATTGTCCGCTTTGCCCATGCCCGCACGAGAACTTCCCAGGGTGCTTACCCATCCTAGTACTGCTCTCGCCTGAGCACGCTTAACTACGGAGTTCTTACGAGATCCGTAGCGGCGCACGGTTTTAAAACGTGTCTTCTATGTTTGGAAGGGAAAATTATATAAGTAGCTTAGGATCTCCTTCTCTCCAGGCGATGTGGGGCTAACTCGTGGCCTTGTACACCTCACCTCACCTCACCTCACCTCATCCATCTTGGTATTCCAGCCTCAGGAGTCTTAGCTCTTGGCTCTTGGCCTATTGGATCTTGGTATTCGAATGCCAATGATAGATCCTTGGATTTTGTCTTCGAGTACTAAGGATAGATCATTGGACTTTGTCTCCAAGTACCAAGAATAGATCCTTGGACTTGTTGCATGCCGAGGCCACGATGGCGCTTTAGATTTTGTCTTTGAATGCCAATGATAGATCCTTGGACTTTGTCTTTGAGTGCCAAGGATAGATCCTTGGGCTTGTTGAGTGTTGAGGTGATGATGATGCCTCAAACTTTGTCTTCGAGTGCCAAGGATAGATCCTTGGACTTATTACATGCCGACGTGATGACGATTGCCTCAAACTTTGTCTTTGAGTGCCAAGGCTGTCTCTATGGACTTGTTGAATGTTGAGGTGGCGACGGGGCCTCGGAACTTGTCTTCGAGCACCAAGGCTATCTCCTTGAACTTGTGGATGTGTAGCACATACCTTTGTCTATCGGCATTTGAATATTTAGGCAATATGCAATGCTTGAGGGTTGGTTGTCTCCAATCTCTTGGTTGTTGGTTGAATCTTCGGGTAATTTGTAATGGTAGAAGATGCTTAAGGGTTGGCTGTCTCCAATTCCTTGGTTGTCGATTGAATCTTTGGGCAATCTATAATGCTTGAGTATGCATAAGGGTTGGCCGTCTCCAATCCCTCGGTTGGTTGAATCTTCAGGCAATCTCTAATGTCTTAGGATGATCGATATATGGTTGTCTCCAATCCCTCAGTTATCGGTTGAATATTCAAGCAATCTGCAATACCTGAAGATGCTCGAGGGTTGGCTATCTCCAATCTCTCGGTTGTCGGTTGAATCTTCGTGCAATCTACAATGCTCGAGGGTTGGCTATTTCCAATCCCTCGGTTGTCGGTTGAATCTTCAAACAATCTGCAATGCCTAAGGATGCTTGAGGGTTGGCTGTCTCTAATCCCTCGATTGTTGGTTTAATCTTCAAGCAATTTGCAGTGCCTGAGGATGCTCGAGGGTTGGCTGTCTCCAATCCTCGGTTGTCAGTTGAATCTTCGGGCAATCTGCAATGCCTAAGGATACTTGAAGGTTGGATGCCTCCAATCCTTGGTTGTCGGTTGAATCTTCAAGCAATCTACAATGCCTAATGATGCTCAAGGGTTGGTTGTCTCCAATCCTCGATTATCGGTTGAATCTTCGGGCAATCTACAATACCAGAAGATGTCTAAGGGTTGACCGTCTCTAATCCTTCGATTGTCGATTGAATCTTTGGGCAATCTGCAATACCTGAGGATGCTTGAAGGTTGGCTGTCTCCAATCACTCGGTTGTCAGTTGAATCTTTAGGCAATCTGCAATACCTGAGGATGATCAAGGGTTAGTTGTCTCCAATCCTTCGGTTGTTGGTTGAATCTTATGTTAATTTGCAATGCCTGAAGATGCTCGAGGGTTGGCTGTCTCCAATCCCTCGCTTGTTAGAGTCTTCGGGTGTTGTCTTTCTTTCCGAACATCACTCACGATATAGAAATCGGAGGATGATGCGGAATCGAGAGGTTCGAGATGCTAAACAGACACGTCGATATGCTCCCAGACTATCTGTCTTGGAGGGACGAGCGATGATCCTCTCGAAAGAGGTTCGAGGTACTGCTGAGAGGTGTCGCCAATAGATCATCTGGAAGGAGCGGAGGACTTATCGTGCAATCGGTGGATGTTTGCTCCGTGGTTGACACCGACTTCCAAGATTAGAAGATTGACCCCTACTTTCAACCATGAGAGCAGTATTCTACTTCATAAGGATGAGGAGTTAAAAGTCCTCTGTTGAAATCCGGTATATCGCAGGAGGGTCTACGACGAGAGAGACGTGTGCTTTCCTCAGACATTGAGGAGTAGTGTCGGCGAGTCGAGAAGATTGTCGAGGTTGAGTCTGAGCAACGTGATCAACTAACCGATGACTCTGCGAGTCTACAGCAGGTTGCTACTCAAGATATTGGCTCATCGCATACCTACAACTCACTGAATGAGTCATAGGATGTTGAACGTCTTGATGTAGACAACTTCTCTCAGGTTGATCCACGGGTCGTGTCTTCACCATTCAAGTATAGCGATGGAGACAGACGGGTTGCTTGAACTAGTAGGTAATTGCAGCGTGACCAATAGGAGTTGGGAAGCTAGGAGGTCATAGGTCGATTTGGAAGGATCCCACAGATGATGCCAAACTATAAGGGAAAATTACGATCGTCGTACGATTTCCCGCCAACAGTTGATTGATGGTTGACTTCAAGTATGGTATACTATAGAGTGTTGAGTTGTCACGTAGACACAGTTGAATAGAAAGAGAGAGAGAGAAAAAGAGAGAGTTGGCAAAAGATGTAGTGACGAAGTTCAGCCGAAACCTACATCTCTATGCGGTAAGACACAACCTTTGAATCCACTAACTCTGAAAAAGTAGAGCTACTTTTGACAAGACGAGGAGTGCTTATACCAGTAGATAGAGAGTAGAGTGGGCTTGACTAGAGTCTGATTACCAGAAAGCTCTGGAAGCTCTGAAAAATAGAAAATAGAATTAGGAATAATGAATTTCGGCCTTGATTTTTTACCGGGTTTGCTCTTTATAGAGGTTTTGGAGCACCCGGGGCTTCGGAAGTATCTTTGGGGATGTTTATCAGGCCTCGGGCTGTCTTTATGGGCCCCAAGCAAGGTTGATGGGTCTCACTTTCATCTCCGTGGACCCCAGACAAGGTGGCGGATCCCACTATCGTTTTCGTGGGTCCAAGATAGGGTTAGTGCGTCCCACTATCGGGCGTTAGCCAGATTTTGCACCCACATATAACATATCCACAAAATATCAGCATTTTCTAAAGTCTCTAAACTTATCAAATGTGCTATTCAAACTAACGATTAAAATGGATGATCAATGAAGTCTTTTAGATTTGGTGTACTTATAGGATTTAGAATATGCTGGTTTTTTGTGGATGTGTTATCTAAGTCAAAGTGATTAGGCTCACAAAATATCAACAACTTCTAAAAATTCTATCAAATGATTTGAAAATCAGTATAAAAATTTGGGTGGAAAACAGTGTCCCCCGATCCTGACCTTTGGAGTCGGCTACTTACCTACTCCATGGGCTAAATAGACGCCACATGGAACTTTTTAATTGGACTTTTTGGTGATGTATGTCCAATTTAATATAGATAGATTAGGATTATGAAAAAAATTCGAAGAAAACAACTTAAATTAACCCAATCAAACTGAAACAAATTTAATGGTAAATTGTGCATCAAAAAAATATTTTTTTTAATGCAAAAAATGCCACTTTGCATACGTTTTTCTCAATTTTTTTTCTTGATAATTGTTCGGGGTAAATCTAACTTAACAAAGTCTTAACTCTGGTTAAAAAGTATTATGTGGTATCTATTGAATCCATGGAGTATGTAAGTCGCCTATTCTATGGATTAGACTACATTTCCTTTATATATATATATATATATATATATATATATATATATATATATATATATATATATATATATATATATATATATATATATATAGAGAGAGAGAGAGAGAGAGAGAGAGAGTAATGGGATGCTGCCTATCAAAGTAGCATTTTTTGCTGTTTTGAGACATTGTTTGACCATCCTAGAAGTTTTGGAATTTGATGAAATTTGGTGAGGGTGTTGTCTAGGGTAAGATGATCATCCTCACAAATTTTCATCAAATTCCAAAACTTCTAGGGGGTTCAAATGGTCGAAGCAAAATCAGTCGTCTGCAGTCACCGTTAAAATCTGCAGCATTTTGCTTCGACCATTTGACCCTCTTAGAAGTTTTGGAATTTGATGAAAATTTGTGAGGATGATCATCTTACCCTAGACAACACCCTCACGAAATTTCATCAAATTCCAAAACTTCTAGGATGGTCAAACAATATCTCAAAGCAGCAAAAACGCTGATTTGATAGGCAGCATCCCATTCCTCATATATATATATATATATATATATATATATATATATATATATAGAGAGAGAGAGAGAGAGAGAGAGAGAGAGAGAGGAATGTTACAGTGAGCTATGAGCTACGGAAAGAGAAAATGAGCTACGATCATTTTGACCACCCTAGAAGTTTTGAAATTTCGTAAAAATTGGTGGGTGTGTTGTCTAAAGTAACGTGATCATCCTCATAAATTTTTATGGAATTTCAAAACTTCTAGGGTCATCAAACGGTAGAAGTTTTATCCACCTTCCGTAGTAACCGTTAATTTTGCTTCTACCATTTGATGACCATAGAAGTTTTGGAATTCCTTGAAAATTATTGAGGATGATCATATTACCCTAGACAACACACCCACCAATTTTTACAAAATTCCAAAACTTTTAGGGCGGTCAAAATGATCGTAGCTCATTTTCTCCCTCCGTAGCTCATAGCTCATTGTAACATTCCTACCTATATATATATATATATATATATATATATATATATATATATATATATATATATATATATATATATATATATATATATATATATATATATATATATATATATATATATATATATATATATATATATATAGAGAGAGAGAGAGAGAGAGAGAGAGAGAGAGAGCAATGCTATAATGCGGCATGCGGTACGTGCGGCACCGCACGTCAGCCGTCTGATGCACCTGTTGCGTGCATCGCATGCACGCAGCGGTGCATCAGACGGCTGACGTGCGGTGCCGCATGTACCTCATGCCGCATTATAGCATGCCCCTCAGAGACATTAGCTCAGAAACATACATCATAGTTGGCCACCAAATCGCCAATAATACCACCACTGATTAACATCGGTCGTATTGTCCGCCACACCATCGTCCACCACTTCACGCCCTTCACCATCATAAGAGCGCCTCCGCCCACTTGATTGCCTCTATCGAATGATTGATTGCCTATCATCGCTCATAGTAATTGCTTGCATCGAACGATTGTCTATCATTGCTACTAATTGCCACCACCAACACTTGCATATCGCCTCCCTCTGCCACTTTGGTTGCCCACATGCACGCGTGATAGTGGATAGGGTATGTGAGTAGGTTATGTGAGGTAAGTTGGGAGAAATTAGAGTTTAATACGAAAATAATTTAAAATAGAGGGATAGGTTGGTGAAAGTGAAGCAAGGCATCAGAGTCGTCTGGTGGCAGTGGTATCTTAACAATTGGCGCCATGTGATATACACGAAGGTTACAAAACGTGGTTTTAATTCTCTTTCACCACCTAAACTCTTGAGGATGCATTTTTTTCATCTTATTTTTAAATATGTTATTTAAAAAAATTAAATGTGGTGGATGATTGTCCCTCGATGCGTTGGTGGCAGCATAGTGGGCAAAGGAGAGGGGCGTCGATGGCGTCGCAGGTGGCAGAGAGAGAGAGAGAGAGAGAGAGAGAGAGAGAGAGAGGATTCACCTTGTCAGGGGCCTGCCGATCAGGGCTAGAGGCGATTCACCTAGGGGATCACTAGAGCGAGCGAGCGAGCGAGAGAGAGAGAGAGAGAGAGAGATAGAGAGAGAGAGAGAGAGAAATAATCTTCCATTATTATCCTCTCTAAAAGTGTGCTCTCTCTCTCTCTCTCTCTGTGTGTCCAAATTGGTTTCTCAATTGGCTACATAGGTCGACCTTGTTGGATGGTACTACGACGAAGAGGACAATGATGGAGAGTTGAAACAAGATAAAAAATTTCAACGGACGGCTGTGATCAGGACACCCATGATGGAGAGTTGAAACAAAATACATTTTTTAAAAAATAATAATAAATAGGTATTTATTCGGGTCTTACCGGGTCTATCCGTTTATAAATGGGTTGGGTATGGGTTTAGGGCATAGACACGATTAGTTAAATGGATCGGATCCTTGGTTTAAAGGTTTTGGGCACAACACGAAATCGAACATGACACAAACATGACCTGACCCATTGCCAACCCTAGAAGTAGAGAGAGACGGGGAGAGAGAAAGAAAGTGTGGAAGAGAGAAATAGAGATGGAAAGAGCAAGAGATTGTAGGGAAGAGAGAGAGGGCGCGAGAGAAAGATGAGAAAGAGAGATCGTGTGGAAGAGAGAAGAGAGAGAGAGAGAGAGAGAGAGAGAGAGAGAGAGAGAGAGAGAGAGAGAGAGAGAAAGAGAGATTGTAGGAAGAGAGAAAGAGGGTGCGAGAGAGAGAAAAGAGAGAGAGAGAGAGAGAGAGAGAGAGAGAGGGAGAAACCAAAGGGGAGAGAGAGAAAACCGAAAAGAGATAATGAGAGATGAGAGAGAGAGAAAATCAGGGGGGAGAGAGAGAAACAAAACCAAAGAGAGAAAAAATCGGGGAGAGAGAATCAGGGGGAGAGAGAGAGAGAACCAAAGAGAGAGAAAACCCAGGAGTGAGAGCAAGCTAAGGGGAGAAAGAGAGAAAACCGAAGAGAGAGAGAGAGAGATGAGAGAGAGAGATCGTGTGGAAGATAGAAATAGAGAGAGAGAGAGAGAGAGAGAGAGAAATATAGAGATTGTAGGGAAGTGAGAGAGAGGGCGCGAGAGAGAGATGAGAGAGAGAGAGAGAGATTATTTAAACGTATTGCCACCCCTAGAGACGTACCGCATCCCGCATTATAGCTAGGGGTGGCAATGGGTCGGGGTCGGGGTCGGGGTCGGATCGAGTTGAGACGTAGGTATAAGGGTAAAACACCCGACCTGTTTAATAAATGGGTCAAAAAATTAAACCCAAACCCAACCCGCCTAATTAGGGATGGCAATTATCCGGGTTTACCGGGTTACCCGATCCGACCCGATTGGGACGGGTTTGGGATGCTCAAAAATGTGTTTGGGATGAGTTTGGGATTTGAATTTAAAACCCGGTCGGATTTGGGTTGGGTTCGGGTTTTACTCTAACCCGCCCCGATCCGACCCGGGTATATAACCTATCATATATTCATATCTCTTAAATATTTTTTAATATGTTGGTTGTCAAGATCATATAATAAGTTGTCTTGTGCTTATAACTGTGTGATCCTAATATAGGAGGAACATTTGCTCTGTACTTTTCTCTATGTAGAGCTGTGACTAGGTGGGCCAAAGAAGCTAATTATGTAGTTTTTTATGAAGCTGATCCGACCCGGCCCGATTCAACCCAACCCGCAATGCATAAATGGGGCAAGGTGGGGCGGGCACGGGTTTTTCCAATACTAATTGGGACGGGTTTGGAAATTACCCTCAAAACCCGACACGGATTTGGGACGGGTATGGGGCAGAATAAAATATAATGGGACGGGTTCGGGATAGGGCCGACCCGTCCCAAACCCGACCGTTGCCATCCCTATACCTAATAAATGGGTTGACACGACCCGACCCGTTTAACCTATTTACAAAACAGGTTGGGTCGGGTTGGGTCAACAAAACCCATGTAAATCGATCTGGTTGGGTCAAGTTAGGTCGGATTGGGCTAGGTTTAATCGGGTTAGGTCAGGCCAGGTCCGATTGAGTTGACATGACCCATTTGGTAAATGGGTCAAGTCGAGTTATTCGGGTTATAAGTGCAAACCAAACCCGACCCATTCAATAAACGGGTTAGTCGGGTCAACTCGTTTATGACCCGAACCCGTTTAGGCCAAACCCAAACACGCTAACTTCGGGTCAGGTTCGGGTTGGGTCAAGGATTGCCACCCTGAAAGTGCATTGTGAACCCCGGCCGTCCGATCGCCATGGAATCGAACGGCGTTGCCAATTTTTAGCCGGCCGCATATATTGGTTGGTCCTAGTGATTTTCATCCGTTGGATCGATGGGAATAGAACGGACTAAAAAAATTTCGTTGTTACTGTAGCCGCTACAGTAATAACAAATTTATTTTGGGCTATGTGGGGGAAAACTCTTCATGCCGATGAAGACTTCACCTCACCAGTCAATTGATGTTGAAGGGTAGATCGTTGATCGATCTATTGGTTAGAAGGTATGTTTGAAGACTGGTGCCTTAGTGACTTTGAGTTAGCTCTCTCAATAAGCAAACAGAGAAGAATTGAAACAAGGTATGATCTCGGAGTTCAGCCGAAGCCTACGTCTCCGTGCTATAGGGAGCAACCCGAATTCACTATCACTTGACTCGAAGTAACCTCGACAGGCCGAGTGTTACTGTAGTATCTCCGACCTCTTCAGAGATAAGAAGAAGATTGAGGAGAGTTAGAGGATGGAAAGCTGGAATTCCAGAGCTCTGGTTTTAGAACTGGGATTTTGGATCCCTTTTACATCTGAAGGCTCTTGCTATTTATAGGATTTCTTGGAAAGGAGTATGGGGTAAATGTTTGTTGTCGCTTCTGGAGGATTCCACAGGCAGGGCTGGTGGGTCCCGCCGTCGTCTCTGGGGATTCCCCAGGCAGGGCCGGTGGGTCCTGCGGAAGTCTCTGTGGGCCCACCGGGCAGGGCCGGTGGGTCCCGCGGAAGTCTCTGTGGGCCCACCAGGCAGGGCCGGTGGGTCCTGCGGTAATCTCTGTGGGCCCACCGGGCAGGGCCGGTGGGTCCTGTGGTAGTCTCTGTGGGCCCACCGGGCAGGGCCGGTGGGTCATGCAGTAGTCTCTGTGGGCCCACCGAGCAGGGCCGGTGGGTCTCGCTGTTTGCAGACTTCTTACCAAAATTTGAACCCACAGTTACCCCCTCCAAGTTAGCTAGAGATCATCCTGGCTGGCTTTGATTCCTAGTGCAAAACTAACAACCCCCTGTCGAGAGTGCAAAGGAGAAGAAAAAACTTGAATCACGGCATTAATGGACTGATCGGTCAAAGTTGATCGATTGGTCAATTTTGACTGATCGGTCAATTTTGATCGATAGGTCGAACTTGACCGATCGGTTAAGTTCAACCGGTCGAGGTCGAAGTGATCGGGCAAAAAACTAAGTTTTTTGCCCGATCCAGTAAAAATTCGACCGATCGGTCGAACTTGACTGATCGGTTAAGTTCAACCGGCAGAGGTCGAAGCGATCGGGCAAAAAACTAAGTTTTTTGCCCGATCCAGTAGAAATTCGACCGATCGGTCGAACTTGACCGATCTGTCAAAGGTGACCGATCGGTTAAGTTCAACCGGTCGAGGTCGAAGCGATTGAGCAAAAAACTAAGTTTTTTGCCCGATTTAGTAGAAATTCAACCGATCGGTTGAACTTGACCGATCGGTCAAAGTTGACCAATCGGTTAAGTTCAACCGGTCGAGGTTGAAGCGATCAGGCAAAAAACTAAGTTTTTTGCCCGATCTAGTAGAAATTCGACCGATCGGTCAAGGTTGACCGATCGGTTAAGTTCAATCGGTCGAGGTTGAAGCGATCGAAAGAAAAAACTAAGTTTTTTGCCCGATCCAGTAGAAATTCGACGGATCGGTCGAACTTGACCGATCGATCGAACTTGACCGGTCGGTTAAGTTCAACCGGTCGAGGTCGAAGTAATCGGGCAAAAGACTAAGTTTTTGGCCCAATCCAGTAGAAAATTGATCGATCGGTCGAACTTGACCGATCGGTCAAGGTTGACCGTTCGGCTAAGTTCAACCGGTCGAGGTGGAAGTGATCGGACAAAAGACTAAGTTTTTTGCCCGATCCAGTAGAAATCTGACCGATTGATCGAACTTCACCGATCGGTCAAGGTTGACCGATCGGTTATGTTCAACCGATCGAGGTCGAAGTGATCGGGCAAAAGAGCCTGTATTTTGCCCGATCCTTTGGTAAATTACCCGATCATCTGCCTGTCGAACGGGTAAATTCTTCGAACTGTATTTGAAGTCTATTGTTCTTTTTGAGTTGGTGGTTTGCCTAGACCAGTGATTCTTCTAAGTCGGTGGCTCGCTTGGACCGGCGGTTCGTTTGGACCGGCGGTCTATCTGGTTCGACGCTTCGTCTAGTTCCGACGGTTCGCCTGGAAGAGCGCTTGCTACGGATTGACGCCACATGTCCCTTTCGAAAATACGAGATTTGACCTGGTGATGCCACGTGTCCTTTTGATTTGCGTGCCATTTTCTCTGGGTTTATAAGCCCTTTCCGGATTCATTTTTGCCTCACACTTTCAGAAAATTTTCAAACTCTAGAACTCTTTGCTCTTGAATTCCTGCTCTCTGCGTTCTCCCGACCGGTCGAATGGCATCATCCGGTAGTGCGAAGAAGATGAACATTGTTCCTTCGAAGAGGAAGGGGAAGGAGAGGGTCCCGCAGTCGCTTGTTCAGAAAGGCAGGGGCAAGGGCAAAGCTTCCCTAGGAGTGTTGGTCAAGAGGCACCAGAGAGTAGGATTTGCATCGGCACCGTCAAGACCAGAGCACATCCTGAAGGCAAGCTTCATGATGGGTCCTTTGATGTCGCTGACGGAGGAGCCTGCCTATGAGTATAACACCGGTGGGAAGCTCACAGATGTGAAGAGGGCGAAGTGGCAGAAGCTGTTGGCCTACTTCACAGAAGGGAAGAACCGACCGGCTCTCTCCGGAGTTCAGTCCGCGTTTGGAATTGATAAGCGGATGGTCTTCACCTCGATAGCCAGCAAGGAGCAGGTGATGGGGACAGTAGTTACCATCGGCTAGTTGAATTGCGGACTGCGCCTCCCACTGCTGTCGTTCGCCGTGAGGTTGCTGAATACTTCAGGGCTTTGCCCCGGACAAATTTTCAGGAACGCGTGGAGGATTATCTACGCTTTCTGTCGCGTGGAGTCCGATTTCCAGGAGGAGCTCAAGGCGTGCTACTCCAGCATCCCCGAGGGTGAAGAGGCCCGGATCGAGCTGGGATATTTTTTCTACCATTACAAATGGGCATCGAGAAAAGACAGCCCCTTCTTCAACTTGACTGGCGTATCTGCCCTGCGCCCGATCATCGACACTGTCGCCTTCGACAAGCTCTATACCGATTGGCCGATCTCGATTTCCGGTGCCTGGACTCCCCTCTCTGTGCCTGAGACTCCGCGCTCTCAGGTCCACAAAGAGGTGGACATGTACTGTACGGGGGGAGCTCTCGCTTGGACTTCGGAGCGGGTTGGAGCCATCGATAACCTTTTCTTGGAGCTGACGTGCGGCACTCGATCGTAGAAGCAGTTCTCGAACTGCCCGGTTTGGCACGGCAATGCCAACCTCCTCCACCGACTGTGGGCCCGGTATGAAGACAACGAGGTCTTGTACTCCGATTACAAGGAGGATCCTCAATCGGGCAAGATTATCAGAAAAATCTGGGCCGAGAAGAAAGCCTATGGGGCAAGGCGCCGCCTGCCCACAGAGGAGAAGTTGGTGATAAACCGCAGGGGTCAGGTGAAGAAGAGGAGGGTCCTCAAGGAGGAGGAGGAAGAGAAGAAAGAAGAAGAAGAAGAGGGAGGAGAAGAAGAAGAAGAAGAAGAGGGAGGAGAAGAAGAAGAAGGAAAGGGGGAAGAAGAAGAAGGAAATAAAGATGATGATGATGAACACGATGACGATGATGATGGCGACGATGACGATGATGATGGCGACGAAGGGGGAGACAGGGACGAAGGTGGAGGAGATGGAGATGGAGATGGTGAAGGAGGTGACGGTAGGGGCGAGGAGTCCCAGCCCATTCCCATCGATGAGGCTAAGGCCCGTCGTATGGAGGAAGTGATGGACACGGTGGGCGACGGCCAGAAGGTGTTGCCCACCTATCATTTCGAGGAGCTGAAGCGCCCTACGCGCTTGAAGATCAAGTTCTCGGGGAGTGATGGGGTTGCAAGCAACCCCACGCCCCTCGGCCAAATACCTCCGAGCATCCCTCTCATTGAGGGTGCTTCGGCGAGCGGGGGTTTGGAGGTTGAGCAACCTCCACCCTCACTCCGTCCTTCTGCGGCTCAAGTGGCTGAAGAAGTGACTGCCCTGATGGCTATGCTCGAGCAGTCTGGCGGGCAGCAAGAAGAAGGGGATATCACTCCTCCTCGAGGTGTCCCTTCTCCCGTACAAATGGAGGGAGGGAGCCGCATGGAGGCTGGGGTTCCCCAACCTCCGCCAGAGGCATCCCCCGCCAAGGAGAGGTCGACCCCCAGGGGTAAGAGCTTCGACCGGGGGAAGGACAAAGTCGAAGCGTCTCAAGCTGATGCCACAGGTATATCATTGCTGATTTCTGTTCTTGATTTGATCACTTTTGATATTTGAAATATTCTAACTCTTTGAACTTTTGCCTTGATTGCAGATACTCCTGTTGGTAAGGCTCTGCTGCTCAAAAACTTGGGTGAGGTTGATATCAACCACCCAACACCAGTGATCCGGAAGCTTTGCAATCTTCCGGACGCTACTCTCGAAGAGGCTTATGATAGGCTCGAAGTTGTGGTAAGTGCATCAGTTTGACTTGATCTTTGAGTTGTATCTTCAGAAATATTTCTAACTCTTCCTGTTTGCTTGCAGAATTCAACTGTCCGGAAGTTTGCTACAAGGCTCTTCAGGAGGGTCGGAGAGCAAGGGGCTTCTGCTGAGGTCTCTCGCTTGACGACCGAACTGGAGGCCGCGAACGAAGAGAATGACAGGCTGAAGGAACGCCTGACTGCCAAGAAAGAAGCTCTCTCCGAGAAGAAAGAAGCTCTCCGCAAGGAGAAGATCGAGAGCAAGAGCTGGCACGATAACTATGTGGCTCAGGGTCATGAGCTTGAGCAGTTGAAGAATCGATTCTACAAGATAGAGACTTTGTCCATTGAGCGTGCGCTTGAGATAAAGGAGCTGAAGGCTCAACTTGCTACCAAGGAAGCTGCTCTCGCTACTAAGGAAGCCACTCTTGCTGCCAAGGAGGAGGCCTTCACGAAGGAGCTAGAGCATACACGTGCTGAATGTGAGAGCTTCAGGTCAACGGCAGAGAGAGTGGTAGAAGCCCTCAGGGTTCACGCTAGTGGCGTCCAATCTTTGAAGGCGTCTGCAGCGAGCAAGGCTCGAGGTGGATCCAAAGGAGAGAGATCGCGTGCCCCAAGTGTAGCCAAACCCTGATGTACTCTATCTCTTTCCTGTTGGAAATAAATCCCTGGCAGAGGCCCGCAGTGGAAGCAAAGTGAAGGTCCGAGGACCGTGAGCGGTGTGCATTATATATCAAAATTTTCATCGAAATGATCTATATATGCGTGTATGAATCTAGCATGGCATCTACGCGAACCCCTAACGACGATCTAACGTGAAAGAATAATCTGGCATGCATGCATGTTCTAATTATGTTAGATCTACTTGTTAGAGATCATACCTGCGTGCGGATTCTTTCACCGCAACAAATTTATTCTTGTCGATGGAGACGGGCTCGGATCTACTCGACATAGGTTCGGTGCGACGGCCATAACTTTCTGCTCCGAACTCCGATTGAGCTAAAATTTGGACTGCAGGTAGCCAACGTCGAGATGCAACTTTTACAACAAGTTTCACATCGTTTGGACTTTCATATATTCTAGAATCACAGAAACAATGTTGATTTTCTGTGCAGATTTTGGACAGCAAAAGGTTGCGGGAGACGCCTTCTAGTTCACCCGATCTCACACGATACACGGCACCTCGTCGATGGATCTCTGAGTGACTCCATACGACGAGCCTTCTCCTTCTATGAAACACCACGCGAGGAAGATGAGTCGCCATCCAATGGCGCAAGCGAGGGAGAGAGAGACGAGAGAGGAGATGCGAAGAGAGGAGAGGGGGGTGGCTAGGGTTTCCCTATGCATGGGCCGGCCCTAGGGCTTGCTTGGCTCCATAATTTCATCCCCCCCTCTCTCCCTATTCCTTATATAGGGCCGGCCTTATCCTTATGGATAAGCCTAGCGAATAGGATTGATTGATTCAAACCTCTCCCTATATATCTCTTCTTTTATCTCTATCTTTTCCTTGTTTTCGAAAAACGGTCAAAACCAGCCCGTTTTCTGCGCCTCATGACCGACCCTTTCATCGGAGACAACAACCACCTGAAACCAATAGGGTCGGCCTTGACCAGTCTCTCAACACTTAGGGCCGGCCCCCCTAGTGCATAGTGGCGCATGGTATGACCAAAACGCCCTTATGTCACTAGTTGGCCGTTCCTCGTGTACGAGACTTTGCAAGGCACACATAAGTGAAGTGCACCAGTGATTTCACTATTCTCTGAGGTTCCCGTAGGGTGCCCCTAGTGAAGTCAACTAGTCAACTCGCAATATGTCCCGGTGCATCGCACCCATGTGGCAAAGTCCACTTATGACAAGGAATTGCTACATGCGTCTCTGCACACTAACCTAGGGTTTCCCCTTAGTGCACACACGTAGCTACGTATCTACCGTGCACTAGTGCGAAGCACTCATGGAGCGTAGGCTTAGAATTCTTGCTTCCTCTAACTACGTCTGTGTTTCGATGAGATGGTATAAGAACCGTACATAATGTCGATAAGGTAGAACCTTCAGGGACCAGGGTTCATGGCTTCCAACTCAGACTCGATTGACACACTACCTGAGTATACCATCGATCCTCTGAGTCCGAGTTAACCTGCATAGCCACCCAGAGTGCGACGCAGGCTGCACTCCAATTCCCCCGGACTTACTATGTTTTCCCTCTTACCCCTGCTCTCCGCTTAGTATGGTAAACTCGCTGTCCCTCCACTGGTGCCACGATGCAACTCGAGTGGTGGAGAATACCGTCAGACACGAGTGCTCATATGACTCGGTTCCTTCCAGGTTGACCACATACATCGTACCTCCGATTACTCTTCCGAGCTACCGGATCCGTCACCAGTCCAACTGATGACCACCTGGCCAGGGTTTAATACGACATAGGTCAGACCAAGGAACGCACCTCCCGTTAGGGGTGTGGATAGCCTGTAGGAGTGACATGCTGATGCAACGCCAGCCGGGTAACCCAGTACACCGTGGTTTTGGATCACTGCATCCGGATCCTCACACATTGGTGCGCCAAAGCACCACATAACTGGTTAGTCCACCAGACATGGTTCCTCAAGGTTTAGGATCGTTTTACCCTAAGCAGAAACACAGTTTAGTGCACCGGTGTCTGCTCACCGATCTGTGCACCGTGTTGGTTCCGTTCGGCCACAGACATTGTGCCTGGTAATGACCGTGGTGGAGACACCCACGCTCTGTCATCCCAACAGCTTATCCTGATAAGGCGATCAACCCTAATCAGAGCTGCGAACGTATTTAGGTTACATGGGACCAGTCCCTTGAGTCTCCCACTCAAGTGGATTACCATATAGCCATGGCTCTCTATTCTGTAATCAGAACACGTACTAAGGTACGTACCAATATGCATTCCTATACTATCAACCATACATAGCTAAACTATAGGTTTTTACGAGCTGTAGACCTCACCAATTCTAACAATCTCCCACTAGGTCTAACGAGGAATAACGGTGTTGAGCTCTGTAGCTTCTACATGCTGCCTAAAAGCCTTTGCAGGAATTCCCTAAAGGAATTGGCAACATTGTCTGTAGATTCCACCTCAGTACCGCTTGTAACATCCGCCCCAAACACACAAGATTTTGTCCGCTTTGCCCGTGCCCGCACGAGAACTTCCCAGGGAGGTCACCCATCCTGGTACTACTCTCGCCCGAGCACGCTTAACTACGGAGTTCTTACGAAATCCGTAGCGGCGCACGGTTTTAAAACGCGTCTTCTATGTTTGGGAGGGGAAATTATATAAGTAGCTCAGGATCTCCTTCTCTCCAGGCGATGTGGGGCTAACTCATGGCCTTGTACACCTCACCTCACCTCACCTCACCTCATCCATCTTGGCATTCCCGCCTCAGGAGTCTTGGCTCTTGGCTATTGGCCTATTAGATCTTGGTCGTCACAATCCACCCCCCTTAGGGCTACACGTCCACGTGTAGGGTTAGACCCCCCCATTGCGAGGAGAACCAGCTCTGATACCATTTTGTAACATCCGCCCCAAACACACAAGATTTTGTCCGCTTTGCCCGTGCCCGCACGAGAACTTCCCAGGGAGGTCACCCATCCTGGTACTACTCTCGCCCGAGCACGCTTAACTACGGAGTTCTTACGAAATCCGTAGCGGCGCACGGTTTTAAAACGCGTCTTCTATGTTTGGGAGGGGAAATTATATAAGTAGCTCAGGATCTCCTTCTCTCCAGGCGATGTGGGGCTAACTCATGGCCTTGTACACCTCACCTCACCTCACCTCACCTCATCCATCTTGGCATTCCCGCCTCAGGAGTCTTGGCTCTTGGCTATTGGTCTATTGGATCTTGGTCGTCACACCGCTACTTGCATTTCCTCCTATAACTGTCAGATCAAGTGGAGTTTGACTTGATGGGTTTCCTTTTACGGTGGTGCCTAGTCTCCTTGGACCTTGTTTACCGCTCTTCTGTTGCAACAACAGATAACTGAGCCTCTGGTACGCATCCCAAGTTCTCTAAGAACTTCCTAAGCCTTAGCACCTGATATACTACCTCACACGCTATAACGTGCTAAGCCTTTATGGTAGAGTCTGTGATGCACTCTTGCTTCACACTCTACCAACTACCGCTTCTAATCCTAAGATAAAAAATAATCCCTGAAATCAATTCTCTGGAACACACATCTGACACCAAAGTCAGATCTTGTGTGTCCAATTGATATCAGGACCTGTGAAGTGCAAGCTACAAACAGACCTGTGAAGTGCAATTCTCTGGAACACACATCTGACATAAAACAGTCCACCTTATGCCTCCTTAGGGTAACCTACAAACAGATATACCTGGAACTACACCTCTATCTAATCCCTCTTGTCCTTTTGCACAAGTGCAGGACAACCCTATATCTCGAGACACTATAGTGTCAGCTTTCGCTTAGACCATAGCTCTCTATAGGTCTGATGCACTTATCTAAATGAGAGATAGTTTCAGATATAAGCTACTGTTTTAAGGTACAACCCCACCAAAGTTGGGTAGTACACTTGGCGATGTTCATCATACTACGGACCATGTCAAACAGAGTCCGATTCCTTTCTCTCGGAGACTTTATCCTGACGTGTCATCCTTGGAGCAATTAACTGGGAGATAATCCCATGCTCTCTCAGGATCCTATGGAACTCGTCCGATAGTGACTTATTCCTTCGATTAAATCGAAGAGTCTTCTATCGTCTAGATGCTCTTGGAACCATAGACGTCAAAATTAACTAACTCCCATACCTTCATGGCCCTTTTAGTTATTCTGCCTTCCAGATTACACTCATAGGTTAGAAGGATCTTCGATGAATCTGTGAACAGAAACTCGGCCTTCATTTACCTCTGAATTTATCTGAGGCAAAATATCTAAATCAGAGGGGTCACAAATGGGGTAGATTCTCCGAAGGATTTAGATGAATTTTAATTAGACGCTACAACTGTCATGAAATCTATTTCCGAATTAAGATTAAATACAAAGAGATTATTCTGATCTATTCCTCTAGTAATAAAGTTATCTATTCAGTTTAAGATACACACCTACGGTGCTGTCTAAAACTAAAAACTTCATTTACCTAAGAGGAAACAGAACTATATCTCTAAAAATCAAAATCCGTGTTTTGAAAAAACTAAGACAATCATATCTAACAGCTTCCGCAACGGCTTATGGCATCAGTACCTATGTTAGGATTACTTCACTATAAAGTAGCCTTCTGCTTTCCTTGAATCTCTGTAGACCCGAAGTCTACATTCCAAGAAGCGTAAGAACTGCTACTAGATAGCGACTCAACTCCTAACATCCTGAGGCCATACTTAATCTTCAAATACCCTCTATACTCGCCAAAATAGAAACACTTCCGCCCTTGGCGTCACTAGACTTAGGAGTCCACACTAGTTTCTACACTAGAATAGTTTTTTATCTCTTATAAGTTACTCCTTTAGGTTCTTCTAAAAAAGACCTAGGTTAAGCACTAAAGGCTTTACCTTTAATCTTGATCTCATCATTTGTCTCTTGGAAATCTCCTTAGAAGTTCTACGTTTATCATCTCTAACTTGTTAAAGCTAAAGTCTCTGATAACGCCTTCGAAGGTTCCAGACAAGGATGCAAGACAGACGTCTTCCACTACCTCGTCATCTGGCACCATGTCTTTGGAATCTAGTTTGATCTGGAACTCAAGTATGTGTTCCCGAACAAGCATTCCCTTAGACATCTCGGTACCGACAAGTATCTTAGTGGAAAAGCGATAAGTCTACTAACTTCGCCTTCCAGACATCTTATGTAAGTAAAACTTTATTAGAGAAGACCCGGCATATCTCTGACTCGCTTCTAAAGAGCTGTCCGCAAGTCTGCTATAACATAACACTTGCACATCTCCTTAGACTCTCGCTAGTCGTCATATGCCCTAGTTAGTGCCCTAGTGATATCTGGACCCATTAGGTCTAGTACAGGGATATTTAGATTATATGCCAATGTACGTTTACTACCCTATGCATAAGCTAAAGAAAGCGCTTCTGCTCTACATAGTTAGAGACCCGATAATTGGTTCTCTTATGGGATAGGGAACTATATGGTTGAATGAAAACGAATGCAAAATAACTTATTTTATGGATTTTTAAAACAAGCTAATTATATCCAAATGCCAACACTACCCTCATAGTGAAGACACATCTATGGATTAATTTAACCATGTATGTAAGATCTCGGAATAGGCTGCACCTATCCGAGGGGGCAGTGTGCAGGTCATCCGCTTACACGGGTCTTTCCCTTGACCCTATCCAAATCTGCCAACTAAGGGCTTTGATGGACCATGGTTATCTTTTGGCCAGTACCACGTGATCACCATTGTCTTCGCAATGAATACCTCACGTGTACTTCGGATGCTTAACCACGAGCCTAGGCAATTACAGAACAGAAGTTCTAACGGCCCCCACGAGGGTGAGTAAAGCCTGAACCCTTGGCACCGTAACCGCCATATCCCGAGGGAGATCACTAAGTAACTTGGCATGGAAAAACACAGCTCTCACCCGAGGGGGTTGTTGAGTTATGCCCTCCCACCCGAGCACGAAGTGATTGGCCGTGGAGGCCAGGGGATCTCTAAAAGTCCTCTCTTGCATCCCTTGTTAAATTTGAGGGTTATTTTATGCAAGTATGAGTGTATACTAGGTCACGACAACCTATACACTAGACCCTGGACCTACCGTGCTCCCACTAGCGTTTCAAGCCTTTCGTGAAGCATTAATCGATCTTGGAATATCATAGTCCCTGCCTCAAGTGGATTTCTCCACTCAAGGGTCATATTATATATCCCAAGAACATCGATGCTTCGCAAACTTGGCTATCATACTAATGCCCTGGAGCCTAACCTAAGGTCAGACTGACTGGAAAGGACTTTCACTACCATGGCGTCTCACTTATAAATTTGACGAATGATGTCATAGTAGAATTCCAACTCATTCTAGGTTTCGATGCTGGCCAAATAGGCATACCCGACTAATCGGGTGTTGACCTAATGGTGGCATAACCAAATATGAGGAATTCTTACTATCATCAAGGGTCAATTAAATAATAGGCGTCACTAGTGGAATCCTATCCTAATAAGGTCGCTAGGACCCAAGGGGAAAGGGCATCCCTCTAACACAGATAATTAAATTATCGCATCGGGGTTCTCTATAGAAATATAAAGAACTACTGAAAGAAACAAGCACACAACTGAATCAAGTTCAGGGTCCGACCCCTGAACCTGACTGGCACAGCGAAGGCTCTTTGTCTCCTTCGCAAGGCTCCTCGATCCGGTGCAAGCCTTTATATACGATCTCCTAACGCTTTCTGCCATTTGTCGTCATCGTGTACGCTTCGCCGGATCGTCATCGTCCTCCAAGGTTCCGCTCGTCCTCCCAGTGGTGGATTTCCATGGCAAGTCCTCCTCTTCAATCTGTAACTGAAAAAGCTCTAGTACGCTTCGAGCAAGTGCTCGCTCGTACATAATTTCCTAGAACAAAAAGGAAAACAAACCTAGCAAAAAGCCTGGGAATCAAGGGTGGTCAATCTCCACCACTTGCCCGACTACGGCTCTAAAACCTATCCACACAGAGAAGAAAAAACACATCCAGACATATTTGCTAACACGGGGTCCGACCCCCGGTAGCAAGCAATCATATATCCAAAATTAATTTTAGAAGCGGCGCCCTTCAAGAACAATTCATAGAACATACAAAATATGTACTATGCATGATCTACTCCTAGAACCCCGATGGCGGCACATACTATTCATGCGCGCACATGACAGTTTCATGAAAAAAATGAAACGCACACCACTAGCGTGCTCTGATACCAATTGTTGGAAATAAATCCCTGGCAGAGGCCCTCAGCGGAAGCAAAGTAAAGGTCCAAGGACCGTGAGCGGTGTGCGTTACATATCAAAATTTTCATCGAAACGATCTACATATGCGTGTATGAATCTAGCATGGCATCTACGCGAACCCCTAACGATAATCTAACGCGAAAGAATAATCTAGCATGCATGCATGTTCTAATTATGTTAGATCTACTTGTTAGAGATCATACCTGCGTGCGGATTCTTTCACCGCGACAAATTTCTTCTTTGTCGATGGAGACGGGCTCGGATCTGTTCGACATAGGTTCGGTGCGACGGCCATAACTTTCTAGTTCGAACTCCGATTGAGCTAAAATTTGGACTGCAGGTAGCCAACTTCGAGACGCAACTTTTACAACAAATTTCACGTTGTTGGGACTTTTGTAGCTCCCAGAATCATAGAAATAACATTGATTTTCTATGCAGATTCTGGACAGCAAAAGGTTGTGGGAGACGCCTTCTAGTTCACCCGATCTCACACGATGCACGGCACCTCGTCGATGGATCTCTGAGTGCCTCCATACGAAGAGCCTTCTCCTTCTACGAAATACCACGCGAGGAAGACGAGTCACCATCCAATGGCGCAAGCGAGGTAGAGAGAGACGAGAGAGGAGATGCGAAGAGAGGAGAGGGGGGCGGCTAGGGTTTCCCCATGCATGGGCCGGCCCTAGGGCTTGCTTGGCTCCATAATTTCGTCCCCCCCTCTCTCCCTATTCCTTATGTAGGGCCGGCCTTATCCTTATGGATAAGCCTAGCGAATAGGATTGACTGATTCAAACCTCTTCCTATATATCTCTTCTTTTATCTCTATCTTTTCCTTGTTTTCGAAAACGGTCAAAAGCAGCACGTTTTCTGCGCCTCATGACCGACCCTTTCATCAGAGACAACAACCTCCTAAAACCAATAGGGCCGGCCTTGACCAGTCTCTCAACACTTAGGGTCGGCCCCCCTAGTGCATAGTGGCGCATGGTATGACCAAAACGCCCTTATGTCACTAGTTGGTCGTTCCTCGTGTACGAGACTTTGCAAGGCACACATAAGTGAAGTGCACCAGTGATTTCACTATTCTCTGTGGTTCCCATAGGGTGCCCCTAGTGAAGTCAACTCGCAACATGTCCCGGTACATCGCACCCATGTGGCAAAGTCCACTTATGACAAGGAATTGCTACATGCATCTCTGCACTAACCTAGGGTTTCCCCTTAGTGCACACACGTAGCTACGCATCTATCGTGCACTAGTGCGAAGCACTCACGGAGCGTAGGCTTGGAATTCTCGCTTCCTCTAACTACGTTCTGTGTTTCGATGAGATGGTATAAGAACCGTACATAATATCGTAAGGTGGAACCTTTAGAGACCAGGGTTCATGGCTTCCAACTCAGACTCTATCGACACACTACCCGAGTATACCATCGATCCTCTGAGTCCGAGTTAACCTGCGTAGCCACCCAGAGTGCGACGCAGGCTGCACTCCAATTCCCCCGGACTTACTATGTTTTCCCTCATACCCCTGCTCTCTGCTTAGTATGGTAAACTCGCTGTCCCTCCACTGGTGCCATGATGCAACTCGAGCGGTGGAGAATACCGTCAGACTCGAGTGCTCATATGACTCGGTTCCTTCCAGGTTGACCACATACATCGTACCTCTGATTACTCTTCCGAGCAACCGGATCCGTCACCAGTCCAACTGATGACCACCTGGCCAGGGTTTAATATGACGTAGGTCAGACTAATGAACGCACCTCCCGTTAGGGGTGTGGATAGCCTGCAGGAGTGAGATGTTGATGCAACGACAGCCGGGTAACCCAGTACACTGTGGTTTTGGATCACTGCATCCGGATCCTCACACATTGGTGCGCCAAAGCACCACACAACTGGTTAGTCCACCAGACATGGTTCCTCAGGGTTTAGGATCGTTTTACCCTAAGCAGAAACACAGTTTAGTGCACCGGTGTCTGCTCATCGATCTGTGCACCGTGTTGGTTCCGTTCGGCCACAGACATTGTGCCTGGTAATGACCGTGGTGGAGACACCCACGCTCTGTCATTCCAACAGCTTATCCTGATAAGGCGACCAACCCTAATCAGAGCTGCGAACGTATTTAGGTTACATGGGACCTGTCCCTTGAGTCTCCCACTCAAATGGATTACCATGTAGCCATGGCTCTCTGTTCTGTAATCAGAACACGTACTAAGGTACGTACCAATATGCATTCCTATACTATCAACCATACATAGCTAAACTATAGGTTTTTACGAGCTGTAGACCTCACCAATTCTAACATTTCCTTCTTGTTGTATCTGTAAGCTCTTCACATGTAAAAGCTCACTCCTGTACTCAGAAACTTTTTAAGAAATAAAGATATCTTTTTGGTGTTTGAAATTGTATGTCTCTTGTATTGATCTTTTTAAATGTTTGTGTTCTGGATGGTCTTGGAATGTTTGAATATACATAAACACTTGACTGTAAGGGGCCGAGTCGCAACTCGATCACCCAAACTTGTTAAATAACTTGAAAGTTGAAGGTTGTGTTGTAACACAACTTGAAACCGTTTAACATTTGTATGTGAGGGGTTGAGTCGCAACTCAAGCACCCAAACTTGTTAGACGATATTGCAATTGAAGGTTATTTAATATTTGTGCGTAAGGGATCGCGTCGCAACGCAAACTCCCGAACTTGTTAAATTGACCCAGTGACTTGAAGGTTGTTTTGTTTCACAACCCGAAACCATTTAACATCTGCCTATAAAGGGTTGAGTCGAAACTCAAGCACCCAAACTTGTTAAACGACCTGGTAATTTGAATGCAGATAATTTTGAACTTGAATGTAGATAACTTGAAACTGCTCCAGAACTTGACTTGAGAAGATGAACATTTGAAAGAAATCTTTATTCATCATGGAATTTACATCATGGGTAGAACATTTTGAGATGTCTAGCATTCCAAGCTCATGGTAGTCTATCTCCTTCTGGTGAAATTAGCCTATAAGATCCTTTGCCTCCTATTGATTCGACAATGTATGGACCTTTCCAGTTGGGAGCTAGTTTCTCGCTGCTGTGTTCTTTGGTATTGTAGAAAGCTGCTCTACGACCAGGCTGCCAATCGGGAACTGTCTCTTGTGAACCTTTTCATCGTAGGCTCATTTGATCTTCTGTTGATATTTGGCAACACGTAGGGCTGCTCGATCTCGTAATTCTTCAGAGAAATCCAGATCGTTGACTCGAAGCTCTTCATTAACTCCTTCTTTGATTGCTCTCGTCTTTAAAGTGTTCGAGATGGCCTTTGTTGGGAGCACTGCTTCTGACTCATATGTTAGGCGAAAGGGTGCGAACCCAGTTGATCTACTTGGAGTTGTCCGATAGCCCCACAAGACTTTAGGTAGGACTTGCTCCCATAATCCTTTCTTATCATCGAGTTTCTTCTTGAGTAGACCAAGGATAGCTCTATTGGAGGCTTCAGCTTGGCCATTGCACTGGGGGTACCTTGGGGTTGAGTAGAAAAGTTTGATCCCATTGTTGAGGCAGAACTCACGAAACTTGTCAGAGTCAAATTGAGCCCCATTGTCAGTAACAAGAACTTGTGGCATGCCAAATCTTGAGAAGATATTATGTCTGATGAATTTGATGACTTCATCGTCAGTCTCACGAAAGAGTGGTACCGCTTTGACCCATTTGGTGAAGTAATCTGTAGCCAAGAGCAGATACTTCTTTTTGCTTGGAGTTGGTGGGAAAGGACCTGTGGGTGCAAATTTTGGTAAGAAATCTGCAAGCAGCGGGACCCACCGGCCCTGCCTGGTGGGCCCCCGGAGACCACAGCGGGACCCACCGGCCCTGCCTGGTGGGCCCCCGAGTACCACGGCGGGACCCACCGGCCCTGCCTGGTGGGCCCCCGAGTACCACAGCGGGACCCACCGGCCCTGCCTGGTGGGCCCCCGAGTACCACAGCAGGACCCACCGGCCCTACCCAGTGGGCCCCCGAGTACCACAGCGGGACCCACCGGCCCTGCCTGGTGGGCCCCCGAGTACCACAGCAGGACCCACCGGCCCTGCCCAGTGGGCCCCCGAGTACCACAGCAGGACCCACCGGCCCTGCCCAGTGGGCCCCCGGAGACCACAGCGGGACCCACCGGCCCTGCCTGGTGGGCCCCCGAGTACCACAGCGGGACCCACCGGCCCTGCCTGGTGGGCCCCCGAGTACCACAGCGGGACCCACCGGCCCTGCCTGGTGGGCCCCCGAGTACCACAGCGGGACCCACCGGCCCTGCCTGGTGGGCCCCCGAGTACCACAGCAGGACCCACCGGCCCTGCCCAGTGGGCCCCCGAGTACCACAGCAGGACCCACCGGCCCTGCCCAGTGGGCCCCCGGAGACCACAGCAGGACCCACCGGCCCTGCCTGGTGGGCCCCCGAAGGCTACAGCGGGACCCACCGGCCCTGCCTGGTGGGCCCCCGGAGACCGCAACGGGACCCACCGGCCCTGCCTGGTGGGCCCCTGAAGGCTTTCGAGGGACCCACCGGCCCTGCCTGGAGGATCCCCAGATACGGCAGCAGAAACCGCCATTTGCCCCGGAATTCCTCCCCGGGAATCCTATAAATAGCAGAGTCTTCGAATGTAAAAGGATCGGACTCTCAGTTCTAAAACCAGAGCTCTGAGATTTCCAACTTCCCATCTACCATCTCTCTTTGATCTTCTTCTCTCCTTCGAAGAGATCAGAGTGTTTCTAGTGATACTCGGCCTGTCGAGATCACTTCGACATAAGTGTTAATGAATTCGGGTTGCTCCCTATAGCACGGAGACGTAGGCTTCGGCTGAACTCCGAGATCACCTCTCGTGTCTACTCTCTGATTGCATATCTCTTTCTATTGACATATCAAAAGGCTTCAACTTCAATCAACAGATCGATCAACGATCTTCGACGTCAACTTCAACTCCAATTGACTGGTGCTGCGAAAGTCTTCGGGTCGGCACGAAGATTTTCCCCCACAGTTTTGACCGATCACTTTTTGACCGATCAAATTTGACCGATCACTTCAACCGATCACTTTGACCGATCGATCAGACTTGACCGATCAGTCAAAATTCAACCGATCAGTCTATTTTCAAACGCTAACACTCGACAAAGCTCCTCTACGTGTGTGACAGGGGGTCGTTAGCTTTGCACCACGAATCCAAGCCAGCCAAGGTGGCCTCTTAGCTAACTTGGAGGGGGTAACTGTGGGTGCAAATTTTGGTAAGAAATCTGCAAGCAGCGGGACCCACCGGCCCTGCCTGGTGGGCCCCCGGAGACCACAGCGGGACCCACCGGCCCTGCCTGGTGGGCCCCCGAGTACCACGGCGGGACCCACCGGCCCTGCCTGGTGGGCCCCCGAGTACCACAGCGGGACCCACCGGCCTTGCCTGGTGGGCCCCCGAGTACCACAGCAGGACCCACCGGTCCTGCCCAGTGGGCCCCCCAGTACCACAGCGGGACCCACCGGCCCTGCCTGGTGGGCCCCCGAGTACCACAGCAGGACCCACCGGCCCTGCCCAGTGGGCCCCCGAGTACCACAGCAGGACCCACCGGCCCTGCCCAGTGGGCCCCCGGAGACCACAGCGGGACCCACCGGCCCTGCCTGGTGGGCCCCCGAGTACCACAGCGGGACCCACCGGCCCTGCCTGGTGGGCCCCCGAGTACCACAGCGAGACCCACCGGCCCTGCCTGGTGGGCCCCCGAGTACCACAGCGGGACCCACCGGCCCTGCCTGGTGGGCCCCCGAGTACCACAGCAGGACCCACCGGCCCTACCCAGTGGGCCCCCGAGTACCACAGCAGGACCCACCGGCCCTGCCCAGTGGGCCCCCGGAGACCACAGCGGGACCCACCGGCCCTGCCTGGTGGGCCCCCGAAGGCTACAACGGGACCCACCGGCCCTGCCTGGTGGGCCCCCGGAGACCGCAACGGGACCCACCGGCCCTGCCTGGTGGGCCCCTGAAGGCTTTCGAGGGACCCACCGGCCCTGCCTGTAGGATCCCCAGATACGGCAGCAGAAACCGCCATTTGCCCCGGAATTCCTCCCCGGGAATCCTATAAATAGCAGAGTCTTCGAATGTAAAAGGATCGGACTCTCAGTTCTAAAACCAGAGCTCTGAGATTTCCAACTTCCCATCTACCATCTCTCTTTGATCTTCTTCTCTCCTTCGAAAAGATCAGAGTGTTTCTAGTGATACTCGGCCTGTCGAGATCACTTCGACATAAGTGTTAGTGAATTCGGGTTGCTCCCTATAGCACGGAGACGTAGGCTTCGGCTGAACTCCGAGATCACCTCTCGTGTCTACTCTCTGATTGCATATCTCTTTCTATTGACATATCAAAAGGCTTCAACTTCAATCAACAGATCGACCAACGATCTTCGACGTCAACTTCAACTCCAATTGACTGGTGCTGCGAAAGTCTTCGGGTCGGCACGAAGATTTTCCCCCACAGGACCTAAGAAGTCCAACCCCCATTGATGAAAAGGCCACGAACTTGTTAGTTGGTGGAGCTCATCTGCCGAGAGGTGGATGGCTTGAGCATGTCGTTGGCATGGCTCACATCTTTGAATCACTTGGTGAGCGTCTCTCGCTATTGTTGGCCAGTAGTAACCTTGCAACTTTGTCTTGGCTTCAAGAGATCTTCCTCCTGAATGATTCCCGCAGGCTCCGGAATGGACGTCGAGTAAGATTGTCTTTGCTTGCAAAGGACCAATGCACTTGAGTAACATCCCGTTATGTGACCTGAAATATAGATCTTCTTCTTGGAGGCTATAGCATGGCAGTTTTCTTTGAAGTCTTCTCGCTTGAGTTGGATCCTCTGGCACCTTTCCTTGCTTGAAGAAGTCAAAGATTGGCTGTCTCCAATCTTCGAGTTCATGTGTGGTGGCATGATCGGAGGCTGGTTGTTCTCCACCCCCGGTCCTTTTAGTAGTGGTGATGACTTGTTGCTCGAGAGTAATCTTGGGTGATTCTTGATAATCGATTTGTATTTGCCTTCCTCCGAGCGAATCTCTAAGGACCGAGGCAGCGTTAGTCAAAGCATCTGCTTCTCGATTTTTTGCTCTCGGGACTTGGATGAATTCGATGTTATCAAAGCGTTGTTGAAGATATCGCACTAGAGTCAAATAATGCTGCATCCTCTCTTCCCTCGCCATATACTCCCCATTAATTTGTCTTATGATTAGCTGGGAGTCGCTGTAGATGGTGAGTTGATCTATCCCCAGGGATTCAGCCATTTCGAGTCCAGAGACGAGTGCTTCGTATTCGGCTTCATTGTTAGTGGCGTTGAATCCAAGGAGAATAGCCTTCTGAAGATGATCAAGTTCGGGGGATACTAAGACTATCCCAATTCCCGAACCGATCGTGCTCAAAGCTCTATCAGTGTAAAGTTTCCATCGAGCTGGTGAGGTGATAGAAGCCTCAAGGCTTGGATTGGGCTTTGCAGATAGATCGAAAGGAGGTTCATCTTCATCTTCAATGCGCATATCGACATCCTCCTCCCAAGTTATGGGGTCTTCGACTGGGAAGTCAGCTAAGAAATCAGCGATTGCTTGTCCCTTGAGTGAAGTGCGAGGTTCGAATTGGATCCCAAGGGCACTCATCTCGATCACCCATTTGGTCATTCGACCCGCTCGACCCACTTTATCGAGGATATCTTTGAGTGGGTATTCTGAGATGACTGTGATCAGGTGGGAGATAAAATAGGATTGGAGTCGTCTTGATGCCTTGAGTAAGGCTAATACGACCTTCTCAATTTTTGAATAATGAGTCTCTGCCGGTAGGAGCGTATGGCTGATGTAGTAGATCGGATACTCGGTACCTTCTCTTCCACTGACCAGGACCGAGCTGATTGCTTGGTCGGTGACGGCAAGGTAGAGCCAGAGATCCTCTTTCGGGAGAGAAGCTATTAGGATGGGAGCTCGCACAAGATATTTCTTGACTTCTTGAAAGGCTTCTTCACAAATTAGACTCCATCCGGAAGTATCTGCCTTTCGTAGCTTGTCGAAGAGTGGCTTGCACTTGTCGGAAGACTTTGAGATGAATCGATTGAGGGCGGCTAATCTTCCAGTGAGGCGCTGCACTTCTTTCCGATTTGTAGGTGATGGCATATCCATGATAGCTCGAATTTGGTCCGGGTTGGTTTCGATGCCCCTCCTGGTCACAAGGTGACCTGGGAACTTGCCCGATTGAACTCCGAAAGCACATTTGGCTGGATTGAGCTTCATGCGATACTTTCGGAGAATTTGGAATGTCTCTGCCAGATCAGAGAGGTGGCTCTTTCGATTGTGACTTTTGGTGAGAAGGTCGTCGACATAGACTTCGACGTTGCACCTGATTTGATCTTCGAACATCTTGGTGACTAGCCTTTGATAGGTAGATCCAGCATTTTTGAGGTCGAAGGGTATTACGTTGTAGCAGTAAAGACCTCGGCTAGTTACAAAGCAAGTCTTCTCTCGATTGTCCGGGTGTAGTGGAATTTGATTGTACCCAGAGTATCCATCCATGAAAGATAAGAGCTCGTGGCCAGCAGTGGCATCGACGAGCCTATCTATTCTTGGCATGGGAAAAGGATCTTTGGGACAAGCCTTGTTGAGGTTGGTGAAGTCGATGCACACTCTGACCTTCCCATTTTTTTTTGGGACAGCAACTATATTGGAGATCCAAGTGGGGTACTCTACTTCATGAATGAAGCCTGTTGCGAGTAGCTTACTGTCCTCCTCTTGAACTGCGACTTGTAGTTCCGGTCGGATTGTGCGTAACTTTTGCTTGACAGGCTTCACTCCTTCTTTGATTGCGAGCCGATGGCACGCGTCATCTGGATTGATCCCAGGCATATCTTCGAAGCACCAAGCGAAGACGTCAATGTTGGATTGAAGGAAGAATACCATGTCTCGTGCTTCTGCATTGCTGAGACCGGTACCGATGAATGTTTCTTGAGGGAGATCTCCACTACCAATGTTGATCGGGATGATCTCTTCGATTGAGGACGATGCCTCCCACTCGACTGGCGGGGGCTCGGTCAGTGGGATCTCCTTTGGTTGCTACCTTAAAGAAGGACTAGCTTCATCTCTGGGTCGCTTTGGGGGAGCGATATTTATTCTGCGATCTGTTTTCGTAGTAGCCACTTTGCAAGATCGTTCGGCTTGTTGATCTCCTCGAATGCATACAATACCCTCCCCCGTTGCAAACTTGAGAAGTTGATGGTATATAAGAAGAGGAGATGGCATTGATCTGATGTAGAAATGGTTGACCGAGGATGATATTGTAGTTGGACGTCCCCTCGACGATCGCAAACCTCACCGAGACTCGAGTCTCTCGGCTAAGGTCGAGGGTGAACCTTGATTCGCCCATTGTTATGCTCTGTTCGCCGTTGAAGCCCGTGATTACCGTTGGGACAACTTCCAGACTTGAATATTTGTGTCCCAGACGCTTGAAGCAGTCTGAGAACATGATGTCGATGGAGCTTCCGGTGTCGATGAGGATGCGATTGACAGTGCTTCCATCGATGATGAGCTTCAGGACCAGGGGGTCTCGATATGGAGTATGAACTCCTTGAAGATCGGTGTCGTTGAAAACGATGGAGGGCCAAGCTAAGCCTTTGACGGGCTTCTCGATCCAGGTATGTTCCTTGTTCGCCGCAGAGCGAACATGGAAGATGCATCGAATTTGTCGATCAACTTCCTTCCCGGTTAGCGCTTGGTTGTGCAATGACCTATGAATGCCAAAGACGTTGGCACGCACAGTGATAGGTGATCGATTGGAAGAGATTTGATGGACCTAACAAGCCTCTTTCCCCTTTGCGGAGGTTCGGCGCTGATCTTGTCCACCCTTGACAAACTCTTGGAGATGGTCTTCGTGTAGTAGATCGTCGAGATGGTATCTCAATCGATAGCATTTGTCGGTAGGATGGCCATGACTGCGATGGAAATCGCAGTAAACTGTTTTGTCTGCAGTGACCTTGGTGTCGGGCTGCAAAGGATTAGGCCTCCGGAGGAACTCTTCGTGTTGAATCCGGTCAAGGATTTGCTCGATCGGTAGATTCCAATCGGTAAAAGTGGTCTTCTTCGGAGGGGATCTGCGCTCGTCATTTCTTGATCTCTTGTGTGCAGGGGGAACTACTGCCTCTGCATTGTGAGCTTTGGTAGCATACTTCGGGGCTTTCCTTTCGGTAGGTTGCCTCTTCGTCTCTCGCCCCTTTCGGGCAACTTGATCATCTTCAACTTCAATCTCTCTTTGGATCCGATCGAACATTGAACCCAGAGAAGGAGGAGGATTGCGAATGAAGTCGTTGTAGATGTGCCAGTCGAATTGGAGGGCATTCTGGAAGGCTAGCATAATAGCCTCATCGTCCAAATGCCTTCCTGAGAGGGTGGCGTGCTCGTTGCGGAATCTCCTTGTGAAGCTACGGAGACTCTCGTCAGCACCCATCCTTAGCCGGTAGAGGGAGTCAAGCTTCTTCTCCGGCTTCAAGTTAAGCTGATAGTGCTGCACGAAATGGTTAGCCAGTACTCCGAACTGGGTGATGGATTCAGCCCGGAGGTTATGGTACCAATCAAGGAAAGGTTCATCGAGGCTCCCGGCGAAGGTGCGGCAAAGCACGTTGTTTTCTTCCTTGTGCGGCGTCAGGGCTTGCTTGAAGGCGACTATGTGGAGAGTCGGATCACCCTTGAGGCAATTGAATTTGGGGAGAGTGGGAGTCCTCCATCCCTTAGAAAATACTGACTGGAACAGGCTCTGATAGAGGGGTCTAGTAGAGGAGTATCCCTCCTTTCGACCATGCCCCCGACCTGGATGCAGGTCAAGAGGCAAGATCGCGAGGTCTAGCTCGGGCCTTTGAGTGTCAGCCGGTTGGAGTCGGTGACGAAGATCCGTTCCGGCTCCATGTTGAAGTGGGATGGATGGAGAAGCTCTACTTTTTGAGGGTGCCCCTTTCATCTGGTGTCTTCTTGATAAGTCGGGCTTTGAAGGTATCCTCCTGTCACAGTTGCGACTGGAAAAGGATTGGGAGGACTCATCGTTAATGCGATCCCAAACACTCTGCTTCCACGGGGAAGCAGAGGGAGTTGGGTCGCTATGAATCCTCTCAAGGGCAGCAGTGCCCATTGATCTTCATGGCTCGGAGTGGATCGATTATCGTGGTAGATCGACCCTCTCGTTAGTCGAGGGGATAGGAAGAGCAATCCCGGCTTCGGAAGCTGCCTTCTTGAGAGCATCCCTTTTAGCAGTGAGGGCGGCATTCTACTTAGCCAGTCGTAGCAGTTGATAGTCGACCGCCGAGATTTGGTAGGTCAACGGAGGGTCTTCAGCAGGAGCCGGGGCAGTCTGCCCAATTGATTGTCGAGGAAGGGGTGCGATCGGTCGATCGACTGATCTTCCGCTGCCTGAGCGAACCCCCACTTCGGGGACAGCAAGGGGCTGTCCGAAATTGAGCCGTTGACTCATTGAACGAGTCTCCGGACGAGGTTGAAGTGTGTTACTTCCCTCTGGTTGACCCTGATGCTTTGTCCTCGCTATTTATGGAAAGCGAAGAATGTAACCAGATTGCTGATGTCCGAACGGTTGTCTGCTTAACCAAAGGGGCGGGGAAGTCTGACTATCTAGATCGGTTGTCTGCTCAACCGATATGCTCAACCGATCTGATACTTGTTATAAAGCGGACTTGGCTTCTCGCTCGATCCCACAGACGGTGCCAAACTGTGGGGGAAAAATCTTCGTGCCGATCCGAAGACTTCACCTCACTAGTCAATTGATGTTGAAGGGTAGATCATTGATCGATCTATTGGTTAGAAGGTATGTTTGAAGACTGGTGCCTTAGTGACTTTGAGTTAGCTCTCTCAATAAGCAAACAGAGAAGAATTGACACAAGGTATGATCTCGGAGTTCAGCCGAAGCCTACATCTCTGTGCTATGGGGAGCAACCCGAATTCACTATCACTTGACTCGAAGTAACCTCGACAGGCCGAGTGTTACTGTAGTATCTCCGACCTCTTCAGAGATAAGAAGAAGATTGAGGAGAGTTAGAGGATGGAAAGCTGGAATTCTAGAGCTCTGGTTTTAGAACTGGGATTTTGGATCCCTTTTATATCTGAAGGCTTTTGCTATTTATAGGATTTCTTGGAAAGGAGTATAGGGTAAATGGCGGTTTTTGCTGTCGCTTCTGGAGGATTCCATAGACAGGGTTGGTGGGTCCCACCGTCGTCTCTGGGGATTCCCCAGGCAGGGCCGATGGGTCCCGTGGAAGTCTCTGTGGGCCCACCGGGCAGGGCCGGTGGGTCCCGCGGAAGTCACTGTGGGCCCATCGGGCAGGGACGGTGGGCCCTGCGGTAGTCTCTGTGGGCCCACCGGGCAGGGCCGGTGGGTCCTGCGGTAGTCTCTGTGGGCCCACCGGGTAGGGCCTGTGGGTCTCGTTGTTTGCAGACTTCTTGCCAAAATTTGCACCCACAGGCCATTCGATTCCAATCAATCCAATGGATGAAAATCAAACGAACACAAAATTCGTCCCATATGCACTGTGCGCTGCAGGCCAAAAGTGCGCTGCGAACTCCCGGTCGTCCGACCAACGTGGAATCAAACAGCGTTGTCCGCCCGCATATATTAATTGGTCCGGGTGATTTCCATCCATTGGATCGATGGGGAATCGAACGGACCAAAAAAATTTCGTTGTTACTGTAACAACGAATTTATTTTGGGCCGTTCGATTCCAATCGATCCAACGGATGAAAATCGAACTAACACAATTCGTCCTATCCGTTGGATCGATGGGAATCGAACAGACCAAAAAAAATTTGTTGTTACTGTAGACACTACAGTAACAGCGAATTTGTTTTGGGCCGTTCGATTCCAATCGTTCCAACGGTTGGAAATCGAACGAACACAGAATTCATCCCATCCGTTGGATCGATTGGAATCGAACAGCCCAAAACAAATTCGTTGTTACTGTAGTGGCTACAGTAACAACAACAAAAATTTGGTTCGTTCGATTTCCATCGATCCAGATGGAAATCACTCGGACCAACCAATATATGCAAAGAGAGAGAGAGAGAGAGAGAGAGAGAGAGAGAGAGAGAGAACGAGAGAAATTGAAGAGGGGTTGCAGTTGGGCCTCGTTGTCTTCGAAGCCATTATTACACCTTACATTTTGTTTAGCCATACGATTATAGTTAATCGGATGGTCAACACAAATTTCGATGAGATGGGAAGTATCAGTCGCTCTATTTAGATTCGAACGGTTAGCTCTGTTTTGAATCGGACGGGGAATGAGCTGAGTGCAATTATGGGGGAGTGGGAACCATGTATAGGTGGCGGCCATATTTTTACATTAAAACCCACCAATATATTATAGAGTTTAATTTTTACAATTTGATCAATCATTCATTTATTTCTTCTTTCTCTTCAATCCCACACCTCCATCTGATTTACATTCAATCTCATTCGTTCCCCCCATTCAATCTCATCTGTTCCCCCCTCCATATTATACCTGGTAACGTACGGCACCCTCTTCCGGGGTATTTTTGGAAAAAAATTTTGTGGGATTGATCACCCACCCTTGGATAGAACACACAAAAATTTTTAGCTCGATCCAAGACCTATGGACCGTCCAAATGTGTTGATCAAAATGACGACAAACATGAACAACCGATAAAAGTCGATCACATTTGGACGGCCTACAGGTCTTGGATCGAGCAAAAATTTTGTGTGTGTGCTATCCAAGGGTGGGTGATCAATCCCAAAAAAAAAAAATTCCAAAATACCCCAGAAGGGAGTGGCCGCACATTAAGCCCGCACGTTTCCGGCCGCAATATATCACTACTATATATATATATATATATATATATATATATATATATATATATATATATATATATATATATATATATATATATATATATATATATATATATATATATATATATATATATATATATATATATATATATATATATATATATATATATATATATATATATATATATATATATATATATATATATATATATATATATATATATATATATATATATATATATATATAAGAATGGGATCCGTTGACAACTCAAAATGGGAGGTAAATTTACCTCCCATTTTAAACTTGATTCAATCAGTGGATAGAGGTTTCCGAATTTGCTGATTTTTTGTGAGGATGATCAACATGGCAATTTGATCATCCTCATAAAAAATCAGCAAATTCGAATACTTATATGGGCGTCAAATGTGTTATTCAAATTAATGGTTCAAATAGACAGTTCAGAAAAGCTTGATTCATAGTTGATCATCCTCACAAAAAATTAACAAAATCTGAAACTTCTAAGGGCGCCGATTGAATCAAGCTTTTCTGAATCGTCTATTTGATGCACCTAGAGGTTTTAGAATGGGCTAATTTTTGGTAGACATGTTATCTATGGTATGTTAATCATCCTCACAAAAAATCAGCCCATTCTAAAACCTCTAGGAGAATCAAATCCGCTTTTCAAATCAACGGTTAAAATTGATAGTCAAAAACCGTTGATTTGAAGAGCGCATTTGATGCACCTAGAGGTTTTAGAATGGGCTGGTTTTTTGTGAGGATAATCAACATACCATAGACAACATACCTACAAAACATTAGCCCAATCTAAAGCCTATAGGTGCATCAAAGGGTGTTGGGTTATTACTGGGTCAAAATTTGCTGGGTCAGCCAATCCCAACCCTATATATATATATATATATATATATATATATATATATATATATATATATATATATATATATATATATATATATATATATATATATATATAGCGGGGTGCTTAGGTGCAATCCTGGGGTCCGTGCGGTCCACGTCCGCAGTCGTCCGATACATAACACCGTGCATCCGATGCATGCGGCGGGTGCATCGAACGACTACGGATGTGGACCGCACGGACCGCACCTAAGCATCCCCATATATATATATATATATATATATATATATATATATATATATATATATATATATATATATATATATATATGGGTCTGGATCCAGAAACATGCTACTTTGCCACAGAGTTAGTCACACATCATACAAATCGCTAGATAGAGGTTTCAGAATTTTTTGATTTTTGGTAAGGATTATCAACTTCCCTTAGATAGCACATCTATAAAAAATCAGCACATTCTAAACCCTTTAGGTGCATCAAATCTAAAAATCTTTATCGATCGTTCATTTTAGCCGTTAAATTGAAGGGAATATTTGATTAGTTTATACGTTTTAGAATACGTTGATTTTTTGCTGATGTGCTATCTATGGCTAGGTTGTCACCCTCACAAAAAATCAACAAATTATGAAACCTCTATCTTGGGTTTTTGAGATGCATGTCTAACTCTGTGGCAAAGTAGCATGTTTCTGGATCCTGACCATATATGGGAAAAGGGATGCTGGACCTGAGGTGCAGCGTCGTTGCTGCACCTCAGGCATTGTTTGACAATCCTAGAAGTTTTGGAATTTGATGAAATTTGGTGAGGGTGTTGTCTAGGGTAAGATGATCAAGCTCACCAATTTTCATCAAATTCCAAAACTTCTAAGGAGTTCAAATGGTCGAAGCAAAATCAGCCGTCCGTAGTCATCGTTAACATCTGCAGATTTTGTCTCGATTATTTGACCCCCCCTAGAAGTTTTGGAATTTGATGAAAAATGGTGAGGATGATCATCTTACCCTAGACAACACCCTCACCAAATTTCTTCAAATTCCAAAACTTGTAGGGGGGTAAACAAGCGAGAGGGGTGCATCAACGATGCTACACCTCGGGTGCAGGCTCCCCGCCCCATATATATATATATATATATATATATATATATATATATATATATATATATATATATATATATATATATATATATATATATATATATATATATATATATATATATATACAGAGAGAGAGAGAGAGGCCTGTTACGTTGCGTTGTGCGCTGCCCGACGAGAAAATGAGCTGCGAGCGAAACTGGCCGTCCGATCGTGCGGATCGCCTGCGAACCCGGCTGAATTCCCCTGCCCGCCTGATCCCCTGGACCCAGCCGTCTGATCCCGTGCAGCACACCCCCACTAGGCATTTGATCTTATGGTTCGATTCCCATCCGTTCGATCGATGGGAATTGAACGGACAAAAATGTTTTTTTGATATTACTGTAGCACTATAAGACAAAAATGTCTTATGCACTGCTGCGTGCATCGCATGCACACAGCGCGTGTATCAGACGGCTGCGGTGCGATGCCGCACGCACCGCATGCCGCATTTTAGCATACCCCTATATATATATATATATATATATATATATATATATATATATATATATATATATATATATATATATATATATATATATATATATATATATATATATATATATATATATAGGGGACGAGGAGCCTGCACCTGAGGTGTAGCAAGAACGCTACACCTCAGGCATTGTTTACGTACCTAGAAGTTTTGGAATTTGATGAAATTTGGTGAGGGTGTTGTCTAGGGTAAGATGATCATCCTCACAAATTTTTATCAAATTCCAAAACTTCTAGGGGGTCAAATGGTCGAAGCAAAATCTGCCGTCCGTAGTCACCGTTAAAATTTGCAGATTTTGTTTCGACCATTTGACCCCCCTAGAAGTTTTGGAATTTGATGAAAATTTGTGAGGATGATCATCTTACCCTAGACAACACCCTTTCCAAATTTTATCAAATTTCAAAACTTCTAGGCAGGTAAACAATGCCTGAGGTGCAGCGTTCTTGTTGCACCTTGGGTGCAGGCTCCCCGTCCCCATATATATATATATATATATATATATATATATATATATATATATATATATATATATATATATATATATATATATATATATAGGGTCAGGATCGGATGACCCAGCAAATAACCCAGCACCCTTTGAGGCACCTAGAGGTTTTAGAATGGGCTGATTTTTTGTAGACATGTTGTCTATGATATGTTGATCATCCTCACAAAAAATCAATCCATTCTAAAACCTCTAGGTGCATCAAATGAGATCTTCAAATCAACGGTTAAAATTGACAATCAAAAATCGTTGATTTGAAGAGCGCATTTGATACACATAGAGGCTTTAGAATGGGATGATTTTTTGTGAGGATGATCAACATACCATAGACTACATGTCTACAAAAAATCAACTCATTCTATAACCTCTAAGTGCATCAAAGGGTGCTGGGTTATTAATAGGTCAAAATTTGCTGGGTCATCCGATCCTGACCCATATATATATATATATATATATATATATATATATATATATATATATATATATATATATATATATATATATATATATATATATATATATATATATATATATATATATATATATATATATATATATATATATATATATATATATATATATATATATATATAGGCCTGGTATCCGTTGACAATCCGTTATCTTGACAACCCGTTGACAACCCACCATTTGAAGGGGCTAGAGGTTTTAGAATTTGCTGATTTTTTGTGAGGATAATCATTATAGCAAGTTGATCATCCTCACAAAAAATCAACAAATTCTGAAACCTCTAATGGCGCCAAATGTTATAAGCTTTTCTTAACCGTCAATTTGAACCGTTAATTTGAATAACATATTTAATGCCCTTATAAGTTTCAAAATTTGTTGATTTTTTGTGAGGATGATCACTATGACAAGTTGATCATCCTCACAAAAAATCAGCAAATTCAGAAACCTCTATCCAATGATTGAAGCTAGTTGTAAGTAGGTTATAAATTTACCTCCCATTTTGGGTTGTCAACGGATCCCACCCCATATATATATATATATATATATATATATATATATATATATATATATATATATATATATATATATATATATATATATATATATATATATATATATATATATATATATATAATAAGGGACGATGGTTGTGGGGGGGACAAATGAACTGAGACAAAGGATCGGCTCAGATTTATCTAGAGGAGGGGGAGACTCGATCACAGTCGTCCGTTTCCAACTAAGGCTCATAAATGCCCCTCTTAAATCATCTTAACCCACCCCCATTCCTCTTAAACCATTCTGATCCATCGAATCTAAATCCCATCCGGATCCAAGCCTCCTCCCCATTCCTGGTGCCCGCATCATCATCCATCTCATCCTGGAAGAGAAAGAGCAGCCCCCCCTCTCATCCGTCCGATCCAAACCCTTGATACTCGCTGCCTCCATCCAGCCGCAGCCCCCAGCCGCAGCCCCCAGCCTCGGTACCCGCAACCCTTTTACATCCCACTCCCGAAATAGCAAGAGAGTAGAACCTCCCCTCTCATCCGTCCGATCCAAACCCTTGATACCCGCTGCCTCCATCCAGCCGCAGCCCCCGCCTCTTTCGACACCCCCCATCCAGCCTCGGTACCTGAAACCTCCATCCAGCCATGGTGCCCGCAGCCCCCCCGCCTCGGTCCCTGTAGCCACCGCCTCCCTTGGTCCCTGCAGCCCGCAATCCATACCTCGGTATGGTGCGATGGAGGTCTTCATTGCCCCGCCTCCCCCCTTTGCCATTCTTTGCAAGAGAAAGATTGGATCAAGCTATGGAGAGAGAGAGGATGCTGCAAGAGACAGACGATCAAGAGATAGAGGTTAATTTTTCAACGATTTTTCCCTTTTTTTCCCTTCTTTCTTTCCTTTCGCTTCTCTGATCGGTTTCCACCATTTCTCCACCCTTTCTCTCTCTCTTTTTTCTCTGTCTGTTCCATTACAGGAGATCGATGTCCCATCGAGTCTGCAAGAGAGAGAGGATCGACAGGATCGCATGGAGGTGATGATTTCTTTACCTGCCTCTCTCATCGGATTTCTTAAAAAAAAATTGAAATGGATAATAAACATGTTAGGCATCAAAGTTGATTGCTAATTTCCTTGATGAAGCTAACCAAGTTATTTCCATTTGGATTTAATGAAGGGGCCAACCCTGTATAGACCCTGATTGCTAATTTCTGTAGAGCAGAGAAAGAGAGCAAAAGGGACTCACCTGTCCTTGAATGGGCTCATGCATGTTCCTTCCTTGGCTTGAGCTATCAGAGATGCGCACATCTGCCAATATATCAATCTTTGCTTTTTTCCATGCTGACATATAGACCCTGATTGCTAACCAAGTGATGATTTCTTTTCATGTTGACATTTAGTCCATGCATGTAAACCATTGAACTAATGTCAATATATCAATCTTCGGTTTTTTCTATGCTGACATATAGACCCTGATTGCTAACCAAGTGGTGTATGGGATAATGGGAGTGCACAATATGCAAATAGTGAAGGAATAATTTTAAAATACCAATTAACCAGAATATGGGTTGTGAAGGGTAGAGTTTTATATTTTTGTTAAGTGTTATAACTAGATTTTGATGATTTAAATAAAATCCCTAATTAAAATTTTCAATTAACATGCATGGACTAAATGTCAGCATGAAAAGAAGGAATAAAGGCTATAACAAAGTGTAAATCAAACACCTTATGGTCAATGTTGTCATTTAATTGAAAATTTCAGAAATTATGACCTTACCCAGTTCCAAAACTGCTACCCCAACATGCTGAACAAGAGGCTTTGGTATGATGATGGTAGTATGCCCAGCATATGCCATCAACAAGGGAAGTGCAGCAAATGAGGGCAACACCAATTTTCTGTTCTTCACAACTGCAATCAACAAAGTGTAAATCAAACACCTTATGGTCAATGCTATCATTTATTAACTCTTTTCACTAGGATTGCAACTTATGGCAACACCAATTTTCTGTTCTTCACAACTAAATTCTAATCAGTCTGAAGTCAAATAATCTTGAAGATTGCAACTATAACCAACTTGATATGAAAATAGAAGGGCTACTAAAGTAGATACAGATTACTTATAAAAAAACATACACTCTCCATGGAACGTCGAGAACATCATCAACAAATCCAAGCAGTGTCATGAAGCCACTGCAATATGTATACGATGCTAAGCCAAGAGTACAAGTCCAAATCCAGCATTGATCAGAACAAACACATTTTGGTTGTTGTAAGCAATAAGAAGATGGTCTAACTATTGTAGCCAATGTTTGAATCAGGAGCCTATAGTACCTAATAACGGCACGTGTCCCATTTTAAACTTGAGCAACTTATTCAATCTAAGTATTAGCATTAATTGATTGAACATGATAAACAAACGATACAAACAAATTAATATGGCATAAAGATATATATGTTATTTATCCACTAACCAAATTCTAGCTGTATGGGATAATGGGAGTACACAATATGAAAATAGTGAAGGAATTAAGGCTATAACCCTAGAATATCGGAATCGTGTCTAACGCGAACCCTTAGGGGGTGTTTGGTATGTTCATCGGGATCATTCCGTTGTCCCTGCCTATGCATTTTTCTGGAAAAAAAATATATAGGCAGGAACAACGGAATTATCCTGAGGAATGATGCCAAACACCCCATTAATTGATAACCCTAGAATATCGGAATCGTGTCTAACGCGAACCCTTAGGGGGTGTTTGGTACGTTCATCGGGATCATTCCGTTATCCCTGCCTATGCATTTTTATGTATAGGCAGGAACAACGGAATTATCCTGAGGAATGATGCCAAACACCCCATTAATTGATAATCCTATAATATCGGAATCGTGTCTAACGCGAACCCTTAGGGGGTGTTTGGTACATTCATCGGGATTATTCCGTTGTCCCTGCCTATGCATTTTTCGGGAAAAAAAATGTATAGGCAGGAACAACGGAATTATCCTGAGGAATGATGCCAAACACCCCATTAATTGATACGAAATACCAAGAAAAACCTCACAAGCAGAAAATGAATTAGTAGAAAAATGTAAAAGCTATCTAAGCTGTACCCAAATTCTTACTGAATGGGACTGCACAACATGCAAATAGTGAATAAATATGAGAGTTTTATAAACTAGATATGGGGATCGAGTTCCACTTTGGCCCTTTGTCTCATAATTTTTGCCTCGAAGATAAATACAGCTCCCTAAACAAACCTCGCCCACTCTGCCCTTCACATATAGCATAAAAATATAAAAGCTATCTAAGCTGTACCCAAATTCTTACTGAATGGGACTGCACAACATGCAAATAGTGAATAAATATGAGAGTTTTATAAACATAGACTCTTTCGAAGTATAGGGAAACCTTGATGTTTGCTTTGCAATGCATCAAGGTAGGTCTTCCTACCACCATATAAGATTCAACTGCATAACATAGAAGGTAGGTCTTCCTACTAGACTTCTAGGTTTCTTGACTTTCAGCACCAATTCATATTTATTTTCATCAGGTTGAGAGACAGGTAGTAAAACATTCACAAACTTGCGTGTATCATATCCCTATATAGATGGGATAAGGTTGCTACTTGCTTAAGGTACACTAGCACATTATCAATTGCTAACTTCACTTTATCATTTAATCATAAAATACAACTGTCATGCATCTCATTCCAATTACATTTGAAGCTGGTTTGTATTTGAGGTAAATGTCAGTATATAATATAAAAATGACGTAGGAGATGAGGATTTCAGTTGGCTCTGTCATTAGATTTCCTAAAAAAAAATCCATACCCGTATTTCCATTCGGATTCAATGAAGGGGCCAACCCTGAGGCTGACATATAGACCCTGATTGCCAATCCATCAATAGAATTGCATTTGAATAGTGAATCATCAATTGCTTATGGATTCAATAGAACTGTATTTAATAGTAAGCATACGCCCGTTGTCTGATCAATTTTTCGTTTCATTAATAGTGAACCATCAATTTTTGGTTTCATCGATATGTACCTTTATCTGATCAAATTTTTTGTATGTTTTATCCTAATTGTGTATCTATACATCCTAGAGGGGTAAACCAAAAAATCCCCCCTCCTCCAAACCCAAATCCCTTTATTTTACCAATTTTTCTTTTTTGTTTTTGTCTTTTATTGTATCCTTGCTATGTTCCCAAAGTGAATGTGAATTGGCCCACTCCCAAAGTAATGAATAGATGACTTTGTTTTTTTTTGCAAAATCAGCCTGATTTTCGAGCGATGTCATGGGAAAATCAGCCTATGTTTCCGAGCAATGAGGATTAGTTCGAGCCCGAAGTGGGTTCATTGCCTGAAACACCAATTTTGCTGATTTTCTTTACTTTTGTTTTAAAGTATTTTGCTTTTATTTACATCAAATTGATTTTTAGTCCGAGCCCGAAGTGGGTCCATTGCCTGAAACACCAATCTTGCTGATTTTCTTTACTTTTGTTTTAAAGTATTTTGCTTTCATTTACATCAAATTGAATTTTAGTCCGAGCCCGAAGTGGGTCCATTGCCTGAAACACCAATTTTGCTGATTTTCTTTACTTTTTGTTTTAAAGTATTTTGCTTTCATTTACATCAAATTGATTTTTAGTCCGAGCCCGAAGTGGGTCCATTGCCTGAAATACCAATTTTACTGATTTTCTTTACTTTTTGTTTTAAAGTTTTTTGCTTTTATTTACATCAAATTGATTTTTGCACAGCTTTTGGAAATCTTTTTGTGACAATTGGTTAGAAGTTGGTGAGCCAAGACTAGCTCTGTGCCCTACAAGCTAGAGTACGTACTTGCTTTAAAACAAAAGTAAAGAAAATCAGCAAGTATAGCAAAGTAAAATGGCTCAACTAACCAGTGTTAAGGAATGACTCCACTACAACTGTGAATCTTGTCCGATTCAAATTATTAAGTACAACAGATTTCACCTAAAATGAATTGACCAAAATGAGCAGGTTTTTACCAGAAAATCAAAGATATAGCAAAATTTGGCAATACATGATTACATTCAAAGAGAACCAAACCTCTTGGTATGAACTGAGAACATATCCACAAGACAAGAAGGCAGATGAAGCTACTAAAGATGGATTCCTTTTGGAAATCAAGATACTCATTCCAGTCCCCAGCTTGACAGAACAGAAAGTTCAAAATGAAGTTAGACACTATAATTATGAGTGAAATATAATCTCAGTCATCACAACATAAACTATTAAGCTAATGAAAATGGTGTAAGAAATAGGAAATTCTACTACACCATAATTCAAACTACAAAACTTTCGATCTATCTATGTAAGGTCGGCTTCAAGGAAATAAAATTTGGTAGTGCCCGAAATTCTGATTTTAACATCGCACACCGTTTTTGTTGGTGTTCTATCTAAAATAAAGTGCTTATGCTCACTAAAAATCAGCACATTCTAAAACTCCTAAGGCCTTCAAATGAGTGGTTGCCCATTTTGCCGAAATTAGCTGGAAGTCCATGAAATCGACAGGATCTCACGGAGGTGATGAATTCCACCATTTTTTCCTTTTCTTTCCCTGCCTGTTCAATTACGATTTTTTCTTTTTTTTCCCTTCTTTCTTTCCTTTCGCTTCTCTGATCAGCATGCTATAATGCGGCATGCCTATATATATGTTAGTCAGTTTTAAATTTACAAATCTGTCAACCAATCCAATTGTCGTAGTTTGCTAAGACAAAGGTTTGAGGGCATAGATAATTGTTTTTTTCCCTTCAAAATATTTTTCATCTTCTTCAAAATATTTTTCATCTTCCTCTAAATGAAAATGAATTAATTGTTTTTTCTTTAATGAAAAGGAATACTTAGTGTTGCTAAGACAAAGGTGGATAATATAATTTTATTTTATTTCATGTCGTAGTTTGCACCTGCACCTACACTCGCTGTGCCCGTGGTCGCTGTGGTCTCTACAGCAGTACCCGTTGACGTCATTTCTACGGTTAGTCATTTACTTTAAAATAGGATCTACTTCAAAAAGAAATAAAAAAAATATACTAGGTATGTTAAATTATAATTATTAAAGTTTTTACTTTAAAAATCATTAAAAAAAATGTACAAGAAAAAAGGGTTATTTAAACCTATTTTTTTGTTTCTAACGTTACCATGAAACCTCAAGCTGAGGATCTAAACTCTATTATAATAATTATATCACAACCGTTCTTTTGACTCTGTAATGTTATCTAATCAATTTTATTTTATTTCATCTCGCAGCCTGTACCTGCACCCGTTGTACCCGTGCCCGCTGTGGTCTCTACAGCAGTACCCATTGACGTCGCTTCTACGGTTAGTCATTTACTTTAAATAGTTTTTGCTTTAAAAATTAATAAAAAATTTACTAGGTATGTTAAATTATAATCATGATATCATATATCTTTGTAGGTTGATTAAATAATTAACATTAAATTTTTTGTCTATATATGCAAAATATAATTAAAATTGAATGCATGTTGGAACCAAGTGCGATGCAAAGTTGCTAAAAAACACTTAACCCCCAAGTAGTGTATTGTGTTCCAAATCATTCCCTAAAATTTGAATTGCTAGAGAGAGATGGAAAATATGAAATGAAAGCCAAAATTAGCTTATGCAAAATAAGCCAAAATGAGCTTATTGCATTTGGCTTATACAGTATGAAATGAAAGCCAAAATTAGCTTATGCAAAATAAGCGAAAATGAACTTATTGCATTTGGCTTATGCAATATGAAATGAAAACCAAAATGAGCTGATGCAATCCTGAAAGCCAAAATGAGCTTATGCAAAATCATGGAAGCCAAAATGGGGTTATTTCAATAGAAAATGATGCATTTGAGTTGATAGAGCATATAACAAAAAGTTATAGATTTTGATTTCTTGCACTCTCTCAATTATTTTTAACTAATTATTCATCGGAGTAGGAAAATGGGTTCACACCAGATCGGTCAAGAACAATATCCTCCCGTCAGACCCTAATCAGGCGATCACCGCACTTACAAATCATGCCGTTCATTAGCACAACGTGCACGAAGAGAGAAAGAGAAAGAAGCAAAAGAAAAGGAAAAGCAAACAAAAGAACCACAATTATCGCACTCTGAAAATCGAACTAATCTTTCTGTTCGATTCCTTGAAGCAGAGTTTTTGTCTGAGGCAGGCTCATCTTCAGTTCAAAAAAACCGGTAAGATATGAACGTTGTTTTAAATGTTCATCCTCTTAATATGTTTTTTAACATGTACTCATTTTAGTAGAGAAATATGTTTAATCCCGGGCAATTCTGTTGTCACGGAATCTAGAAAACGATTCAAAAATGAATTCGGTCATAATAGTCCAATTAGGCGATCACCTTACAGAGGCACCAATGTCGAAGAAAGTTCTTGCCGGTCATTAGCACAACGTGCATGTAGAGAGAGAGAAAAAGAAGTAAGAGAAGAACAACTACAGATGATATCATCTCGCCGTTCAATAGCACAATGTGTACGAAGAGAGAAAGAAAAAGAAGGAATTCCAATGCAGCAACAAATGATACCATCTCGACGTTCACAATCACAACGTGCACGAAGAGAGAGAAAAAGAAACATTATCATATACATGTGCAACAACCTTCCAAACTCGAACAAATCTTTCTGTTCGAAATCTTTAAACGAAATTACTGTCAGTGGCAGACACATTTTCATCGAGATTAAATAACCAGTAAGTTATTTACGTTATTTAAAATATTTTTTTTTTCAAATTTAACTTATATGAAAACTGTTTTATGTTATTTGCAGCGAGTCCCCAATTCCAGTGACTGCTGAGCATAGTAACGTGGAAAGTGATATGCAACCTACCACATCTACTTTTATTTCTGCTCAGTTTAATGAAGAAACTGTTTACGTTGAAGATTAATTGGAAATTCCAAATTTAAGGCTACAAAGAGGTCCAGCACCTAATGTTCCAGAGGGTCGTCATTTTCTCGACAGGATGGACATAGACTGTCCTTATTGTTCAGCTTTACACTGGATTGATGAAAGATTAACTAGATCGTCATTGACGAATCCTCTATTCGGTACATGCTGCCATGAAGGAAAAATTCGTCTACCTTTACTTTCAAGGCCTCCACCGCAGCTTGAAGCATTGTACGAAGGTATGATGATCTCTCAATATCATTTCGACGTTATACTCGAGAATACAATGCAACGAATGCTTTCACAAGTCTCGGTGTCCAGATTGATTCAAGGATAATTTCGGAAAGGGGTCCTAGATCATTCACGATCTATGGAGAGCTTCGACATCGAACGGGAGCCCTGTTGCCAGAACCCGGTCAGGAGGCATCGTACTCCTAGCTGTATATCTATGATCCTGATACGGCGTTGGATATTCAAAATTGTAGGAACCCTCACCTTAGACGTGATGTCTTGAGAATCATTCAAGATAATCTTCTGCGCTATAATCCCTTCACGGACAAATTTCGTCAAGCATATGATATCTTAAATAGTCTAGAGAAGGATGGTCAAACTTTACCTGCATACCTCCACTATAGTTCATCAACCGATGGGCGGCGTTACAACTTGCCGACTTCAGATGAGATAGCAGTCATATTGCCAGGAGACGGAACCGAGATCACATCAATGCGGGATATTGTTATTTATTTACGAGGGAGAAATGAGCTAATGCGAATTAGTGAATGTCACCCAGCTTACTTGCCTCTACATTATGTGCTATTATTCCCTTATGGTGATCTTGGATGGGAACCCGAACTAAAATAGTGGGATGTTATTCGTGGGATACCGTCAAATAAAAGATTGACTCAACTCCAATATAATTGTTATCGTCTGTTTGAACGGCGTACCGAATACTCAACCATTTTAAGAGCATGTAAATTATTCCAAGAGTTTATTGTAGATGCTTGGGCTGCTACGGAGCAAAATCGAATGACATGGTATAAGCTTAACCAGTCAAAACTTCGCGCTGAACTTTTCCAAGGTCTAACTGATGTTGCTGCAGAAGGTCTCCACCCCGATTAAGTTGGTCAATGAATAATCCTACCGTCGACACACATCGGAAGCCCACGTTATATGTTTGAGATATTTCAAGATTCAATGGCCATCACACGCTATAATCACCATCCTGAAATTTTTCTTACTATGACTGCCAATCCGAACTGGCCCGAAATTACATTTGCCTTGCTGCATCATGAAAAGGCAATTAATCGTCCTGATTTAATTGCCCGTGTATTCGAGTTAAAGAGAAAAGCTCTGATGAAGGAGATACAGGAAGGTATGGTTTTCGGCAAAAAAGTTGCGCATGTTTACACAATAGAATTTCAGAAAAGGGGGCTTCCACATATGCATGCACTAATATTTCTTCAAGGTCCAGAAAAAATCCGAACATGTGCTCAAGTAGACAAAGTAGTGTGCACAGAATTTCCGAATCCTGAAGATGATCCAACTTTATTTGAAACTATCAAAAAGTGCATGATACATGGACCGTGTGGTTCTCGAAATCCAAATGTGTCATGTATGGTTAATGGATATTGCACTAAAAGATATCCACGAACTTTCTCGGAAGAAACAACAATGGATCAGGATGGGTATCCCGTCTATCGTCGCCGTAATAATGGGAGTTTTTCAAACTCAAACGGTTACAAAATTGACAACAGGGATGTGGTACCATATAACCCATACCTATCTAAAATGTTTGACTGTCATATTAATATAGAGGTATGTGCAGGGCTTAAATGTGTTAAATACATCCACAAGTACATCTACAAAGGTCATGACCGTACTACAATGGTGCTAGGAGGAGTCAATGAGATTCAACAATATCTCGATGCGAGATATATTGGACCATCGGAAGCTGCCTGGCGATTATTTGGCCATTCTTTACATGAAGAAGTTCCAAAAGTTGAACGACTAGCAGTACATCTGCCTGGAATGCATCGTGTCATCTATAACCCTTCTGAATCGATGGATTTAATTGTTTCTAGAGCTCAATCCCAACACTCAACTCTGACTGCTTTTTTTGAATGTTGTGCATCAAATGAATTTGCTCGCGCATTCAGCTATCAAGAATTTCCTCAATATTTCGTATGGAATAAAACACATAAGATTTGGACACCAAGAAAAAGGGGATATGCAATTGGAAGGATGTACTTTGTGAGCCCTAGCTCAGGTGAGAGATTTTATTTGCGTTTGCTTTTATCTATTGTTAAAGGCCCACAGTCTTTCGAATATCTACGCACAGTAAACAATGTCCTGCATAGTACTTTTAAAGCAGCATGTGTTGCGAGAGGTCTTCTAGAAGATAATGAAGAATGGATTCAGTGCCTTGAAGAGGCTTCAATTATGAATATTGGGTATCAATTAAGGAGACTCTTTGCTATTATACTCTCTCAGTGCTCTCCTGTAGAACCACATGTTCTTTGGAATAAATTTTCAGTACATATCTGTGATGATCTTGCTCATAAAATATGTCAAAAATTTATGATGGAAAATCCAAGTGAAAGTCAGGTTGAAGATTATGGTCTCTATCTTCTTGATCGACTGCTTCAAGAGTCTGGCAAAAGTTTATCTGACTTCCCGTCAATGCCACAACCAACTGGAAACTGAAGCACAATAGTTGGTAATAAGCTATTATTCGATCATTATCAATTACAAAACGACACACAACAGATTGATTCACAAGTAAATGTTGATCGACTAAATGTCTCGCAGCGTTCTGCTTTCAATCTTATCTTTTCATTGATTTTGGAAAACAAAGGTACTACTTTCTTCTTAAGTGGAGGGGCGGGAACCGGAAAGACCTTTTTATATAATACAATAGCAACGAAATGTTGAAGCCTCGGCCATGTTGTTATTACAGTTGCGTCGTCTGGTATCGCGTCGTTATTACTGATTGGAGGACGAACTGCACATTCAACTTTTTGTATACCACTTGATGTTTTGGATAATTCATTCTGTGGATTTAGCAAACAGTCATTACAGTCAGAGCTTCTGAGAGAAACAAAATTAATAATATGGGATGAGGTTCCTATGTAACATAGGTATTGCGTCGAAGCAGTCGATCGTACATTACAGGATATATGTGACAATACCAAACCATTTGGAGGTATCACTACTATTCTAGGTGGAGATTTTCGACAAATATTGACAGTAATACCGAAAGGTGTACGCGAGGAAATTGTTACTGCAACATTGAGACGATCTTCACTCTAGAAGCATGTACATGTCTTAACTTTGAACTCCAATATGTGTCTGGATAAAGGGAATCCAAGTAATGTTGCTTTCGCATCATTTCTGCAACAAGTAAGATTACTTTATTTAATAATGATTTACTTTATTTATAAAGTTAAAATATTTATGAAATAAATGATTGATATTATCTTTTATTACTCTAGATCGGAACAAATCCAGAAGAAATATTACAAATTCCATCAGAAATGCACAAGTCTCGAACCCTCTCTGAGTTGCTAACTAGGGTTTACCCGCAGTTGCATGCTTTGGGTACGGTTACCCCAAGTTATTTAACAGAACAAATAATTTTGTCCGCACGAAATGACGATGTCAATGCAATTAATAATGCTGCATTAGATCTGTTTCCAGCGGAGCCTATAACTTATTTTGCTGCAGACAAGATATCAGAAGATGAAAATGATCAAACATTACAAATCGATATCCCAATGAATTTTTAAATTCATTGAATCCATCAGGGTTACCGTCGTTCAAGTTAGAACTCAAAGTTGGATGTCCAATAATTTTACTATGGAATATTGCACCGAAGGACGGTCTCTGTAACGGCACACGACTAATGGTTGTAAGATGCGCATCACGTATAATTGAAGCTCAAATTCTATCAGGAGATAAATCTGGGAGTTTGGTCTTTATTCCAAGAATATCCTTAACTCCGTCATCGACTGAATTGCCAATTCACATGACTAGACGTCAGTTTCCAGTACGGTTAACATATGCAATGACAATAAACAAATCTCAAGGACAATCAGTAAAAATTATTGGTAAAAATTGTTGGTGTCGATGAACCCAGGATGTTGCCTATCAAAGCAGCATTTTTGCTGCTTTGAGACATTGTTTGACCATCCTAGAAGTTTTGGAATTTGATGAAATTTGGTGAGGGTGTTGTCTAGGGTAAGATGATCATCCTCACAAATTTTCATCAAATTCCAAATCTTCTAGGGGGTTCAAATAGTCGAAGCAAAATCAGTCGTCTGCAGTCACCGTTAAAATCTGCAGCATTTTGCTTCGACCATATGACCCTCTTAGAAGTTTTGGAATTTGATGAAAATTTGTGAGGATGATCATCTTACCCTAGACAACACCCTCACCAAATTTCATCAAATTCCAAAACTTCTAGGATGGTCAAACAATGTCTCAAAGCAGCAAAAACGCTGCTTTGATAGGCAGCATCCCATTCCTCATATATATATATATATATATATATATATATATATATATATATATATATATATATATATATATATATATATATACAGAGAGAGAGAGAGAGAGAGAGGAATGTTACCATGAGCTGTGAGCCGCGGTTTTAGAAAGTGAGCTGTGGGTGTTTTCACCCCCCTAGAAGTTTTAAAATTTGATGAAATTTGGTGAAGGTGTTTTCTAGGGTTAGATGATCATCCTAACCAATTTTCATCAAATTTCAAAACGTCTAGGGGGGTCAAATAGTCGAAGCAAAATCTTTCATCCGTAGTCACCGTTAAAATCTGCATATTTTGCTTCGATCATTTGACCCCCCTAGAAGTTTTGGAATTTGATAAACATTGGTGAGGATGATCATCTAACCCTAGACAACACCCTCACCAAATTTCATCAAATTCCAAAACTTTTAGTGGGGTCAAAATACCCGCAGCTCATTTTCTCCTACTGCAGCTCACAGCTCAACGTAACAGCCCTCTCTCTCTCTCTCTCTCTCTCTCTCTATATATATATATATATATATATATATATATATATATATATATATATATATATATGAGATAACGATCCAGTGAGATAACTCTTCTATGAGATAACTTTGAGAAACCTATCTAAAGGTTTTAGAATTTGATGAAAATTGGTGACCATGCTCTCTATGGCAAGTTGATCATCCTCACAAAAAATCATCAAATTCTAAAACCTCTAGAGGCATCAAATACACAGTTCAAATTATTGGTTTTAATGGACAGTCAATAAATCTTCTAACATTTGATGCCCTTAGAAGTTTTAGAATTTGATGATTTTTTGTGAGGATAATCAACTTGTCATAGAGATAATGCCCACTAATTTTTATCAAATTCTAAAATCTCTAGATAGGTTTCTCAAAGTTATCTCATATCTCACTGGATCACTACATATATATATATATATATATATATATATATATATATATAAAATAAGGGACAACGGTTGTGGGGGGGACAAATGAACTGAGACAAAGCAACGGCTCAGATTTATCTAGAGGAGAGGGATAAACAAGGAGACTTGATCAGAGTCGTCCGTTTTCTATCTCCGACCAACGAATCCCACTCACCATCCCTCTTAAATCCCCCTCCGAAGAGAGAGAGAGGAGCCTCATCTAATCCGTCCGATTGAGCCCTCGGTGACCATCATCACCTTTTTCTCCCCCTTACATTAGCTATATAGAGAAAGAAAGAGAGAGGATGAGAGAGAGGACGATCGAAAGCCGTCCGATCTTCCCACTGCCCATCCTCAGTATAATCGAGCCGCCCTTGGGAACCGAAAAGCCGTATCGAGGCCCCATTCAAACCCTGGCAACCCGTGCGACAGTGTAGAGAGAGAGAGGGTCTCTTGGAACCCCGCAGCTCTCTCTCTTTTCTCCTCATCTCTCAGAACCCCGCAGCTCTCTTTCTCTCTCTCTCTCTCTCTCTCTCTCTCTCTCTCTCTCTCTCTCTCTTTTCCCCTGACATCTCACCCGCAGCCCGACTCACTCAAACCCTCGCCGGTCCTCGCCATCACCTCCGACAATGAGCAGCCCGACGCACTCAAACCCTCGTCGATCCTCACCATCGCCTGACCCACACAAACCCTCGCCGGTCCTCGCCATCACCTCCGACAACGAGCAAGCCGATGCACTCAAACCCTCGCCGATCCTCACCATCGCCTCCGACGACAACGACGACCGCCCCGACCTCGCCTACACTGATCTCCTTCTCCTTCTACCGTGATCTCCAGAAAGACCATCGCCGGTCCTCACCATCGCCTCCGACGACATCGACGACTGCCCCGACCTCACCTACCCTGATCTCCTCCTCCTCCTCCTCCCCCCTGATCTCTGGAGAGACGAGATTAGGGTGAGGTAGAGCTCGCAACCGGCAACTGGCAGCCATAGCCACGATCGACTCCTCCTCTTCTGCGATCTGCAGCTCCCCCAAGTGAGTTGGGTTTCCTCCCCCTCCAGAACCCTCCTCCTCCCACATGATCCCCCAAATCAAGCACCCAAATCCTCCCACGATTTGTGTATGGAATGCCTTAATTGCCCCAAACCCTTCAACCCAATTTGGTGTGATCGTGGGAGAGCCTGTGATCGTGTAGGAGGGATCATGTAGGAGGGATGTGTGTCTTGATCGTGGCAGCCATGTTGGAATCTTGACAACGAGGAGCAACGACGCGGAGGAGGAGCCGGATCAAGGCACACATTCGACCCCTCCCCTTCCTCTCGGGCCTCTCCGTCAGGTGGTGACCCGCGCAGAGGAGGAATTTTTTGTTTTGTTTTAGGTTTTTTTAGGAAGTTTTTTTTTTTTCCTCGATTGAGAGCTTCGCCGAGCCAGATCTCTCACTCTTTAATAGATTTCTTTCTCTTAATATTTTTTTTTTTAGGTTTTGTTGGAATGGATCAAATCGCATCTGGATCCTGATTAAATCAGAGCAGAAGGAAGGTGTCAGATCTCTCTCTCTCTAATATTTTTTCTTTTGAATCAGATCAGGATTTTTTTTTGCTCAAATGACTCTGATCTATTAAGCTTCTAATTGAGTGCTTCCCCAGGTCAGGTCAGATCTCTCTCTCTCTCTCTCTCTCTCTCTCTCTCTCTCTCTCTCTCTCTCTCTCTCTCTCTCTCTCTCTCTCTCTCTCTCTCTCTCACACACACACACACACACACACACATCAATGGATCTGCATTTGTTTTGAATATTCTCATATATCTCTCTCTAATATTCTGCAATTTCCATGCTACAATGCTTTCTTTGATTAACTTGATCAAGATTGTTCAGTTATATTGGATTCGTTGAAATTTTGAGTTCATCTTGGTGGGTTTTTTTTTGCTGGAAGCACAATATCTTTAGGTTTCTGTTTACGATGTCTAATTTTTTCCGTTTCATATCTATTTTTTTCTTAGGCCGTCCTCCACACTGACCCTTTCGCCCATTGTCGATGCCTTCAAGGTACACTATGTTTTTTTTTACATAATCATGGTTGATCTAAGATTTGATTAAATGAAACTGTTAAGTTCATCTTGATGATAACAATAAAAAAATTGTTTTTTTTTCAGGTCTCCCTCCATGCCGACCATTTGCTTGCCGCCAATGCTGCCAAGGTACAATATTTCTTTTGCCCTGCAAACAGTCTATCCTGAAATGCATTAGCATTATCAAATCTAGCATTAGCTCCTTGGTATGAAAGAAATCTCATAATACAATCTAATTATTAGGGTTAATTATTTGTCGTTTCCTCCGGTGGCACGTCCAGGTGATGGAGCGTGGCGTCCACCTCTTCGAACTCCGCCCCGGCGGCGTCAACTCCATCATCCAAGCTCCGTGTGGCCTCCTACCAGATCCTCTCTGCAAAGCCATGAAACCATTAATGGGTTCTTTTGTTTAGATCCCTGAAAATCCATGAACTGGATTTTGGATCGTATTCTTTTCCTCTCTTTTTTTGTTGGATCAAATCTGATAATCTTGGATGGGTTGTTGGGTTGCAGGTGTTCATCAATGTGTCATGGTATTTCAGCATGCTGTACTCGGTGATCAGTCCCTTTCTCACAGAGAGGACCAAGAGCAAATTCCTGATCTGATTTGCCTCTGCTCTGTATCTTCTTCCTCCCCCCCTGAACCGCTTCTGATCGGTGATGGATCTTCTTCCCCGGGGGATGAATTCAACATCGTTTATAGTATGACATTAATGCCGTGACGTGTTCATTTCAATGCTCATTCATGTACCATGTGATTGCTCTGTTCTTTCAGATTTATTAGGTCGGAGTTCGTGCCGGTCCAGTACGGTGGCCTGAGCCGGTTGGGAGATTTGCAAAGCGGCAGCCCTCCCAAACCGGCTTTCGAGTTCATCATCAAGGGCGGAGAGAAAGGTGAATGTCGAAATGATACAACATGCTGCTTTAACATATTGCCTGAGCCGATGGGATCGAGGTAATTAATTTCTTATTTTTTTCCTTTAAAAAATGATTTATTAGGGGAAAAAAATGATGATCTGTATATACAATAGTGGGTGGATTTTTATAGAGTGGAGCCACCATTACGTGGGACATAGCGGTGGGGGGATGGGACGTGGAGTACAGTGTCGTATGTGCCCTGGCGGTGAGCTACACGATTGCCGTTGAGGAGCCCGTCCACAACGTCTTCACCTCCCGGGAGGCGGGGAAGATGGTGCTCTCCGTCGACAACACCGCCTCGCGGAGGTGCAAGGTGGTGGCCTACCGATACTCCGTCCACAAACCCTCGGTTGTCGTTGTTCTCTAAGAATATTTAGGTTTTAATCTCTCAAGTCTTTCCTCTATCCTTTTATGTGTAATATGAGGAGTATGCATGCAGTAGGTTTTAAACGGGGTACTTATACATTTTAATTGCGATGTTTGCTGTTTGTTCTGATATTTTGTTCCAAATCACAATGTTGTTTTATTTTGCTTCTTAAATTATTCTACAAAGGGTATAAACATTTTTTTTATAAGGTCCTTTATCTGTCATTTGTATAATAAAGTCATTTGTATAATAAGGGAGTGAGTGCCCTTATTAAGAGATATAAGGGGATGGCTAAACGTAAGGATTTTGTTAAGATATCAATTTTTTTGTTTTCCATGACATCCACACTATGAGTTACAGTGAAAAATTGCAACAAAATTAAGGATTTTATTCAAAAAATATTATTTAAATAAGTGGATAGGTAAGCCTCCTTTTATACCCACCATGTCTAACCCCTATCCTCTGATGGTGCTATCCGTCGACAACACCGCCTCGCGGAGGTGCAAGGTGGTGGCCTACCGATACTCCGTCCACAAACCCTCGGTTGTCATTGTTGTCTAAGAATATTTAGGTTTTAATCTCTCAAGTCTTTCCTCTATCCTTTTATGTGTAATATGAGGAGTATGCATGCAGTAGGTTTTAAACGGGGTACTTATACATTTTAATTTCGATGTTTGCTGTTTGTTCTGATATTTTGTTCCAAATCACAATGTTGTTTTATTTTGCTTCTTAAATTATTCTACAAATGGTATAAACATTTTTTTTATAAGGTCCTTTATCTGTCATTTGTATAATAAGGTCATTTGTATAATAATGGAGTGAGTGCCGTTATTAAGAGATATAAAGGGATGGCTAAACCTAAGGATTTTGTTAAGATATCAATATTTTCGTTTTCCATGACATCCACACTATGAGTTACAGTGGAAAATTGCAGCAAAATAAAGGATTTTATTTAGAAAATATTATTTAAATAAGTGGAGAGGTAAGTCTCCTTTTATACCCACCATGTCTAACCCCCATCCTCTCTATAGGACTTGAATGCAATCTCAATTGAAGGTTCAATTTGGACTAAAAGGAGAAGAGAAAATATAACCTGGGCAAGTCAACATTGAGCGATCCTGGCGTCATGTTCAACCACAGATGGGCTGCTGGAGTGTGCCTAATGGGGTTCCCGTTGACCACGTAAGCATTTATCACACCAATTTCATCATAACAAACTTTTATAAAGTCATTATTATTCCATATGCCAAATTCTCTGGATATAGAGTCATATAGAAAGTGCTAATTATTCCATATTATGAAAATACTCCATATGTAAGTGTTGACTTATTTTTCGATGATCCTGTCCTTTGTACTATTTTTAACCTTTTCATTTTTGTCAATTGATTGGTGTGCTTATGGTGTTCGACTATTGATTTACTTCATTATTTATGGAAGAAGATGAGTACAGGGACTACATAGTCAGTATTATGACCCAGCTGGAGGATTATTTTTTTGATGCTTCATTCATGGTATTCAACATCAGAGGTGCTTTGCAAAAAAAAAAAATCAGAGGTGGTGAAAAGTGCCACACTTCGGATATTCTATCTCGGCATCATATGAAGGTCAAGAACTCTTTTAACTATCAGATGCTTTTCTTTTGGGCTTTGTTGTTTTCCTCCCACCCTCCTTCCCTCTCTTCCTCTATCCCTTCTGAACTTCCCTTCCGAACTAAATGTAGCCCTCCTAGCTACATTTATGTCTGTGAATCACTATTTTTGATTCTCAGTTTTGATTCTCAGTTTTTTCTTATTTTTTTTGAGAAATTTGATTCTCAGCTTATGTTATTGGTTTCGATGGCAGTAAGATTAATTATCATGCAATAATTTTTTTTCATCCAATAAATTGACTTTAGCTATACAAGTGCTTCAGATCAAATTTGAATTGGGAAGTATTTATGAATGGTTTAAAAACATTAAGAGAGATTGTGGGTGCTCTAATTCTCTGTTGTATTAGTGAAGTAGTGCTTATTTTTGGTTGATCGGCAATACATTGCTTTATTTCTAATATGGACTTTAGTTATTTTGTGTTAATCGGTATTACATTGTTTTATTTTTGATCGTTCATTTTTGTTTCACTGCAATCCTGTCTTTTTCATTGAATCTTATGTATTTTTTTTAGAAATGTTTCCATTGAACCTCCCTGATTACCTGCAGCCAACAGGTACCACAGCTCAGAGACTCGCACTCTTATCCGGCCGACAAGCATCACTTAGTAATGAATTGTGATGGAATGAAAAGTGAAGACCACAGTCATTATCTGATCTTTCTACATTGATTCGCGTAATTGCAATCACTCGAATCAGATTCCTACTCATCCTCATTAAGAAGTTCGGTCGGGGTGATGCCATCCAAGGAGCACACCACCTTTGAACTAACAGGCACCGACAGGCCCGGCCTCCTGTCGGAGGTTTGCGCCGTACTCACAGACCTCAAATGCAACGTGGTGAAAGCCGAGGTCTGAACCCACAACACCAGAGCCGCAGCAGTCGTTCACATGATGGATGAGTCCTCAGGGCGTGCAATCGAGGACCCCAAGAGGCTCTCCACCATCAAGGAACTCCTCTGCAACCTTTTGAGGGCAATTACCGGTTGCAAAGGCACTTATCTGTTTTACTGAAAAGAATCAAAAATGTAAGAGGCATCAGGAGTTGTACATAACACTGAAGCATGAGCTATGCAGTCTAATAAGTGGTGTAAAATAAGTAAGAGGCTAGAGTTATGTCAAAGCCATCCTTCTGAATGAAGTGGGTTTTTCCTAGAGATGTGTTCTGGTATGTAGTGGTTTTGTTGTTTTACTTTTGTGTTTGCTCATAACCATGAAAAAAAATGTTCTACAAAATATGTAAAGTAGACTTCAGTACTGTCCTTTTCTTATTTATTTAGCTTTAAAGTCTTTATGGGATCCATTGTTGAGTACTGGCACTGTTCTTTGATAGCCATGGATACGACCTGTATCCAACCCGTTGTGCATCCATTGTGAAGAATTAAACCTTGGCTCAAACAAAGATACCCTGATGACTGATTGTTTTGTTATGTTAATGGCCTGTGTGTGTGGGATTTTGGATTCATCACTCAAGATTGCATGAAGAGCAAAAATACGGATACAAAAATACGGATGCATGGATTCATCACTCAAGATTTTGGATTTCCCAAAAATACGGATGCAAAAATTTGATCTGTTTTTTTTGTCATTCATATTATTGCCTATGCAAAAATATGTATTTTTTACTCCATCTTTTGTTCATCCATATTGTTTTCCGTCTTATTTTTGAATGATTTTGAATTTGAAATCGTTGATTTTGCCTATGAATACTCCAAGCCCGAAGTGTGCTGATTTTTTTCGAGCTATAGACCCACTGCGGGCTCGGAGTATTCATAGGCAAAATCAGCAATTTTAAATGCAAAAAATTATACATATTTTGTTGCCACTTTTGAAATATTTTGTTGCCATTTTTGAAATAATATCTCCTTTCTCGAAATATTATATACGCCCTCAAAATATTTTTCATCTCTCTCTAAATATTTTTCGTGCCCTCGGGCACGGGGTTTTCACTAGTATATATATATATATATATATATATATATATATATATATATATATATATATATATATATATATATATATATATATATATATAGAGAGAGAGAGAGAGAGAGAGAGAGAGAGAGAGAGAAATGCTTAAATGCGGTCCTGCGGTTCGCACTCGTCCGATGCAGTGCACCGCACCGCGCCGCGTGCATCGGACGACTGCGGATGCGGACCGCACGGACTGCAGACCGCATTGAAGCATGCCCCTAGTGTAAGGTAATCATCCTCATCATAAAAAGGACAAATTCTATACCTTCTAAGGTCCTCAGAAGCTTTATTGACCGTCCATTGCAACCGTTAAATTTGCTTATTACATTTAATGACCCTATAAATTTTAAAATAAACTGAATTTTTGTGAAAATGACCTTATCCTAGATAACACATTCCCCAAAAATTATCAAATTGTAAAACTTCTAGGGTATAAAAGGGAAGAGGTGTAGAAACGAAGCTACAGGTCTTGTACAGAAATAGAACAGCGGTGGCAAGATATACATGTGGTCCAATATCATTAATCTGAGAGAGGAAGAGTTTAAAGTGAGAAAAACTATATCACACCCACTTATTTAAGTTTATTCACATGTACTCAATATTACACAACAACAATACTTATTTTATAGTACAATCAAATTTAACCGAATTCCAAAGTTGGGAACTGAGGTAGAGACTGACACAAAGAGTCTCAGCCGATAAGAATCAAAGTCGAAGAGGCAAGGACTAGAAAAAAATAAAATGTCTGAAATAATTTACTTTCAGCTATAGGATAAGAAATGAAATCACCTAACATCCCAAAGATTTTTTTTTTTTGCCAAACACATCCCAAAAAGAATTGAAAAGAATGCCCGTAGCTCTGCTCCCTGAACTACTCAACCTTCTTGTCGGTCCTGGCGATATCCGGGATCCATGAGGACCACCAGAGGGGTAGCACGGTGCATACTGCCTGAATCAGGATGCCAACCTTGAGCCCAGAAAAGTCGGTGGCCGTCACACCAACAAACGAAGCAAGCAGAACCCCGAGGTACCCGCTTATGATATTTGCAAGCGCCATCATGGACATGAGAAAGGCCATAACTGACCCCTCGCACCCTGCCGGGCACACCCGCGCGATGAGAACACTGAAAGGCAACACTTTGAACTGGAAGAGAGCCTCCAACAAGCCTGAGAAGATCACCACATACACCGAGTCGGGGAGCCCCATCCCACGATAAAATCCCTCGACAAACAGCATATCAGACACCATGAACAATGCGATGGTTGCTTGCAGCGCTGATAAAAGCTTCCTCGCTGGGGTTTTTTTAAAGTGCTTGTTGAAGGCCGCACTCCAAACCAGCAAGGCTACCTGCCCAAAGACCTTGGAGAAGCCAATGATTGATGAATTAAGATTCAATTGCTGGGTCTGGTAGAAGAACATGGTGCCCATCAGGAAAGGAACCATGGCATAGGATGCTGAGAACCATGCAATTGAGTAGGAGATCTCCGGCTTACAGAGTGCAGTGGATAGATCAGATATCTGCTTACGAATGCTCGAGGATTTTGAAGAAGTGTACACCTTGTGGGGAAGATTAAGGGAACTCTCTGGGATGGCAATGGTTGCAAAGAACTGGAGCAACAGGAGAAAGCCGAAGAGGAGGAACATGGTTCTGGGAGAGAGCTGGTTGATTGCAATGCCACCAAGGAGGTTGCCAAGGGCACCAGCGGAGGCAGCAGACATCCCTGCAAACGATTGGAGGTGGCCGGGCCCAGATGGGGATAGGGATTGCTTCCCAGACTCAGCAACAATTGCATCATTGGCAACCTCTGCGATAGATGCACCAAGGTTTCCCAGAAGGAGGAATAAGGTGAGGCTGGGGATGGAGATGAAGGATTCAGGTGACAGGGCAATCGCTAACCACGAGATCGCCTGCAAGAGAGCTGCGCAAAAAACTTAGTTGAACCAGTTATTCATCACCTGCCCTCAAAAACAGATACCTCAAAGCCCCGATTATCAGATGCAAAGTAGTACGAATCTTCAAATGTAAGTTTGATATCTTATGCAAGAAATATCTTTTTCATTCAAAATAAACCAAGGACATGATTCAAATGAATCATCTCCAAAGTATTTGCTTAAGAAGTCAATAATAAAGTGACGATTGACAGAATTCTATAAGCATAATATTCCGAGTTACTTAAAATAAAACAAGACAATGAAGTACTAAATTCTTCTTCTCTTGTATGCCATATATGTGCTAGATTGGTCCCCAAAATGGGTGATCTTATCTCAATCTACAACACGATTTAAGAAACGGACATAGAAAACTTATCAAGTTAGGTCATAATTTCCTTACTTTGTCATTGCATGAGATGCTGGTCATCTTGCTGCCCCATAAACAATGCATCTTATAAAGACTGAAAATAACAAGATCCTAAAGTTTAGGTAGAATAACAAGTTAATGCCTTACTGGACATAGGATTTCAATTTAGTGTGCTTACGACACATAAACAGGCATCTTATGATCTATATCAAGTGGATATTTTAAGTTCTTTGTAAAAGGTCGAACCTTTGGTGGGTCCCATATATAACACAGCTAGAAAGATATGAGTTTCTAAGAAAAGAAATGAACCCAGACAAGTCTAAATAACAGAAACCTTTCTCCCATGATCCTCCAGACTTCAACTATAGAAGATTTATTTAGAGGGTTAAGAATGCTCAGTCTGAGTCCTCGTCAAAACTAAAAGAGGTCGCTGTGGACAAGGTAATAACGGCCTACGAGGACATTGGATTAAGTATATGCAAAGTCCATCTAGCTTAATTCAACAAGACTGCTTGACCTAAATGGGAGGTGTTTTACTTTTAACTCTTTGACTTATAGTTTCCTATATCAAATCCTTTACCTCTTTGTCTAAACCCTTCCCAGGCCAATGGAAACTTGAAGGATTGCTCTCTAGATTCATTAGCTCATAGTGTGACCAACAAGGTATGTCTCCAAATCCACCAACTAGACTTTTAGGTTTCTTGACAAGGACCTCTCTTTTCAAGTTGATGGTCGCGCTCCCTGCATAAATCTCAGAGGCTGACATCATATTGATAGTCGATTGAAAATTTTCTTGTCAGTGTCTTGTGGAAGCTTCTTAGTTAAGTTGTACTCCTACAGTTGGCCTCATCTTGCTAGCTAGTAAGGATAAGTTTGTAGCTTTCAAAAGAAGATAAGAAAGAATACGAAGGAAGCATAAGGTAAAGGAAAATTAAAGATATAGATCAAGTTAGCAGTAAAGAATTATGAGATTAAAAAGAGGTTGCAAGGCTACTTTCATATATTCTTGGATGACAACACTACTGAAGGAGGGTAATTAGAAAAACCACAATCAATAAGTCGACATGTTTATCATCGCACAATTAAAATTTTAGAATATCTGAAGTGGAAGTGACTTTAAAAAGATTATGCAAGTGTAAAGCACGTGGTCACAATGGAATACCAATTGAAGTTTACAATCTTAGAAAAAACCGAATTACCCTGATTAATTTATCAAATATAATCTTCAATAGAATGGTGTTGTCTTGGAGAAGCTACTTTCAAAAATTCCTGGATGAGAACACTACTGGAGGAGTTTAATTAGAAAAATCACAATCAATGAGTTGATATGTTAACATGCATAATCAAATAACTGAAATGGAAGCAACTTTAAAAAGAATTATTTATAATTATTTGAGGAGAAAAACCAATCACAATGCAATGTTAAGAAGATCTACAAGTTTCTTATTACAACGGATGTAGTCGAGTATAAGTTTGGGTAAGGATATGGGTACGGATAGAATTTGGATATATGACCATGAGTTTTGAGTCGAACTGCTTTATTTAGTATACACAAGTTAGAGGGACAATCAGATTTCGGGTATGGGTATTGAGGTACCCATACCCAAAAGTAAATCGGGGAGAGTTCCAATACCCATACCCTACCCAAATCATGTTACGAGTACAAAATATGTATCATACCCAATGTTTCGGGTCAAGTTTTGATCGGATTTTCAGGTTTTTGGAGTCCATTGCCTCCCATAGGCGTGACGAGTCCCAAGTGGACGACGTGGCGCAGCGCAGTCGTCCTAGCCTCGAGCGACTGTCATATCGTCGCAATGGCACCGTGCGATTACCCTTAGTCATTCAGCTATTGCCACGTACCAATCCATGTGGCCACTTCACCGACCCCAACTCCTCAATCTTCCTATATAAAAGAGGTGGCAGTAGGGAAGGATTCAGCCTGGGAAAGTCATTATGAATAGGGATGGTAGCGGTGCGGTTTAAACTTGAAAATCGCGGTAAACCGCACCGCATGGTGGGGTTTTGGTTTGCCAAAATATAAAACCGTCGTGGTGCGATTTCGGTATAGCGATACGATTTCGGTTTTGACCGCATTAAACCGTACCGTTTAAGCCATTATTATGATAAACCGCGGTGCACCACACCGCATGGTGCGGTTTTGGTTTTACACAATGGTACAGCGTTGCGGTGCGGTTTCGATGTGCTGATTCGATATTGTGGTGCAGTTTCAGTTTTACCCAAAACTACACCGTTTCCATCCCTAATTATGAACTGCCATCTCTTTACTTTCACTCTTCCTCATCGTTGATGACTGACTTAAACATCAGAAAGTGTTCTCCTCTAAGAGCCCCGCCCCTGAGCATCTTCTGTCTTGCAAGTCGCTGAGAAGAAAATCAAGTCCACCATCCCTTTATTCTTTATCCCTCTCTCTCTTATCATGCAGGATCCTCAAAAAATCCCTCGGGTTTTACCTATATACTATGCTATCAAAATCAGGACTAGTTGGCGACTAGTCCCCATGCGGTATTTTACAGACCGACTAATTTCGATTCTTTCATAATTGAGTGGAATCTCGACTAGTCCCAGACTAGATCCGACAAAACCTGACTAGTCCCCGACTAGTAACTGGGACTAGTCCCCAGGCGGCATTCTAAAAACAAATTTTTTTTTGCAGGAGTCTTTGCAAGAAATTTTGTTTGGATTTTTTTGCATTGCCTCGAAGTATTAAGTCGCAACTATGAATCTTCCCTATAATCATCTATTGAGGACCTGATAATCTGAGATAAAACATAGACAACTAATTATTATTTATTTGTTGATATTCATATAGCCTTATAATCAAAATTGGGGTTGTTCACAGATTAAACATCAGCAAACAAATATTGTGATGAATTCTTAGTTCCAAGTCTTCTGACATGGGTATGAAGTCAAAACAACTATGTTTTGTTACTTATGTATTTATACCCATGTTGTGAAGTGTGAAGGCATGCATTGTTATTGACCGACTAATATCATATACTTATTGACATTTATGCTAGTTCATCTATCATATACGTTTAGGGACGGGGGAGGGGTTAGAATAAGTTTTGGCAGACTAGTTCTAAATTAATCCCAACTAGCTACCGACTTTAACTACAAAGGCTATACATAAGAATAAGGGTGAATTACAAAAGTTTCAATTATAGTGCAATTAAACTTATGAGTCACACCATGGAGTTAAAGAAAGAGGGTGGTAAAACAAATGCTAAGAAAGATGACAAGAATTTTAGAGAATTAATACGGATTTATACAAAAAAGGTTAATAATGGAGGTTATTTTTTTGTTGATATAATGAACAGAAAGATTTATAAAGAAGAAACAGAATCTTCATATCATCTTTATTAACTTACAAGAAGCTTATAGTAGACTATTGTGGGATATGATTTGGTGGGGTTTAATAAGGAAAGAGATGCCTCAAGGCTATTTTGACATTATAAGAGTGAGCAAATACTAGTGTGAACAGCATCTGTGGCAAGACAAATGAATTTTTTGTTACGATGGGACTTCACCAAGGGTCAGTAGACTCAGTACTAAGCCCATATCTTATTTTTCCTTATCATTGATGAACCTACTACTAATATCCAAGAAGAAGTGTCATGGCATATATTATTTGCCGATGATATAATGTAATTTGAGATATAATGATTGGACTAAATGCTAAGTTGGAACTATGGAGGAAGCTTCAGAAGATAACAAGTTACAAAATTAGCAAAACTAAAACATAATATGTAGAATGCATTTTTAATGAAAATAATGATGAAGCATTTTCACAATTGATGAGCAAACAGCAGAATTAGAATGGGTGGAATAAAGTGAAGAGGAACTTCAAGAGTGCTACTGATGAGGACATCGAGCAGCGCCCCTGGCGCGTGTACCAGCGCAGGAGGCGCCACCTGAGCTTGTGGCTCTGATCGGACAGCCAGCACCTTGATGGAGATCGTTTATTCATTGTCATTATTTATTTGTTTTGTTTTGCATTATGCTATTTAGTCCCACCTCAGTCGGCAGGGATTTTCGCTTGTTTATCGCAGCCTTTATATAGGCCTACCCATGGACATGTAATGGTAACTGATGAATAATAAAATTTTCTGTTTCCTCTACATGCGTGTTGAGAGAACCAGGGTGAGGCGTGTGAAACCCCAAACCCAAGCCTAGGTGTGTGAAACCCTAGGTCCAGTATTAGGCGTGTGAAACCCTAAAACTGGAAGCCCTAATTATCCCTCTCCTCCCCCTCACCTAGCCGCCGGCCTCTTCTTCCCCTTGCTGCCGCTGCCTACCCGCCCAAGGCCAACCCGAACCCCCTCCCTCTTCCTCTTGCCGCTGCCTGCTTACCCGCCACCATCCCCACCGATACCCCTCTCCCCTCCTGCTGCTGCCGCCGGCCCCAAGCCCCAACCGACCCCCCCCCCCCCCCTCTCCCCTCCTGCTGCTGCCGCCGGTCCCAGCCCAGCCAACCCGACCCCCCTTCCTCTCCCTCTCGCTGTTGCTGCCCCTTACCCGACCCCAGCCCTACCCGAACCTCCTCTCCCCCTCCCCTCCGCCCACTGCTGCCCACCTCCACCCGACCCTGACCCTTACCCGATCCCTCCCCCTCATCCTGGCCTGACCGATCCCTCTCCCTCCTGCCCTTGCTGCCCCGAGCCCTTCCCTCCACCCTACCCGACCGGCCTACCGCCGCTCGCTCGGTATCGTACCTCCGGCGCCCTCGGCATGCGTGCAGGGCCGGATTTGCTGGGGATCACGGTGTGATCATAGACGACGACGGGTGCCTCGACAACAACTCTCCCCTCCCGACCCGGACGGAGAGAGCGTGGAGGAGTCTGTGAAGGAGCCTCGACATCAACTTCCCCGCCCGCGATTCGGACGAGGAAGCGTGGAGGCATACGTGCTTGTGCCATCATCGGCAACTCAGATTATGGAATACCCTCCTCGACCAGGTATTATCGTGTTCCACCAAATCGGTTATCTAGTTCATTATCGCTGCCAACTGCTACCCCATTGTGAGATTGAGTGTTCACCTGCCTGTAGTGCTATTAATCTAGATATTGCAATAGGACTATTAGGATTGTTTTATCGCCTGTTACTGAAAGCGACTGGCACTAGTACAGTAGTTCCCAACGTATCTGCCCGTGTTATTTGTTTGACTTGATTTCGCGTGCGACATCATAACTATTAGTAAGCCCTGCCTGCTCAATTAATTAATAAACATTTTCGTCATTGCATCGTATTGCATCATTTTGGTATCAGAGCATGGTTAGTAGTTAAACATCCTACAGTTCTCATATTTCATTTTTCTGCATTAGTTGTGTGTGCATGCCAACCCGTAACGGTAGGCCATATCTGCTAGGAGAGTCTAGTGAGTGTGATGTGTTGACCATGGATGTAGGTCAAGTTATACTAGGACGGCCATGGCTCTTCGACAACGATGTTCTCATCTATGGCCGATCCAACATGTGCATGTTTGAACATGAAGGCAAGAAGATTAAGTTGCTACCCTCTCAACCCAAGAGTGGTCAGCCTGCGCAACAGCCCACCTCCAAGAAGAAAACCAGCAACGTCAGTCTTATCGGGGCCAAAGAATTGAGCCTCGAGCTGGAAAAAGGGGCCCCGATCATGATCCTTGCCGCCCGGGAGGTTCCTAAAGAGTCCACCCAAGTTGTTCCCCTAGAGGTTGCCCCAGTGTTGAGAGAGTTTGCCGATGTCTTCCCTGAGGACCTCCCCGACCAATTACCTCCGATGCGTGACATACAACACGCCATCGATTTGGTTCCGGGAGCTAGCCTCCCCAACCTGCCCCACTACCGAATGAACCCTACAGAACATGCCGAGTTGAAACGGCAAGTCGATGATTTACTGAAAAGGGGTTTCATCAAAGAAAGTATGAGTCCCTGCGCGGTTCCAGCTCTGCCTACGCCCAAGAAAGATGGAACTTGGCGCATGTGCGTAGACAGCCGCGCTATCAACAAAATCACGGTCAAATACCGTTTTCCTATCCCTCGCCTAGATGATCTTTTAGACCCGATGTCTGGAGCCACAGTCTTCTCCAAAGTTGACTTGAAGAGTGGTTACCACCAAATTCGCATTCGCCCGGGAGATGAGTGGAAGACGGCATTCAAGACTAAGGACGGACTGTACGAATGGATGGTTATGCCGTTCGGACTGACCAATGCACCTAGCACATTCATGAGAGTCATGACACAAGTACTCCGCCCTTTTATGGGAAAATTCTTGGTGGTGTACTTTGATGACATACTCATTTATAGCCAGTCCCAGGCGCAACACTTAGACCACCTCCGGCAAGTCTGTACCGTGCTAAGAAAGGAAGAACTGTTCGCCAACCCCAAAAAGTGCACCTTCCTCACCACTGAAGTCCACTTTCTTGGGTTCGTCGTGTCTGTCAACGGGGTTTCTGCCGACCCGGAGAAGGTCCGTGCAATTGAAGAATGGCCTGAACCCAAAAACATCCGGGATGTCCGAAGTTTCCACGGTCTCGCCACCTTTTACAGGAGGTTCATTAAGGGGTTCAGTACCATCACGGCCCCAATCACCAACTGTCTGAAGAAGGGCGAGTTCGAGTGGACGAGTGCGGCCACTAGGGCCTTTCTGGAAACCAAAAAAAGAATGGTTGAGGCCCCTGTGATGCGCCTCCCAGATTTCACCAAAGTCTTCGAAGTCGCTTGTGACGCCTCCGGAATCGGCATTGGGGGCGTCCTCTCCCAAGAAGGTCATCCTGTCGCATATTTTAGCGAGAAGCTGAATGAAGCGCGACAGCGATATTCCACGTACGATAAGGAATTCTATGCGGTGATCCAATCGCTCCGCCACTGGCGACACTACCTACTGCCACAAGAATTCGTTATCTATTCTGATCATGAAGCCCTGCGGTACATCTACTCCCAGAAGAAGCTTAACGCACGGCATGGTCGCTGGGTTGAGTTCCTCCAGGACTACACCTTCACCCTGCGCCATAAAGCCGGAGTAGAAAACAAAGCGGCCGATGCCCTTAGTCGTCGCATGTTCGTTCTGTCTAAGTTGACCGCTTCGGTCGAGGGTTTTGAAAGAGTGCGAGCCGAATACGAATCTTGTCCCGATTTCGGCGAAATCTATGCGGCACTAATCGACGCCACAGTTCAAGAAATAGATGGATACCTCATGCAAAATGGGTACCTCTTCCGTGGTCGTCGACTGTGCATTCCCCGAACATCCCTTCGCGAATTCCTTATTTGGGAGCTGCATGCGGGTGGTCTTGCTGGCCATTTCGGCGTTAACAAGACCATCGAAGCCATCGAATGCCGATTTTATTGGCCGAGCCTGAAACGTGATGTCGCCAGACATGTGGGTAGGTGTCATACTTGCCAACTGGCCAAACAGCGAAAGCAAAACACTGGCTTGTACATCCCTCTCCCAGTTCCTAACTGTCCCTGGCAGGACATCAGTATGGATTTCGTACTTGGCCTCCCGAAAACCCTGCGTAAACATGACTCGGTCTTGGTAGTGGTAGACCGATTCTCTAAGATGGCTCACTTCCTCCCGTGCTCCAAAACTTCCGATGCGTCCCACGTCGCGAAAATCTTCTTTGAGGGCATCGTGAGGTTACATGGGTTGCCCAAGACCATCGTGTCGGATCGAGATGTCAAGTTTACCAGTTTTTTCTGGAAGACTCTCTGGCATAAGTTAGGCACAAAGCTCCAATTTTCCACGGCCTTCCACCCCCAGACCGACGGTCAAACCGAGGTAGTCAATAGAAGCTTGGGAAACCTTTTGCGAACGTTAGTGGGTGAACACGTTGGGAGTTGGGATCTGAAACTGTCGATAGCTGAGTTTGCATATAATTCATCTGTTAATAGAACTACCGGCATGAGTCCACATGAAATTGTCCATGGTTTTAAACCTAGGCAACCCATAGATCTCATTCCCATGGCTAGTCATCATAGAGTCTCTGAGTCTGCATCTGCATTTGCATCACATATGCATGAATTGCACAAAGAAATCAGTAACAAAATTGAGCAGAGCAATGCTGACTACAAATTGCGAGCCGATGCCCGAAAACGAGCTCAAACTTTTAACATCGGGGATTATGTGATGGTCCGGCTCCGCCCGGAACGGTTCCCATCAGGGACCGTTAAGAAACTACATGCACGCAGACTGACGCAGTGCCGGCCCCTTTCGGATACTAAGGAAGATAAATGACAATGCCTATGTCATTGACCTCCCTGAGGGTTTTGGCATTAGTCCGACTTTCAATGTCGAAGATTTAGTGGCCTACAAAGGCCCAAACTTCAACCCTAGTAACCCTCTGGTAGAGCCTGCCCTGGATCCTGTTTCTGAGAGCAACCCTTTACCTCCACTTCCCCAAAATATCCCATATCCCACAGCAGACGGCATCGATAAAATTCTAGATGACGAGATCGTCTCTGGTAGAGACGGTGGGACTCGGAGGTACCTGATTCGCTGGAACGGAAAACCCCCATCTGAGGACACGTGGATGGAACGAGAAGAACTGCAACGGCTTGACCCGGACCTGTTGGAGCTATACGAGAGCCGCACTGAGCCTTACTCGACGGAGTCGAGCTCTCTCCCACCCCGGGAGAATGATGAGGACATCGAGCAGCGCCCCTGGCGCGTGTACCAGCGCAGGAGGCGCCACCTGAGCTTGTGGCTCTGATAGGACAGCCAGCACCTTGATGGAGATCGTTTATTCATTGTCATTATTTATTTATTTTGTTTTGCATTATGCTATTTAGTCCCACCTCAGTCGGCAGGGATTTTCGCTTGTTTATCGCAGCCTTTATATAGGCCTGCCCATGGACATGTAATGGTAACTGATGAATAATAAAATTTTCTGTTTCCTCTACATGCGTGTTGAGAGAACCAGGGTGAGGCGTGTGAAATCCCAAACCCAAGCCTAGGTGTGTGAAACCCTAGGTCCAGTATTAGGCGTGTGAAACCCTAAAACTGGAAGCCCTAATTATCCCTCTCCTCCCCCTCACCTAGCCGCCGGCCTCTTCTTCCCCTTGCTGCCGCTGCCTACCCGCCCAAGGCCAACCCGAACCCCCTCCCTCTTTCTCTTGCCGCTGCCTGCTTACCCGCCACCATCCCCACCGATACCCCTCTCCCCTCCTGCTGCTGCCGCCGGCCCCAAGCCCCAACCGACCCCCCCCCTCTCCCCTCCTGCTGCTGCCGCCGGTCCCAGCCCAGCCAACCCGACCCCCCTTCCTCTCCCTCTCGCTGTTGCTGCCCCTTACCCGACCCCAGCCCTACCCGAACCTCCTCTCCCCCTCCCCTCCGCCCACTGCTGCCCACCTCTACCCGACCCTGACCCTTACCCGATCCCTCTCCCTCCTGCCCTTGCTGCCCCGAGCCCTTCCCTCCACCCTACCCGACCGGCCTACCGCCGCTCGCTCGGTATCGTACCTCCGGCGCCCTCGGCATGCGTGCAGGGCCGGATTTGCTGGGGATCACGGTGTGATCATAGACGACGACGGGTGCCTCGACAACAACTCTCTCCTCCCGACCCGGACGGAGAGAGCGTGGAGGAGTCTGTGAAGGGGCCTCGACATCAACTTCCCCGCCCGCGATTCGGACGAGGAAGCGTGGAGGCATACGTGCTTGTGCCATCATCGGCAACTCAGATTACGGAATTCCCTCCTCGACCAGGTATTATCGTGTTCCACCAAATCGGTTATCTAGTTCATTATCGCTGCCAACTGCTACCCCATTGTGAGATTGAGTGTTCACCTGCCTGTAGTGCTATTAATCTAGATATTGCAATAGGACTATTAGGATTGTTTTATCGCCTGTTACTGAAAGCGACTGGCACTAGTACAGTAGTTCCCAACGTATCTGCCCGTGTTATTTGTTTGACTTGATTTCGCGTGCGGCATCATAACTATTAGTAAGCCCTGCCTGCTCAATTAATTAATAAACATTTTCGTCATTGCATCGTATTGCATCAGCTACTTGATCGACGCATCCCTTTAAGACTTAAGGGTAAATTTTACAATACGACATTAAGGCATGCAATGTTATATGGTGCATTGTGCAGAAAGTTGTGCCATAAAGTGAACTCAAGCACATAAGATGAGTGTGGCCAGGATAGGATGATGTGTAGCTAAACTTTGATGAAAGTGAGGAATGAGAATATTAGAGGAAGTGTTGGAATTGCACAAGTTAAAGATAAAATAATGGCTAACACATTAATATGAGCATGTACAACGAAAAGCATGGATGGCTTCTATATGAAAAGGGTCTCGAATTACTATAGAAGGACAAAGGAGGAGGGCATGACATTAAATAACACCCATGGAGGTTGTTAAAAAAGATATAGAGAATCTTTCATTGACAACGGAGATAGCCCATGATGGAAGTAACTGGTGAGGAAAGATGTTCATAAAGCCAACCATAAATAGATGGGACGAGGCTCGACAGTTATTATGGAAGTTGGCCTCATCTTTTGTTGGGATAACACTTGGATGATGAGGACCACCCGACCTAGAATCACACCAACTTTGTCAATCCTGCTATCTTGAGGAGACTATAATAGAAAAGAGAGAGATAAGAATATGAGGTTGAAGTTTTTTCGAATCATCGTCAAGAACCCAATTATCATTTGTCTCTAGGAGCCCATAAGCATGCATTTTGATTTGTTTAGTATAGTATTGACATAACCAAGCACATTATCCCAGTGTTTTGGAACTCGCCGAGTCGACTCGAAACTCGGCCTAGTCAACTCGACTCGACTGAATTTTGATCCGACTCTGGTTAAAAACTCGGGATATCAACTACTTGGCCTGTGATTTACGTGACTCGGGCAAGTCAAGTCAAGTTTTTGAGTAGCGAAAGTCGGCCCGAGTTGTGGTCTGTGTAAGTTTTAAGGGAAAAAATAAAAATACCCCCACAACCCACTCGTTAATACTTAATACCCTTAGAACACCTTATCCCGGTACCGATCAATTACTAGGGTTCAACTCTCCCATGCCTACCGAACCAAAAAAAAAAAGGAAAGCGAAGGGGAAGAGGAAAGAGGAGGCCCTACTCCGCAGACTATCTCGTCCTAATCGCATGTTAAACTCTGCACTCAAGTGAACCGGAAATGAGAAAGGAGAAAGAAGAATAGGAGAGGAGGAAGGAGAGAAACCCCATCGGAGAAGACTATTTCCAATTCCGCATCTTTCCGAATCTGGCTCCTTTCCGACATGGCCATGCCTCATCTTCCTAACGCATGCCATCAACGAAGAGCACACTCGAAGCCTCATATGTAAGTTTTTAAATCTCGTGATATGCATCCAGTCTAAATCCAAGCTTTAGTTATTTCATAATTATCATTTTCTAACTTAAATATATATATATGTTTTAATAGTAAATATTAAAATTGTTATATTTTGTGAGTTTTGAATGTAACTACTCGGTCGAGTTTCGACCGTGATTTTTAGTCGACTATACTCACGAAGGTTCTGAGTCGAGTCGAGTCAAGTTTTTGGGTTTTACAACACTGCCTTATCCTAAGTTCCAAACCACTTTATTTATTTCCACTAAAGAAATCGTAATTTGCCGGTGGCTCCTCCTATTGAATGTGAAACTCTTTAAGAATGAATTCAAAGTGCGGTGCTTATCGTCAGATGTGATGTTTGTATAGAGCTTCATATGGAAGAAAAGCAAAATCCCATCCTTTCATCTAATTATTTAAGTAATTCTTCCATGTACATATCTAATGATTCCCATAATTGAGTACTACTGAAATCAGACGAATGGGGACAAATAATGACGATCATTTTTTTTGTATAATTGAGTTAAAAGTATCCTGAAAGCTAGAAGAAACCTACAGCGGGTTGGGTCCACCACTGGGCCGGATGGAAAGGGAAATTCTTAGTTGATCCCACCTTCAAAGCAAGAGCTCTGATGTTCCTCCAAGAATCTATTAGCTGAAGCCTTTCCAACAGGAGGAAAGGGAAAGGAGGGTAGGGTGCACAACAGGGGAAGAATCCTGTTGGAGCTATCAGAAATGCTAATCTACTGTGCAGGAACACCGGCAAAAGGGGAGAGAGGCACAAGGAAGGTGTCTCCCGAGGAGAGGGAGTAGAGAGAGAGAGAGGGTAGTTTATTACCTCCAATGGCGACGTAAGGGAGGCGGTGCTGTCCGCGGATGTAGAGGGCGTCGGAGACGAGTCCGACGAGGGGCTTGGCGACCATGGGGAGGTTGGCCGAGTTCATGAGGAGCTGGAGGGCCGAGGGTGCCACCCGGAGTCCGTCCTTGAGGAAGAAGGAGACCCCCAGCCACGCGAAGCACCGGAATCCCTGCACCCAAAACCCCAACCCCACCACCCACCTCACCGGATCCATCACAACCAAAGAACGTCAGACGAATCCCACTCCGTGATCACGATAGAGGATGATCCTCTCTTTTTCCTCCTCCGCTTTTGCTTTTGCTTTTACTTTTGCGTTCCGTTCCTCCTCCTCCTCCTCCTCCTCCTCCTCTCGCCCTCCGTTGAGCTCCCCGGGAGTTCCACTCCGCATCTGCCCGCGCCTACTTTTATAGGCTGGCCACAAGACACGTGTCCCATGGTTCATCAAAAAGCAGTGCCGTTAACAATTTCGACTCCTCTTACAGCTGGAATCACACTCGTCCGATTGTGATACAGTAGGGACCCAATGCTACACATCCTCGGGTCGGGTGCCTGCTACAGAGAGATTGTGGTGGATGTTGGGTTCGACTCTCTCCACACATCATCGTCTCCTCTATCATTTTGATTGCTGACAATTTGGGGAGCTACATGTGGCAATCCAAAATCGAACGGTCACAATCTATGATCATGGTAAAAAATCAAGGGGATGTCATCACCTTCGGCTACCACCCACCACTTGCCATCGCCGCAAGCCACCTTCCTCGTCGGCTGTCGCATCGGCCACCGTCAGCGTCAGTCACTGCCGCCGACACCCCTGCAGATCACCAGCCACCCGCCACCGCGGGTGGTGGCCATTGGGCCAGCAACAGGTGGCCGATGGATTGCATGGGTGGTCGTCAACGGCGGTGGTGGCCGACTGTTGGCAGGGGTGGTCTTGGCCACCCGCCGCCGCCGCTGGTGGTGGCCGTCGGGGCGACGATGGGTGGATTGCAGGGGTGGTCGCCGGCGGTGGCATCCTCCCTTGGGTTCATACCGTCTCCATAGATTGTGGGTGTTCGATTTCATATCGTCATATATCGCTCCCCAAATCGTCAACGACCGATAGGAGAGACAATCATCAGTGGAGAGAAATCGAACATGTGGATGTGGATGTTCCTACTGAATTTTTTTGGAATAACATTACATGTTATTAGGTTTTTTTTTAAGAAAAATTACATGCTATTAGTTGTACTTAGGAGTGGCAATCGGCCGGGTTCGGGTCGGACCATACCCATACCCATACCCATTCGGATAGAAGAGGGGCATCCCAAAATTTTAATAAACTTTAAATCCATAAACTACTCACATCCCTAACCTTCAACCAACGAGCCCCCTCTAACCCACCTCCTTGTCAACAAACACATTGACAATTCAAACCAATGAAGTGGAGATGGGCTCAATGGATCGACATTCACACCAAGCACTAAGCACTTGCCCAGCCCCTACTTCATGGGTTTGGTTTGTCATTGTGTTTGTCAAAAAAAAAAAAAACAGTAAATATAGTACACTTTGCTCCCCTCGAGTTTAGCTCTAAGACACTTTGCTCCCCTCGAGTTCGTCTCTCTCGTTCGTCCCACGACTACCTTGTGGTAGCCTCGCACAATCTCACGACTCAAATTGTATTCTCCGAGGCTCTGTCCCTGTCCACTCCAGCCATCCTCTATCTGAAACCTGCGACCGACGACGCAATCAGCAAGTGGGGCCTGCCTATAGCGTCGGCCGAAGCCCTCTCTCTCTCTCTCTCTCTCTCTCTCTCTCTCTCTCTCTCTCTCTCTCTCTCTCTCTCTCTCTCTCTCTCTCTCTCTCTCTCTCTCTCTCTCTCTCTCTCTCTCTCTCTCCTTCTTTAGATAGTTATTCATGATTTTTTGTATAATGTTTTTGTGGATGGAAGATTTTTGTATGCTTATGAACTGAAAGCGAATTATTTTTATAGTCAATTCGAATTCTTTGTTGGTAGAAATTGGATTAAACTTTTAAAGGCAAGCAAAGGTCGCCCCTATTGGAGTGAATTCCTGGCTCCGCCATTGGTCTAAACCCTAATCCATCCCACGGAGGAGGATGGCGGCAAGATAGGTAACAGTTCAGACGAGGAGGGAGGAGAGCGGCGGGATGAGTTAGGGTTAAGACGAGGCTACGAGGTCGGGACTCGGGTGAAAGGGTTGGCTTGATATCAGAGAGAGGGTTTATTTTGGTTGGGGCTATTAGGGGTGCCTTTACAGACCCACCTGAAATGGGGTGGGGGCCAACAAGAACATGTCCGTGCCCAGTATTAAAAAGAAGGCTACCTGAAAGCTACAGTACGTAAAAGAAGATAAGCATTTATATTATGAAGGAGCATATACAACAGCTCGGAGGACATGAACAAAGAATCCATCGACCACTTCACAGATCAGTCCTTTTTTTTTTACAAGGAAACCCCTACTCACCAGCAATGGCTGATGAATCTAACAACACAGGTTTCAAAGAGTTGCACACCTACGTCAGAACAATCGAACAGAAACCCTGTCTCAGCTGCTGCTAGCTAAGACAGGGGGATGGATCTGCGGGGCTCCGCTTAGCCAAAGATCAAGCCCTTCCAGCATTGCCCTGCCGCTGTTTTCTGAAGTGGCAAAGCAGATTCTGTGCCTGCAAAATGCAGTAGAATGAAAGTCCACATTTTAAAGGTTAGCTATATATACACCGGAAACTGACAATTAATGAAAAAGGCGTCCTAATGAAAAAGAAACACAATTAAATAAAAGTCTAATGCCTATTTCCACCTTCCTCTTGTTATTGAACAAAGCATGGGAATGAAAAAACTGGTCCAAAAAATCTCGATATCCATCCAAATATTTTGATAAGCACATCAAGATCAACAACATCAATATTGAAGTACGACTGGTACTAATCCAGAAGCATATATCATAAGAAATAAAAATTTTAATTCGCTATTGTTATCATGGGAGGAAGCCCAAGGGGCACACACCATGGGGAGAGAGCCTCGAGGACACAAGGGCAAGTATATATATATATATAGGGGAATGCTTAGGTGCGGTCTGCGGTCCGCAGCCGTCCGATGCACGCGGCCGGTGCATTGGACGGCTGTGGACCGCACAGACCGTAGACCGCACCTAAGCATTCCCCTATATATATATATATATATATATATATATATATATATATATATATATATATATATATATATATATATATATATATATATATATATATATATTCACCATTCAAATGGTGAAGTCGAATGGAGAAGCTGCCACGTGTCCTGAAAAAATTACTTTTTGCTTTGTGTCTTTTCAATATTCAACCATCTTAAATGCCTTTCCCCTCTTACTTGCTTTATGTCTTTTCAGTGAGCACATGGCGTAATATAAACCATATTTCACCATTCATTTATGAACTCAAGTTCACTAAACCTTTTCCCATATATAAATATATATATATATATATGGAGGCGTGCTAAGGTGCGGCGTGCGGCGTCGCACCGCAGCCGTCTGATGCACCATTGCGGTGCGTGCATCGGTGCATCAGACGGCTGCAGTGCGACGCCGCACGCACCGCACGCCGCATTTTAGCATTTCTCTCTCTCTCTCTCTCTCTCTCTCTCTCTCTCTCTCTCTCTCTATATATATATATATATATATATATATATATATGGGGCCCAGGAAGCTGAACTTGAGTTTACCATTCAAATGGTGAACTCGAATGGAAATGCCGCCACATGTCTGAGAAAGTGTTCAACCTTCTTTTACTTTTTGTTTTATGTTTTTTTTAGTGTTTAACCCTCTAAATATTTATCCCCTCTTACTTTGTCTTTTCAGTGGACATATGGCGCAATATAAACCATGTTTCTCCATTCATTTGTGAACTCAAGTTCACCAAACCCTTTCCCTATATATATATATATATATATATATAGGGGCATGCTATAATGCGGCATGCGGTAACTACGGCACCATTCCGCAGCCGTCTAATGCACTCGCTGTGTGCATCGTGTGCACGCAACGGCGCAATAGACGGTTGTAGTGCGGTGCCGCACTTACCGCATGCCGCATTATAGCATGCCCCTATATATATATATATATATATATATATATATATATATATATATATATATATATATATATATATATATATATATATATATATATATATAAGCACGCTACAAAGGGTGTTGCTCATCAACGTGTGAGAATACAAAATCTAATATAACAAGGGACCTCGGAAGACAAACGAAAATGGATTTTGGGCCGTCCGATTGATTAGTGATTTATTTCATGCTTTCCGATCGATACTTGAGTGAGATGCATTGGAAACAAAAAAATTTAATCACGATTGATCAGGCTATTCCGTTTGATCGATGCGTTGATAACCGTTTGCTCCAATCGATCGACGCAATCGACAAATGTGATGCTTGCGATCGGAGTATCGGTCTCAGTTTATATATATCGATGAACCAAGATCTCTCTCTCTCTCTCTTGCTCGCGACAAACTCCCCAGAAACCCTCACGAGTGTTCCCTCTCATCCCACGATTGCAAGTTTCAGTCGTTCCCCAAATCCTCGTTCCCCCTCTTCTCCCTCCCTCTCTTCCAACCTCTTCTCACCGAACCATTCGATTCCCACTCTAACTCTTTGCCTCTTTATCCGATCTCTCTTTTGAGTAGACTTTTTTTTGTTTGTGGATCTATCTGCATCCTCGAATCCCATAGGGGAATCCTAAATGGGAGTTGAAACCCTAGGGCTAGGTTGGGTTTTAGAGTGGGAGAAAGAAAGAGATGGAGAGAGAGAGAGAGAGAGGGAGAGGGAGGATTGGGAAAGAGATGGAGAGGTGTTGGTTGGGTGTACGGTAGAGAAGTGAAATAGTGGAAAGGGGTTGGCAATAGGGTTGATGTAGGGTTTGGTTGAGTGGGTGGTTGAAAGGAAGGTTTGGTGTATGGAGTGTACAGGATGGAAATGGGTTGGTTGAAAGGTGAGGTTGGTTGGAGGTTTTGTTGATTATATTTGTTTGAGAAGTGAGTGGGTGGTTGAAAGGGGGGTTTGGAATGGGATGTATTTGATGAAAATGTTCACCAAGGTTGGTTGAAAGGTGAGGTTGGCTGGAGTGTTGGTTGAATAGGTTTGGTTAAGATTGGGGTTGATAGGTCATCCCCAGATTCCCCACATCACTTATTTTGTCTTATGTAACTTCTTTTGATTGCTTCTGATAAATTTATTTTTTTATAATGCAGGTTCCAACGAAATCACATAAGACCTCTTCCCTCATAGTGATCACAACCATTGTTGTTGCCACTGGCGTCACACCGAACACATCTGCACATGGAACTCTCTCTCTCTCTCTCTCTCTCTCTCTCTCTCTCTAGCAAATTTTTGAACTTCTTTTGATTGCTGGGGGGTGTTGCCATCGAAGGCGGTCGTCCGAGTTTTGACTGACATAGGGGGTTTGGCAGTCGTCCAAGTGCTAAAACCATCTGAGTGCTCGTAACTGAGGAGTGTTGCTGCCAAAGGCGGCCTTCCGAGTGCCGACAAGCACGGAAATTACTCTCAACAACCTCTCCTCAAACTCAAGGTGGGGACCCCCGTCACCCACATAAAGCCTGCAAATTGAGTAGAAGCAAAAGTCATGCCGATCTAAAAACCCGGGCCCTCGGCCAACCTACAAGCAAATCAATAGGGAAACTCAGCCAACTTGCAAGTAGTTCGAGCTAAAAACAAATCACCACACTGAAATCTCGAACCACCCCCTACCAGGGAGAATGACGAAATAAGAGATGCCTATGAGAAAAGAGGAACACTGAGAGGCAACATAGCAACCCAGGAACGAAAACTAAAGTAGTGACCAAAGTGCTGAGTCTGCAAGACGAGCTGAGCAGGAATCACGACCACGAAAGAAACATGAGCAAAGAGAAGCACCACAACAGCTGCCAAGTCAAGACAACTAAGGTATAACACACGTGACAAGTCCGACTAGGGCAACGGTACTCGAGCAACAACTCCATTTGAGTTAATGCAGCCAGTGTAGTTAAGGGGAGCCGAGGCGCACGCCTGAAGCGAGAGGCGAGCGAGGCGAGGCAAGGGCACCTTGCCTAGATTGAGGCGAGAGCAGATATATAAGTCGGCTTGAGGCGCCCGCCTTACACTCAGAGGCGGTCGAGGTGCCCATCTCCTTTAATTGAAGGTTTAGGCTGAAGCCAATTTGAATAATAGTCGTCCTTTCGCATGACATGTGGGAATCTGGGACTGAGTGTGATTCACTATTTGGGCTTGATGTAACGGACTGTTGTGATTCAATTTTAGCTTTAACCTATCTGATCTTATGAGTTTATAACCTCAGAGGATCTCGTGCCCTGTGAATTCAAATCTTCCACACGATTGAGCGAGATAAAAAAGAACTCGTGACGATCGGGCAGGTTAGGGTTTAAACTTTGGAGCCGCATTCAGCGTCCGTCACGAAGTGAGTATAATGATGCCCATCAAAACTCTCCTCTCAGTTTTTTAATTCAGATTTTGATTTGGTTGTATAGTGTCATAATTCTTGATATGCTTACTTAATTCACTCTATTTTTCTTCTTACGTACAGACATCCAGGCCTAAATCTTAATCTATATCATTTAGATTTTATAGTTTTTAAGATTATGATGATATAGATCATGGTTCAAAAACCCGGAAACTCGACTCGAAAGTTGACCGGGTCGGGTAACTCGGGCAACTCGAAAAAAACTCGACTCGGTCCGACTTGGTTTTATATATATATATATATATATATAGACAAGTTCAAATACCTATTTTCAACTTCCAATGATAAGCAAAGTAAGACAAGTAATAAATACTAAAAAATAAAGATAGAAATATGTCATGAAACATAGACATAACATCATTATTTCAAATGAACTAAAGCAAGAGAAGCTCAACAAGCTAGTTCCAGGTCAACCCGGCCGGGTCACTCGGATCCTGACCCGACCCGATCCGGCCGAGTCACTAGGATTACTCGTCGGACTTTTCAAAAACCGGGTTTTTGGCGAGTTGACCCGAAATCCAGCCGATCCGGGTCAACCCGGCCGGGTTTCGGGTCAACCCGTCAGGTTTTAAAACCATGATATAGATTATAGAACTTGATGATGATGAGTTTTATTGATATTTGATGGCACATGCTATATGATTATGTGAACTTGTTTCAACTAGTCATTTTATAGTGTGTGTGTGTGTGTATTGAGGAAACGTGAAATGAGCTGCCAGCCTATTTCGACGAAACGGGCAGCCACCCATTTGAAGCACTTGGGAATTTTAGAATGTGCTGATTTTTTATGAGCATAATCACCTTATCTTAGATAGAACACCCATAAAAAATATGCACCTTCTAAAACTCCTAGGGGTATCAAATGTTAGAAGTTTTATCGAACGTCCATTGTAACCGTTAATCTGAAATATAACATTTGATGCCCCTAAAAGTTTTAGAATGTGCTGATTTTTTATGGTGTGCAATCTAAGATAAGGTGCTTATGCCCACAAAAAATCAGCACATTCTAAGAATCTTAGATGTGTCAAATGAGTGGCTGCCCATTTCGTCGAAATAGGCCGCCAGCCTATACTCCGTATCCTCTATATATATATATATATATATATATATATATATATATATATATATATATATATATATATATATATATATATATAGAGAGAGAGAGAGAGAGAGAAAGAGAGAGAGACGTGTTAGGCTGCGGCGTGCAGCGTCGCACCGCAACCATCTGATGCACCGTTGCGGTGTGTGCGATGCACGCAGCGGTGCATCAGACGGCTGCGATGCGACACCGTACGCACCGCACGCCGCATTTGAACATTTCTCTCTCTATATATATATAGAGAAAGAGAGAGATTTGATCACCTGCGGGACGTCCCACACGGGATAAAATGCGCGACACACGTGGGCCGTCCGATCGGATCGAATCCGGCGAATGAGATTCATTCCGACCAAATCCTGCTCTGTTACTGTGGCAGCCACAGTAACAACGCGTTTTTGGTCCGGATGAATCCCATCCGTTGGATCATCCCGATCGGACGACCCAAAAACATGTCGATGTTACTGTAGCCGCTACAGTAACAGCGGAAATGTTTTAAACCATCCGATCGGATGAATCCAACGGATGGGATTCATTCTTCAGGATTCATCCGATCGGACGGTTCAAAACATTTTCGCTGTTACTGTAGCAGCTACAGTAACAGCGACATGTTTTTGGGCCGTCCGATCGGGATGATCCAACGGATGGGATTCATCCGGACCAAAAACGCGCTGTTACTGTGGCCGCCACAGTAACAGAGCGGGATTTGGTCGGAATGAATCTCATTCGTCGGATTCGATCCGATCGGACGGCCCACGTGTGTCGCGCATTTTATCCTGTGCGGAACGTCCCCCAGGTGATCAAATCTCTCTCTCTCTCTCTCTCTCTCTCTCTCTCTCTCTCTCTCTCTATATATATATATATATATATATATATATATATATATTTTTTTTTTTTTTTTTTTTTTTTTTTTTTTTTTTTTGCATGCCTTATTTCAATCAGGCGCTCACCTCACCTCTCGCCTCAGGCGCTAGTAAGGTTGAGCGCCTGAGTCCGCTTAAACACCTTGACTACACTGAATGCAACTTAATTTTGAGTTAATTCAACTCAATTTTGAAAACGCCCAATTTTTCTATTGTATTGGGCAAAATTTAACTCAATTTTGGAAAAACCTCAAATTTGATCAAGTGAAAAATTGCTCAGGCACCTAGACGGTCCTAGGAGGCTGCCTAGGAAAAACCGCCTGCCTAGGGGTTCACCTAGGCCCTCAAGGGTCCAAAACACCTAGGCGGTACTTGGACTACTATAGTACAATGTATATGCATATTACACACTCCATTGCATGTTTATTGCTTATAACCATGGTTTCAGATTTCGATCGAAACATCGAAATATCGACGAAATATTTCAGTTTCAGCCAGGACTGAAACAAAATTTACGGTCGAAACCAAGGGGCTTGGCCATTTTAGAGAGAGGAAATGCAGAGAGTGAGAAGAAGGTGAGGGGAGAGGGGGGGGATTTGCACCCATGGTATTACACTGGACAAGGCATTGCCCCCTGGTAGGGAGCCTCTCCCACTCAAAGAATACCTTCTTCTTTCCTTTTCTAAAGTTTTTACTATATCGTGATTATAGGTGAGTACTCCTCAAACATGTTTGTATCTTGCTCTGTAGTCAAAGCGTTGCCTAGGCGGGCGCCTAAGCGTTTTGGACCCCTGGGCGCCTATGCGACCACCTAAGTAGGCGGTTTTTCTTAAGCGGCCGCCTAGGTCCCCCTAGGACCGCCTGGCGCCTAGGACCACCTAGGCGCCAGGGCAATTTTCACTTGGTCCAATTTGGAATTTTCCCAAAATTGAGTTGAATTAACTCATAATTGAGTTGCATTAACTCAAAATTGTATTGGATTAACTCAAATTGAGTTGCATAAGCTCAAAATTGAGTTAAATTAAATCAAATTCTTATGACGGGCTCACAAGAATTTGGGATTTTTTCAAAATTGAGTTGAATTAACTTAAAATTGAGTTGAATTAACTCAAATTCTTATAACGGGTTCATAAGAATTTAGGGGTTTTCCAAAATTGAGTTGAATTAACTCAAAATTGAGTTGAATAAACCCAAAATTGAGTTGTATTAGCTCAAATTCTTATGATGTGTTCATAGGAATTTGGTGGTTTTTCAAAATTGTGTTGAATTAACTCAAATTCGAACGCTAAGTTCACAAGAAATTAGGGGGTTTTCAAAATTGACTTGAATGAACTCAAAATTGAGTTGCATTAAATCGAATTGAGTTGAATAAACTCAAATTTTAGTTTAATTAACTCATATTCTTATGCTTGGTTCATAAGAATTTGGGGGTTTTCAAAATTGAGTTGAATTAACTAAAATTCTTATGATGGGTCATAAGAATTTATGGTTTTTTTCAAAATTGAGTTGAATAAACTCACTAGTGAGTAGAATTAACTCAAATTGTGTTGAATTAATTCATATTCTTATGATGAGTTTTTCAAATTTGAGTTGAATTGACTCAAAATTGAGTTGGATTAAATCTAAACGTAAACCCTAACCCTAATATATTTTTTCTTGATATTTTAGAATTTTTTCAAATTTTTTCTTCAGTTTTTTCTATTTTTTATTTTTTGATTCAGTAACTTTTAGTTTATGGGTATGGTATTCCAATACTTTCTAGATAATTTGACTTTTAGGTGGTGAAAATTATAATCAACATGCTACTACTAGATTATTAAAATCATATATATACATATTTATATTATAGATAAAATTATTTAATAATTACTCATCGCTTAGGTGCCACTTTGCCTATACAGGGCAAAACGCCTAGGCGTCGCCTAGCCGCCTTGACTACACTGGTATCTTGTAACACAATGTACAAAATTTGATCTAATTGGCATTGATATAGAACTTGAAACAGGCGATTTCAGTTGACATGTCGGTTACATATCCATGCGTCTAAATCTGACAACCATGTTTGCAACCTGTAACACAATGTGGAAATAATATTACCATCTATCATTTTCTTACCATTTCTATAAGTTGACTCCATATATTTTCAATAAATTCCAACTCGCCCTCTACAATAACATACTTATAGGACATGCATGTATACACATGAAAGACAACAGAAAAAAGTAATAAAAGGGAAGGTAGGAAACACGAGAAGAGAGAAAGAAAAAGATAACATAAAATACTAGTCAAAGAGGTTGTATAATAATGACAATGTTGTTATTTTTTGGTGGAAAAGGTATTATTCACAGAAATTATTATACATGAGAACTTATGTCCTATTTAATTATTTAGGATTGAAGAAAGAGAACAAGGAGGGCTTGTCACAAAAATGAGCACCCCCATATGCTTATGTAAAACATATGTGATGGATTGACAGTACCTTTTCTTTAGCTCGTGGAGTGCCTGACTGTGACAATGCAACCAATGGTGGAACAGCACCTTCTTGAAGAACAAGACAACAAAACCGATTGCTATTTGTACAGAGATGAAGTAATGCTGCAGCAGCAGTCTCTTTCCCTCTGGCAGAGCCCAATTCAACAACCTCCACCAGTACCGGGATCCCACCTTCATGACCAATTGCACTCCTCCCTTCTGGTATAGTTGCAAGGTTTGCCAAAACAGCCACAGCCCTATCAACCATACCAGCAGCTGGGTCCATCAGGTCCACAAAGTGCCTCACGGCCCCAGCCTGCACAATACGAGCTCTGTTCTCAGGAAATGTTGATAAATTGAATAACGCCGTCGCCGCATCTTTCTTTCCGCAAGGAGTACCATTTCCTAATAACTCCACTAGAGGCCTGATAGCACCAGAACGTCCAATCTTAACCTTGTTTTCTTCAATGACTGAAAGGCTGAATAGGGTTGCGGCTGAGTTCTCTCTTGCATCAGGGTTACCTGTTTCAAGCACGTGAATGAGAGGATTGATAGCATCAGCATTAACAATCGCAGTCTTGTTATTAACATTGATTGACAAGTTTAGAAGGGTTGTCACGGCATTCTCTTGAGTCTTCAGATCTGTTGAATGAAGCAGACCAACCAACAAGCTTATAGCTCCACTGTTTGCAATTATGATCCTATTCTCCACGTTGTGTTTAGCAAGAAGACGCAGCTCTTCTGTGGCATCCCTCTGCACGTCCACTGCATCACTTTTCAAATCCTCGAGCAGCTTAGCAACTTGGGTCTCAACACCTGATAGGTCAGGTCTGGAATCCATAGTGAGTGAAGAAACGATTCTGGGGACAAACCTTTCAGATGGACTACGCCAAATGGTTTGGCTTCGAGACTGAGCCTCAGTTACCCTCGAAGGCAATTCAGGTTCCATTTGAGGAGCAGAAGAAACTGGGGCCTCCTGTGTAACTTCTCCTGAAGCATTGCTACTGTAGTATGTCAGATCACTTGAAACACGTGAGACCATGTTAGCATCTCCTGCTCCTTGGGGATAAGCACTACTTGAAACAGCATAGACACTTTGGTTATGGTCCTGAAATTGCTCATCAACTTCGGGTGGTTGACAAACACTTTGCTTTGACTGGTTGGAAATTTGAGCACCAGAATCAACACGTCTCTCCTCTGAGCTAGATTCCTTCTTCTTTTCAAAACCCATTATTGATGTTTTTGCCATATTTGCCCCACATCCATTTGCAGTGTGCAAAATTGACCCAATAGAGAGCGAGTGGTGATTAGGAGATTTTGGTATATCCTGCTGAAAAGTCTCCAGATGGACTCCATTAGAGGAAAAAGAATCCTCATGTGAATTTATCATAAATCTGTTTGATTGTGATGATCTTGGATGGTTAGTCCTTTGAGAATGCCCAGATTGAGGTATTTTACAATCATTAGCACTTAAATCTGTGGGGCTGATAAATGTGGAGGGCAGGTTTACACTCATGGACTTTATGGGATCAGGTTGTTTAATGTCATTTGACTCACACCAGTTCGCAATTAATGCCTTGACAGTGTAGTTGGGAATCAAATTGGAGTGCCCAAGTGTTTGACATGTCTTGGGACAAACACTGAAACCTTCATCAAGCCATTTCCTAATAAAAACCCGCTCATATGTTTGGCCAGATTCCACAATCACTGGGTCAGACATCAGTTCTAGGGAAAGCGAGCAGCAGAAATCAGCCGGAATCTGCACGCCATTAATGCTACGCAACTGATTTGATTTAACAAAGCAATCATGCATATGGTTAACAAGTGCAATCATATGATCAATATTCTCCACCTCAACATAGTTTTCACCACGGCTAACCTTGGCTTTAAGTTTCTCAAGGGCAACAACCTCCGTCAGCAATTCCTCATTAGATGACAAGCACAACGAATTTGAAATCTTCTCCAGATGCTCAGATGCAGGGATAACTTTATCTATCTGACATCTAATGGCTTCTTTTATGACATCAGATATCTGCTCATAAAGCATGTGCTGAATTTTCTGTATGTGGTGCCGAAATATTTGTTAGAATACATAGTACAATGTAGAAAGCTAAACAATTAATTATTAAAAAAAATGGTGAGTGCTATTTTTCAGTTCCAAAGTTACCTTTGTACATGCAAAAATAGAATTAACTATGGGAGACGGTGACAGAGAATCAAGCAGCCAGCAAGTGCCAAGTGCAGATGTCTGAATCCTTATTATTACTGATTCGATTTGCAACACCTGGGGAAGCAGGAAAAAAAAACTTTTGGTACTGTAACGCTAGTCCAGCATCAGTCATGCATATATCTAAAAATAATGAGCGCTTTCGAACAACACATAAGCCAGTTGAAGCAACATCATTATATGACAGAAGTGTATTAATATGGCTAAAGAATTAATATAAGCTTATATAGCAGCATGGACAAAGAGAACCATGCTTGAGTGGAACAAATTAATGATTTGTCCATAATACATATGGTTTAAAAGTTATACAAACTGGTTAATTCCACATTGTTAGGTTATTTTTCTTTTATTTTTTATTTGATAGCATATCTGAGTTTCAACTTTCAACATTATTATAATTTTACTTCATCAAAACAACAATGTCACAATCTAGGATACACCGTACTTCGAAACAGGTGACGTACCTATATCGGATACTTTTCGATACTCCGATACGGCGGGATACGTATTTGATATGGCTAGGAAGTATCGGGATTTAAAAAAACAAAACAAAAGATCCAATCTCCATGGGATACGGGACCGATATGCCGGGATACGTATGGATGGCTATATAGTCCAAAATTCAAAAACCTAATCCGAACCCTACCTAAACTTCGGATATGGGTCTAAATTCCATACGTAATCATTTACGTCATTTATATGTTTTGTTTTTTGGATGATGCATGCGACACTAACTTTGTATTCTGTAATGGATGATGAATGTTAGCGTTTTTTACTAGCGTTTTGTAATGAACGATGAATGTGACACTTGTGTAATGTTGTTAGCGTTACTTTTTTATAATAAATGAATGCGACACTAGCTTTGTATTTTTTTGTTGTATTGGATGTAAATCATGTAAGGAATGATAAATATGGTTATATTTAATTTTCAAATTATTCATTATTCATATTCTAGCACAAAAAAATATTATATTTAATTATATATAATATAATGTATCCCTGCTGTACCGCGTATCGTAGTTTTTCAAAAATCCATGTATCGCCATATCCGTATTCCCATATCCGTATCCACGTATCTATATCGGTGCTTCCTAGGTCACAATTCTTAGTATTACTACTTAATTATAAATAAATAAATATTACAACTTATAATAAAAGTTGACATTTTTTTTAAAGGGACCAAGAGGTCAGTACATCACCTATTAGTGCGCCGACACAAGATAGACCAAGGATCGAAACTCGCCAAAAGAGTGAGAAATGTCCTGATTTTTTTATAACCCCACAGGCTGGAAGGCTTGCCACTAAGGCTAGAGGGAGGCCCGCCACAACAGAGTGAGAGGAAATATGCCTCAGCACTTATTCGAACCCTTGAACAAAGCCACGAGTTACATATATCACATATATCTTACCAACTAAGCTATCAGTTGGAGACAAAGTTGACATAATATCACATATTCTTTTTCCAAATTTTTGATATTATCTCTTGACTTCATATTTTCAAATTTCAACATCAAAACTTATGTATTTCAACTTAAATCGTGTTTGAAACAAAATGAAAAATTAAACTGCCTCGGGCCAATAGTTGGGTTGAAACATTCTCAAAAACCAAAAATTTAATCTATCTCACACCAATTAGAAAGGATTATACAAGCATATAGATGTTCCATATTTCTACTCCCTTCTTAATGTAAACTATAAAGTATGTTTTCCAATTTACTTAAAGGATAAATGAGCAAAGAATAGGACACAATACTTTTCACCGCGAAAAATCAAATGAACGGACCCTCCCACTCGACTCTCCCTTAACTATAGCATCAAACAATGTGCTAGCATAAATACAAATATGCCTAAACAGAAAAACCTCATCTTGTATATAGATTATTTTGAGGAATCCTTTCCTTCTTTTGATCATTTCACTGTTTTTACCAAATATACTTGTATAGAACAAAGGAGGATCGAGGCAATAATGGGCCTATATAACGAACATCCCTTCCCACCACCATGATAGTGAAGCATCCAACAACTTGTTACACAATCACCTAACATGGTAATCATGAGCATGCCATTTGATAACATTGACCTTGCCTTTTAGGCTTTTACCAGGAACTTAAGTGGCAATTCATATCACATTTTGTTGTATGGTCGTATCATGCCACAATCGCATTCATGAGAAAGCATCCCACATTGCTAGTATATAGGCATGATAAAAGGGGTGTGTATTAGCACAACTAATACAAGTGTAGGCCCATATCATGTAGGGCTGAAACTTGGACGGGTCGAACCCGACCGACTCGTTTCAACCTAAGATTGGGTTGGCTTTGGGCAAGTGTAGGATGGGTTGGGTTGAGAAAAGGCTACCCTGATTAATATTTGGGAGGGCTTGAGTTGAGGGTCTAGGTTGGCCAACCTAATCCGAACCCGATATTCAAATATACATATATTAATAAATAGATATAGTGCAGGTTTTGTTATCTTCTTCATGATTCACTTCGTCAGGTAAGAGGGCATGTATCGGATTCCTCATTTCTTTCATTATCTTTCTTGTGAGCTTCTAAATATTAAATTAAGAGCAACATTTTGATAGAGATGTAGAAGCCATTTAAGCCAACCATTTCTTCTTGCCTCGGTTTTATGTTTTCTTTCTTACATATAAGTTTTAGTCAAAATTATCTCGAACCGAAAGTTTTATGCATTTGATATGTTAGCGATACTTCTATATTTTGTATTAGCAATTTAGTATAGACAACTTATTTACATTACATTTATTTCTTGATAGTTATTTTGTGAAACTTGATATGCTTGAATGTTATTTAAATAGTTGTCCTACTTTTGTTTAGAAAGAGTGAAGTTTTTACTTTTTAGAATAACTGCACGCTTAATTAACAAAGTCTTTAATTTAAAAAAAATTATTATATGTAATATGGTAGACTTAGTATGATATGGGAAGTATTAACCCAACCAACTCGACAAACACGCTTGTGTTGGGTAGGGTTGAGAATTCCGTACCCAAGGTTGGGTTAGGGTTAGGGTTAGGGTTAGGGTTAAGGTTGAGGTATACTACCTTCAGGTTGGGCTTGGATTGAGCACCAACCCGACCCAAACCACCCAAGTATTACCCCTAGTATCATGACATTTCACAACAATGCTCCGATACATGTTGTCAAGGTCCCTACTGGACGAAGTCTATATTCAGTCAAACAAAAACATATAGCAGTTATTTCATTTTGATTATAAATTAAACTTTGTTAGGAAAAAAGATAGTCTTCATACTAGAACTCGATCTCCTAGTCCTTGTCTTGAATATTTGTGTTTGTTTGAATGTTAGATTAGTTTCAATAATGGATTTAATGGTCTTGTTGTGTTCACTGGCTAGTATGTGGTTAGATTACGTAGTAAAATGTCTCATGGAATAGTCAAAATTCTTGTTTGATGCATCAGAGCATATGTATATTTGACCATAAATCCATCGAAAATAGTCTGCAAAGGAACAAGTTTTCTAGTGCATCAGAGCATATAAGTGGCGTATCTTGCAGTTTCATCTTTTTGTGTTGGTACATATGGAAGTTCGGCCTTGTACAAGATATGTGCATTGTGTCAGTCCCTATGAGGCAAAAGCATAATAAACAGTAGTTTAAATTTTAAACATTGTGATTTACACAAGTGAGAGATGAGTTCCAGAGGTGTAACTTGTGGGTGGTAGATCTTCATCAGTGTGTTCATAAATCCCCTCATACTTCTCCAATGACACCATCAGAAATGGTGTGTTCATAAACCCCCCTTCTATTGATATTGTGATACTTCAATAACATCATCAGAAATGTAACCCAAGCATTTCATAAAATAATCCTAACTCAAACAAATTGGTCATTGCAACCGTTTATGAAGTATGCAAAGAACTTTACTTATGTGATTCCTCAAGAATTCCTCCCAATTTTGTCAATATATGATCCTCAAAGAACAAACTTCAAAATCAATCCTCAACAAGCAAACTTCAAGTAAGCTATGATGTATATTGCCACAATTTAAGGAGAATGATCTTCACTTTTAAATTATGTTACCAAAAAATTTGATTTTTTGAATAAGTCGATATTAAAACATGACTTATTTAGTAAACGTTTGCTACGCAACTTTTCCTATTATTTGAAAAGGCCACGATTTTCACGTTTTAATCCCGATTGATTGGGTTTTAATCCCGTCATGTACTCAAAAAATATGTTGGAACATCAATACATAAATATGTTCTAAAATTCTACCGTTTGTTTTCCGACTTTTTCCGACTTCTGCCCTAACCGATTTTTTCCCAACTTCCGACTTAGTAACTATGCTTTAAAGTAGCTAAAAGCCTAAAACACACGGAAAGATTTTTTGAATCTATGATTTTTAAATCTAATGTGAAAGCAGTTCCTAGCTCACAAGAAACTTATGAGTGGCTCTTCTAAATACACAAAAGAATGACTAAAGATAATGCCTTTCACATTGACTGCCATATTTCTGAAGTTACAACTCATGAAATTTACATGAGGTTGATGGGAAGCCGCAGGTAAATCAATCAAATCAATCATGGTTTCCTTATAGTGTAGCAGTAGTTCACTGTTTGTGCATATCATGGATGAGAACTTAAAACTTTGCCTAAATTATATCTGCATAAAAGTCACAAGTAGAGCTCTAAACCTAAGGCATCTAATACTCAAACAAATTCTAATGGTATTTGTCTAGTTTGTTAACCCTTGCTAGAGAATTTTAATAAGTAATGTGCAGAATATTGAGTCAGTTTGGTGGCATATTGATGCATGCAGGTCTCTTTAATAAGTAATGTGCAGAATTTTAATAGATAAAACAAAATTTCAGCCCTATGTAATTGAATTCCAGCACCTACCAAGAGAAGGGAAATCACATGTCCTCATCCGACAAAGGTTTCCAAGACATCAAACAATATTTTAATGATAATAAAAGAGAAATTCATTTTATAAATTATAATCGCAGCAAGCACTATAGTTCGCAAACATAAAATAAATTGGCAAGTTGACCAAAGAAACATAGACCTAATTAAGAACTAATGGGAGATGGAGATCTATGAAGCCAAACATGAACTAAGCCCGAAAATATGCAAAGGATAAGGCCGAGGGTAATCACGAGGGATGATTACGTCTATGGAGCGATATTACCGTTAATCCGTGCCTTGGTCAATATCCGGTGTGTTCTCGATGTCCAATAGACGAGATGGCGGAGGAGGGAGGGCGATCCAGAGGACGAGATGAGGAAGATTGGACACGATCTCTAAAGAAGAACCCTTGCGCTGATCTCTCGAGAAGGACATAGATGAAATCGGAGCGGTAGATGAAGAAGCTTGCGTTGAAAGAAAAGACAAGAAGCAAGGATGAAGATTCGGAGGCGATCTCTAGAACAAGCCGACGGCTCCGTTCTTAAAAATTAGGGTTTCCAAAGTCATTCAATAAAATCTCCCTCAACTAAGGTATAAAGAGGCTTTAAATAGGAGGAAAGCAGAGGAGAGAGAGAAAGAGAGAGATCGCGGAAGAGGGGGGGATCAAGCGGACGAATCCCGCGGGTAGAGATCCTGCGAGGGTAGGAAAAAGAAGGAAAAGAGGGACGCGGGTCGGGCTTCCTTTGGGCCTCAAACGATCTCCATCGTATATCCATTGGTTCTAGATTAGATCCAACGGATATAATTAAAACCGACTAACACGACTTAAAGCATTTTAGGCTCAAGTCGGCTGCAAACATCTCCCACCTCTAGGCTAACCTGAAATATAAAGCTTAATAATTATTGATCCGTTCATTGGATTCACATGAAATAAAAAATAAAGTTACAGATAATGAAAAGAGCTTTCCAACGGGACCAACGGATCGTTGATCGGCTTCATGGATCTCCGTAGGGACGCTAAATGGCGGGCCGTTGTCCTGAAATCTTCACGTACCTACGTCAAGTCTCCCGGACCCAAAAGAACTCAACTCCGCTCGAGTGAGGTCGGGATCAAAGGAGAAGTCCACAGCGCGAAGAAGCACCAGCCGCAACTCATCCCCACCCCACTCTCCTGGGTCTGGAAATTAGATCCAATGGATATTATTAAAACCGACTAACACGACTTAAAGCACTTTAGGCTCAAGTCGGGTGCGAACATCCACCGCACTTAAACTGACCTGAAATATAAAACTTAATAACTATTGATCCGTTCATCGGATTTATATGAAATAGAAAACAAAGTTGCAGATAATGAAAAGAGCTTCCCAACGGGACCGACGGATCGTTGATCAGCTTCCTGGATCTCCGTAGGGACGCTAAATGACGGGCTGCTGTCCTAAAATCCTGCACGTGCCTACGTGAAGTCTCGCAAACCCAAAAGAACTCGACTCCACTCGAGTGGGGTTGGGATCAAAGGGAAAGTCCACACCACAAAGAAGCACCAGCCGCAACTCATCGCCACCCCACCCTCCTGGGTCTGGAGGTTCCGTCCCCTCATCAGCACGGAAAAACTTGAAATAACATCCAAATATCCTCATCGGCACGTTAAACAGATTAAGGAAAATACCAACTTTATAGCCGTAAAAGAATAATTGGTAAATAGGGGTAACAAACGACATATGAAGAGAATGGTTGCGTGAGCTTAATGTGTTGTTGGGTTCTGGCTCGCGCGTTTGGCACGGATAATTTGTCAAGGTTCTGGGTTGCGGTTGCTTAATGTACTACGGCCTACGGGAAGTGGCCTGCGCTTTCAGCATTCAAATGGAGTCCTATACTACTCAGAAGCTACGTCCATTTGCCATTATTGCTATTATGAGATATAAACATGAGTTCACAATTCTTATCAATCATCTCAATTAAAGTTTGATAAAAAGAAAACAATGTGGACTCATGCAATAGTGATAAAACCCCGTAACTTTGCAGCCATGAAATTAAATCACAAGAGCCAAATTCTTGATCATCATTAAAATATGCACTTGTTAATCTGGAAAATTGATACAATGATGCTGATGTTTTGCATATAGTTATGTCATGGTCAGGCACACGGCTCATATCAATGCAATCAAACCCTACAAATTCTAAATGTGATGCACATGCAATATGACATAGAATATGATGCAACCCCAATAAGTTTTATATTGATTCATAGGACTGAACTTGCATGCCCTGGTCACTAGGATGGTTCGGGCCTTCTTCTAACATTGGGCGAGCAGACATGACAAGCAAATTCTCTCGCTGTTTTACGACTTTTCTCATGGGTGTAGGGTAGAGGGTGACAGTATACCCATCCTTCCTAATGACGGTGTACGTATTACGCTTACTCTAATGAATCGAATCGCTATCGTATTGCCAGGGTCGCCCTAACAGTAAATCACACTCGTCTAAGGGAGTCACATCATAGAGGACCTTCGCGTAATAATCGGTACCCACAGTAAAGTTGACAACATATTGGTGGGTTACACGGATGGTCACAGACTCTGTCAACCAAGAGATATTATAGGGTTTTTCAAGTTCGGTCGTCTCTAAGCCCAATCTGTCCACGATCCTCTTGTTGACCACGTTCACAGTGCTTCCCCCATCAATCAAAACACAACACTTGTGTCTTCCGATCATACCGACAGTCCAAAATAGTTCTAGTCTTTGATCCCAAGTGATTGGAGGGACTGGGCGGGGTACTGGAGGGGGCAATGGAGGAGACATATCCTCAGACATTCGACATCGTCGGATCATCAGCAAAGGAGCGGTACATTCATCGCCCTCAAGTTCTACATCTTGAAGGTCGTCAGGCTCCTTATAGTTGTCGTCATGCCCTTCATCGTCTTGATTGACGAGAGTATTAAACTGTCATCTTGGGCATTCAGTAGATTTATGCCCGGGTTGGTTGCATTTAAAGCACTTGATGGTACTGGGATTAGACCCAAGCATTCCTTTCCCCTTGCCAGCCTGGGGTGGTGCAATAACCAGTGGGTCTTTAGGACTTTCAACAGAAGGTTTCCTCACAGGGATGGGTGGCCTTTTCTCTGGATCTACCCTACGGGAATACATTCTAAGGAATTTCTCCTCACTTCTCGCGGCCTTGTTATTGGCCTCATCGATACTTGTGATGTCGTGGAGAAGTAGGTCTTCCTGGATCTGAGGCTTCAGGCATGCCAGATACCTAGCCACAGACTGCTCTTCAGTTTCAATTAGATCATTCCTGACCATCAGGTCTGTGTACTCAGAGGTGTAGTCCTCCACGGTCCTAGATCATTGCTTGAGGGTTTGTAGTTTTTGGAAGATCCTCTTCTGATAGTCAAAGGGATAAATTTGCTATTCAGCTTCTTTCTCATCTTCTTCCAAGTTCTGATCTTTTCTTTGCCTCGCCTTGCCGGGTGGTTTGGAGTTGATTCCACCAGACCAAAGCGTGACATTTCATTTTAAGAGCCACGAACTTTACCCTTATCTTTGGGTATGTTTTTCCAATCAAAATACTGCTCTACCTGATCGATCCACTCTAGGTAGATCTCTGGTTGACCTGTACCATCGTAGTCACTGACTTCGATTTTTATCCCATAATCCCACTATTCCTGCCATCTCTCTCGGTTCACAACCACACCTTGTGCGTTCTTCCGATATTCCTGATCTACTCTATGGTTCGGATTGACCCTAGGGTTCCTATCAGGAGGTCGTTGACTTTGTAGGAGGGCAGCCAACAGTTTGTTGTTCTGTCAGGTTGTCGTTGATTCTCAACCAGGACCAATGTCATCCTCTCGAGCATCGTCTCAATCCTTTTGATGGGATCAGGCTGCTGAGATTCATCTTGACTCGTCATCTCATTCAATCCTAGGTTCAAAGAGACTAGTTGGGGTAGACTCAATGACAATGAAGTACTCAATATGATGCAATGAGGCGCCTAGATGACGTGGTGAGATGATTATGCAAAGTTACTCGACACAAACTTTCAGGTAGTCAAAACTGAAAAAATAATAATAATAAAATAAATCTAAAAATCAGCAAGCATGCAATTTACTACGCGATCGATTAGAGAATGAAAATCCTCTAATGTTGTGCTCTAATACCAACTGGATGCATGCAGGTCTCTTTAATAAGTAATGTGCAGAATTTTAATTAAAAAAACATAATTTCAGCCCTATGTAATTGAATTCCAGCACCTACCAAGAGAGGGAAAATCACATGTCCTCATCCGACAAAGGTTTCCAAGACATCAAACAATATTTCAATGATAATAAAAGAAAATTTCAGTTTATTTTTTTTTTTTTTGAGAAAACCCTCTCAGTGGATGAGGGGGGGTTCGGCCTAGACCCCTACCAGTCCATTAAAAAGAGCTAAGAAACGGTGTTACAGCCAAGTGAGCAAGAAATCAAAAAAGGTTACAAATAATGTTGTCTAGCTGCTCTAGCTTCTTCCCTTGAAGGACCACTTTCCATTGCAGCAATCTTCTTTTGATAGCCAACCGAACCTGGCCTAGAGACATTTTGGCCTTCCGGAAAATCCTGTTGTTACGTTCTATCCAGATACTCCAGCAAACAGCCATAACTAGGAAGTCCCAGCTGTGCCGCAAGCGATTTTTAATTCTCTTCTTCCTCCAAACTGTCCACATAGAAAAAACAGAGCCTGGGGTCCCTTTTATCTTCAAACCTCTTTTTAAGTGGTCCCAGATTCCTTTGGAAAAAGGGCAGTGAATAAAGAGGTGATTTGTGTCTTCTTTGGCCTGGCCGCAAAGCACACAAGTTGTGTCGGAGATGTTGGTGTTCCCCCTGCTTTGAAGGTTAGTTTTCGTAAGGAGCTTCTTCTTGGTCATTAGCCACATGAAAATGCGGATCTTCAGGGGCACTCTAGCCTTCCAAAGATGATTAGCTACCGGACAGATAACACCCCCCTTGTTGATGAAGCTGTAGAAGGATTTAGAAGAGAACCTGCCGGAGGATGACAAACGCCATGTCACCTCATCTTCCTCTTCATTGACGGAGAGCAGTTGCAGAAGGCTTTCCAATTCTCTCACCTGGTAGAGGAGGAAGTCTGGAATATTCCGCCGGAATTTGATGTTCCAGACTGTCCTATTGTCCCGGAGGACACACTGCGATCTAACAGAGCATGACTTCGACCAAGCGAGATCGTACAGATCCGGGTACCAGTTTTTCAGACAACCTTCGACTAACCACCTGTCTTCCCAAAAGAGAGTAGATTTCCCATTGTGGATAGCCAAACTAGTGCCACATTTATAAATATTACCAATCCTCTGGATGCCCTTCCAAAATGGAGAAATCTTGCCGGAAACTCTACTTCTCATCTGTAAAGGTTTGAAGCGTTTGAAATAACGGCCCCTGATCACTGCGCTCCAGATGTCTCCTTGATCTCGTTGGAGCCTCCACCACCACTTACCCAACAGAGCTTTGTTGTGATCAGCAAGGTTGATGACTCCCAAGCCCCCTTCTTCTCTGGACTTGCAGACCGCGCCCCAATTAACCAGATGGTAGGCTTTGGAGTTGGGATCTGCTCCCTTCCAAAGGAAGCGGCTACGGATAGAATCAATCTTCTTAATCACCCACTTAGGCATTAAGAAGAAGGAAGAGTGGTACGAGGGGATAAGGGTCAGAACAGCGTTAACCAGAGTCAATCGGCCTCCTAGAGAGAGATGATTCCCCTGCCAACCCATCAGTCTGGATTCCACACGCTCAATGACTTTGAACCAGTCGCTTCTGAGAAGTTTCGCCGAAGACAGAGGAAGGCCGAGATACTTAGTAGGAAGGGAGTCTAGTTTACAGTTCAGAATAGCCGAGAGGGAAGTTGCTGAAGCTGTATTCTCCCCCAGATAGAAGAGAGAGGTCTTCGAAAAATTAATCTTCAAACCTGAGACGACTTCCAACGAATAGAGAAGGATCTTTAACAAACTGATCTGCTCCTTCTTCGCTTTGCAGAAAATAATCGTATCATCTGCGAAATGCAGGTTGGCTGTCTTCCAAGAGTCCTCGCCTATGCCTTCAATGTATCCTCTTGTTCTCACTCTTCTGAGCATAGCGTCAAAAACATCCATAGCAAGGATGAACAGAAAGGGGGAGAGTGGGCAGCCTTGTTTCACTCCTCGACCAGCTTTGAATTGCTTCCCAGCGTTACCATTAACCAGACAAGAAAGAGTAGAGGTGGAAAGGCAGTTCCAGATCCAATTCAGCCATCTGTCCGAGAACCCTTTAGCTTTCAACGTATTAAGAATAAAGCTCCATTTGAGTCTATCAAAGGCTTTTTCGAAGTCTATCTTCAAGATGATGCCTTCTTCTCTCTGCTCTTTCAAGTGGAAAATCAGCTCCTGAGCAGTCGCGACGCTGTCTAAAATAAATCTGCCTTTGATGAAAGCTGATTGGCTCCTGTAGACTAACTTGTCTAGATTGTCGGCAAGACGATTGGCAAGAATCTTAGCCACTATCTTGTACACGCAGTTTGCCAAACTGATCGGACGGAAGTCGCCAATCGACTCTGCTCCTGATTTCTTAGGAATCAAGGTCACCCAAGCGTAGTTCAAACTATGCAGGGAGATATTATGATTGAAGAAGTCAAACAGAGTTCTGCAAAGGTCCCTTCTAATGGTCTCCCAGAAGCGCTGATAGAAGAGCATGGGGAGCCCATCCGGTCCCGGGGCTCCCTCAGCCTTCATCCCAAAGACCGCCTTCTCGAACTCCTCCTCTGTGAAAGGTCTGTCCAGATCGACAGAAGATTCCAGCTTCAGGGTTTCCAACGTACTCCAGTCCAGAGTGGCAGCATCAGTTCCATCTCTTTTGAAGTAATTCTGGAAATGCTCCGAAATCCGGCGACTGATCTCGACCTGGGAGGTCCAAAATCGGTCTCCCTCTCTGATTGTATGAATAGTGTTCCGCCGACGACCCGAGTTCACTATTTTGTGGAAGTAGGAAGTATTGCTGTCACCAAGTTAAATCCATCTGTCCCGGGATCTTTGTTGCCACAAAATTTCCTCTTGCACAAGCGTTCTTCGCAAGTCCTCTGACCAGTTCGACTTCAGGACCTTCTCTGCATCTGAGATGGAACTCTGTTCTTCTTTCACTTCTAGTTCGCCAATTTTCCTAAGAAGTTCCTTCTTCCTGACAGCACGTTGCCAAATTTTCTGCGCTCCCAGTCAGAGATCTTCATCTTCACATGCCGGGTCTTCAGGTTCCAGTTTCTAATCGAGTTGGAATCGTCCTCGACTTCCGACCACCAGGAGTTGACTAGGGGAGCAAAATCAGGGTCCTCGAGCCACATAGCTTCGAACCGGAAAATCTTCTTCTTCTTGGTTACCTGAAGTTTGGTGTCTAAAAGAATTGGAGCGTGATCGGATAAAAAAGTCGTCAGACCACATTGGGTAACTCCAGGATGGAGAGTCTCGAAATCATCGGAAATAAAGAAGCGATCCAGTCTGGCGAAGGTCGGGTTTTCCCGTTTATTTATTATAATCGCAACAAGCACTATAGTTCGCAAATATAAAATAAATTGGCAAGTTGACCAAAGAAACATAGACCTAATTAAGAACCAATGGGAGATGGAGATCTATGAAGCCAAAGATGAACTAAGCCTGAAAATAAGGATAAGGCCGAGGGTAAACACAAGGGATGATTACAGCTATGGAGCGATATTACCGTTAATCCGTGCCTTGGTCAATATCCGGTGTGTTCCCGATGTCCGATAGACGAGATGGCGAAGGAGGGAGGGCGATCCAGAAGACGAGGTGAGGAAGCTTGGACGGCGATCTCTAAAGAAGAAGAACCCTTGCGCCGATCTCTCGCGAAGGACGTAGATGAAATCGGAGGGGTAGATGAAGAAGCTTGCGTAGGAAGAAAAGACAAGAAGCAAGGATGAAGATTCAGAGGCGATCTTTCGAACAAGCCGACGGCTCCATTCTTGAAAATTAGGGTTTCCAAAGTTATTCAATAAAATCTCCCTCAACTAGGGTTTAAAGAGGCTTTAAATAGGAAAAAGGAGAGGAGAGAGAGAGAGAAAGAGAGAGATCGTGGAAGGGAGAGGGGGGATCACGCGGACGAATCCCGCGGGTAGGGATCCCGCGAGGGTAGGAGAAAGAGGGAAAAGAGGGGCGCGGGCCGAGCTTCCTTTGGGCCTCAAACGATCTCCATAGTCTATCCATTGGTTCTAGATTAGATCCAACGGATATAATTAAAACCGACTAACACGACTTAAAGCACTTTAGGCTCAAGTCGGGTGCAAACATCCCCCGCCCCTAGGCTGACCTGAAATATAAAGCTTAATAACTATTGATTCGTTCATCGGATTTACATGAAATAAAAAACAAAGTTGCAGATAATGAAAAGAGCTTTCCAACGGGACCGACGGATCATCGATCGGTTTCCTGGATCTCCGTAGGGACACTAAATGGCAGGCTGCTGTCCTGAAATCTTGCACGTGCCTACGTCACATATGCTTAACAATCTTGTATGAACCAATTAGCAGACTTGGTCGTAGGCCTTATTGATAGTCCTTTGTGCATTGGGTTCAAAAGTACCTCGTGTGGATGTTTTTGTTGGTGGCTTGTTGCCTCATATTATTATATTTACTTTATTAATTATGAATGTTTTATTTGCTTAAATATAGGCCAAAAAGTTAACCCGAACTTGCCAAATTTTTTCAAATTTCACCCTAGCCGATTAAATCATGAACTTGATTTTTTTCCTGAATTTTTCCCGTTTTTATTCCAAATCTTTCGTCTTTCACAGATTTTTTCTGAGATGTACTAGAGCCGAATTATTGCCAAACCCAAACTTTGTGCTATGATCACAACCACCATCATGGCAGTAAAAGGTAAAAGTTGATAATTGTAAGAAGGTGGATTAACCGCACGCTACACAGAGCGAAGAAAATTATTTTCATTACAGTAATCCAAGACATCAGAAGATGCACTGTTAATTCCTTTTCATCAGTTTCAAAATTTTCATCTCCCACCTACAAGGTCAAAGACCCAATTCACGAAGATAACTCGTAGAAGACCTCCAATGAAACCAAACGAGGCATTGTCCCATCCAAAACTAAAAGACCAAATTATCACTCCCTAAATAAATATTAGAGGCTATTCCAAAAAAAATAAATATTAGAGGCATAGTTGCCTCACCGAGTCTATCCTTATCAATGCCTAGTCCTCAAAAACTCTTTAATTTTTAACTTCAAAACCTCCCACTTGGATAACATACAACGGCCACCACCAAGCACATCAAATATAGGTCTAGCTATGTAGCATAACTCTTCGAGAAGGCTTCATCCTTGATGCTCTCACGCTGTCACTCCTTCAATGGAGCAAAGTTTTTTATCATGTGCATCATTTGAGCACAGATTATGACCCTTTCATAAGATGCATGTTTCATTAAACCCACCATAGGCCCTCCTTAGCAATGACTTCTAAGAAAATCAGAGACCAGACACATAAATAAAAATCACAACAGCAACCATGGCAAGAAAAAAACAAAAGCTTGTCAATCATTAGAAGAATGCGGATAACCCACTGGTTTCCCTTGCCCATGTCAAAGAAAATGGTTTCCATTATGGAAAGTCCAAACATTAGAAGAAAACTAAAAAACAAATTATTAGTGTCCTCAGAGGTAAAGTTGCCTCACTGAGTATATCCTTATCAAGTCCTAGACCTCAAAAACTCCCCAACTTCTTCTTTCCAAACCTCGTACTTGGACAACATACAACAACAACCAAGCATTACCCCATCAAGATGGGGTCAACTATGGAGCACTCCTCTTCGAGAAGGCATCAGTAAAGAACTGACACGGTGTAGTATGGAGGCCATAGCAGAAACAGTGACAATAATCTCGCTCGTCACAACATTTCAAGTCCTTGATATTCAGTAATCCTATAATTTCCTAAGTTTTCTCTGGCAAAACAAGCCCAGGGTCATGACAACTTTTCTTCAATGTGTGGAGATTAGGTATAATGACTGAGTAATGGTTATCCCAATGAAGGAACCGCGATGGTAGAAACTATTTAGGCTTGACAACCAACATAAGAAACTAATTAGCACCATTTTTCCATAAGCACCATTGGACAAGTATACTAAGGTTCCTCTCTTTTCCCACAGTTCCCATTCTTAGTTTTATTAAAAGCTTAGGTGATTGGAAAAGTGGATCGCAGACTGCACACTGCATATTGACAACATTGCTTACAAACCATCTTCAATTTTATAACCTTGAGCCCATGAACATATAATTTATTTTATGACTCAAATACTAAAATATAGGAACCACAAGTTAAATAAATTAGGTCATCAAAGTCTTTGTTCTATCTTGTTCTGAATTTAGTGGATATTACCCTGCGAAATTCCAGCAAAAGAAGAGTACAGCACATATATAGGAGTTTAAATTTAAAAGGACCCATACACCGACAATAGATATTAATTGAAAGATTTGATTAATACCCGTGTTTGTACTTGCATCTGCCAGAAAATATAGATACAAATGATTATGCATGTAATTGATCCTTTTTCACTCCATTTATATCAATAGGTATCTCATAATGAAAATAGCACAAAATATAATATTATGGTTATTTTAGTGATTGACATGATGTATGTCTTATGCTGTCTTCAAGCATTATGTTATCCTTCTCTCACCAAATAGCCCACAAAGTCATTCCGAAAAGATTCAGTAAGGTTTTCTGAAAAGGTTATCCAATCAACAAAAAACTAGAATCCCTATAGCTTTCCGCTTTGCATTGGCTTCATCAGTAGTTAACTTCCTTTAACATTTAGCACATGAATTAAACACAGGGTCAGATGTGTATACTATGTTCCAGATTTTCAAGGCTGAAGGAATGTCTTTACTTTAATTTCAAGAACTTATTCACAACGTGCCATAATTAAGTTCCACGTCAGCTAGTTAAATTTTATGATTTTCTTTCAAATTGCACTGGCTACATTAGAAAGATGGACACTCAATTCGTGCTATATAAGAACCTTAGCACATTCGTAAGTTATTATGTTGCCGGTTCTTCATTTTAGTTGATGTATATCAATTAATGCTACATAAAAACTGAAAGCAGATTTAATATAGTCTCTCAAAAAGTAAATATGAAAAGCAATTGATATAATCTAGAATAAAAAACTAATGATTTAACAAAAGCATTCCACAGATTATTTATGGAGAAATTTAATGAACAGATCTTCAATTTCTCTGAGTAGAAAAAATCTTACCATATGCAACATAGAATGCTACTCGAGTTATTTATGTAGGAAGCATATAGTTGATAGGAGCAATACTCCACTAAAAATTACAAAATTAATACAATCCAACATACGAAATAAACTTTACTCATCATCTGGTGCCAGCTCCCAACAAGTTCCGTAGCTTCATTAACAACAGAATCTAGCTCTTCTAACACCTTATTTAGTCGTTCATCTGAAACTATTTCTGAACCAACAGCTTCATCAAACACAGGTTTCAAGAGTTCCAATATCTCATCAATATTTTGGCGGTATCGTTGGACAAGCTCAGCTTTTACATTATTGCTGGAAGACAAAAGACGGAAGCGTGAGATGCCGTCGAGCAGTGTCTTCAGCAATGATATCTCCATTTTACCTGTTGCAAAAGTCGGACATAAATGTCTCACATAAATGTCTCACGATATTCAAAGCATTTGCAAAGTGAACACCCCTCTTAATTTACAAAATAATTTCATTTGAAGGAATTTACAAATGGGATGTGTGTCTGATAGGCGAATCACAATCTGCCACATCAGCATATAATAGTTGTCCCCATCGATTATAATTCTTATCCTTTTAAATTTTGTTATTTTAACATAGTAGGGGCTCACTTATTAGTTGGGCCATGATTCACCAATTTCCTTAACATGGTAGTGACCAGGAAAAAAGAAAATGCCCCCCCATTTGGATTTAATAAAAAATCAAAAAAATCAAAATCCAAAGAAATCAAATATAATTTTTCAGTTCCTATACATAATCAGACTTTATATTTTTTGGCTAAAAAAGAAAATTCAGTTGGAAAAAAAAACCTCAAAGTATTTTGGACTGAAAAAAACTCAGAAATCTAGAAGTATAAAATCACCTTAAAAACCCAAAGTCCGGTAAAATATTTTGAATCTATAAAAATTCTTTCACAAGAACTCTTTTATCCTCCAGACTTAACCAACTCCTCCGGCCGTGGCTACCTATAAGATTCCACGAGATGTTCTTCCTCTTACCATGGACTTCTTTCTCCACGAGGCTTCTGATTGACCTGCATGATCCGCCACAGTGGAATCTGCTCTTGAGGGTCATAATCTTCAAGGACATCTTGATAGCTCTACTGCACATTCTGCTTCGGATGCAGACTATGGTCCCTGGCAGCTTCGTGATCAGTGCATCAAGGCCTACCTTGTTGCGTCGGTGGATCGTTCTCGTCACCGGGACATAGTTGGGCTTGCCACTGCTGCTACGATCTGGGGACACCTCACTGCTCGCTTTGTCAAGAAGAGCGGAGCACGTGAGTATCAGCTTCTCACGCAGGCCCAATCGGCACAGCAGGGCGAGTTGACGGTTCAGTAGTGTTATTGTTAGATGCGATCCTACTGGCGAGATCTTCAGGATCTCGCTCCTGTTCCTGACCCGTCACGTGCCCTAGAGTACTAGCTCTACCGGGAGCGCCTTCAGCTCTACCGGCTATTCGCTGCCCTGAGACCAGAGTTCAGTGCTTTGGTGGTTCAGCTTCTTCACCGGAACAACCTTCCACGTCTTGATGAGGCTGTTGCTGACCTGGTAACTGAGGAGACTCGTATGCGTACTCTCGCTTCCAGGGCCTTACCTCTTCCGCCCAGTCTCCATGGTGTACTTACTACTACTCCACCACCTGTCTTAGGCCCACCAACTGCCTCTGTGCCTTCTCTCGCTGCTACTGTTTTCCATGACCGTTCTGCAGCCACTGTCAGATGCCGGGTCACTTCGTGGACACCTGCTTCTCATTTCATCCAGAGAAGCGCCCTACTTACAGATATCGAGACTCCAGAGATCGAGGCCAAGGTCAAGGTCGTGGTCGTGGTCAACCGGCTCCCACTGCTGCTACTACTGCCTCTTCTGTCTCAGCTGGAGAGCTACAGTCCATTCGTTAGGAACTAATTTAGCTTCGACTCTCTCAGTAGTCTGCCACTCCTCCTGGACCTTCTAGTGTCTCAGCCTTCTCTGCTTCTTCTGGTAATCCTGGTGTTTGGATACTGAATTCGGGCGTCTCACACCACATTATTCTGGATGCCTCTCTGCTCACTATCTGTCAGCCTGCGACGCACCTGCCACTGATCCACACTGCAAACAGTCTGGATCCATTACTTCAGCCTCCGCTTCTGCTTGACACATCTTCTTACCCTTTGTGCTTCATGCTCCCACACTCCACATGCACCTTATTTCTGTTAGTGCTTTGAGTGACTCTAGTTGTTCTGCGACATTTACCTCTTCATCTTGTTCTGTGCAGGATCTACGTACTGGCCAACCGATTGGTGTAGATCATAGGGCAGGCGGACTCTACTAGATGGAGTTTCTTCACTCTCAGACTACATCATCATCTGGGTTTTGTGGAGTTGTTTCTCCTGATGCCGACCTGTGGCACCGGAGACTGGGTCATGTGTCAGAACCGCGACTTAAGAGATTACTGCATTCCGGAGCTCTAGATCGTGGTCCTTTTTTGTCTTTGTCTATCTGTACCGGCTGCAAGCGCGCAAAAGCTGATGCCCTTCCCTTTTCATCTACTACTTCTCAGAGCTCTGCTCCTTTTGATCTTGTTCACTTTGATATTTGGGGACTTTCTCTCCTTTCTATGAATGGATATTTATATTCTCTTTTGTGGATGATTACAGTCGCTACACGTGGATCTACCTTCTTCGGCGTCGCTCGGATGTTCTCCAAGCCTATTAGGACTTCACCTCCATGATTCACACGCAGTTTAGTCAACGCATCAAGATCTTTCGATTTGATTATGCCCTTGAGTATCTATCTACCACTATGCGTAGTCTTATTCAGTCCCATGGAACTATTTTTAAGCACTCATGTTCTCACATCCATGAGCAGAATGGCATTGCTAAGCGCAAGCATCGCCATATTCTTGCAACTACTCGTGCTCTCCTCCTTTCCAGTTCTATGCCTCGGCGCTTCTGGGCTGAGGCTCGTATGACCGCAGTCCAGCTCATTAACATCACTCCTTCGTCGGTTCTTCCGGATGACTTGTTTCCTCACAAGCGGCTCCTTTTGACCACTCCCGACTACAGTCCTCTTCGCACGTTTTGGTGCACCTGCTTTGTTCTTCCTCCCCATAAACGCACAAAGTTGTCTGCTCGTGCAGCTAAGTGCATCCTTCTTGGGATCAGCACTGAGCACAACGGTTACCGTTATTATGACCCTGTTGCTTGTCACCTGCATATATCTCGACATGTCTCCTTCGTCGAGGATACACCCTACTACTCACCTGAGGCTCAGGATCTCACCTTCATCGATGTTTCTTCTTCTTTATCCTCGACACTTGCACCTCCCCTGTCGACTTCTCTAGTCCCCCCGGCTCCACCGGTTCCTTCCTGACCACCAGCTCCCCCGGTACGGCGATACCACCAGCTCCTTTACTGGTTATTTCCCCAGCTTCTCTAAGGAACTCCTTCGAGGCTTCCTCCTCTACATTCGTGCCTCTCTCTCCTCCCTAGGTTGTCTCTCTATTTCCTCAGGTTTACTCTTGTCGGACTACCCTTGTATCTCTGTTTTCTTCCTCCTTCGAGGATATTGACTCTCCTGTTGTTGAGTTTGCCGTCTTCGTCGGGCCATTTATGGGCTCAAACAGTGCCTCGCGCCTGGTTTGAGCGGTCTCGTCGTGCTGTCCTGGAGCTTGGTTACTCAGAGTGCAATCAGGACCACTCACTGTTTGTGAGGTCACCCCCGTAGGGCCGGGCAATCCTATTGTAGTACGTGGACGACATAATCATCACTGGAGATGACTCTGCTGTGATTGTTTGTCTTCAGCAGCACTTAAGGAGCCAATTTCAGATAAAGGACTTGGGTACTCTTCGCTACTTTCTCGATCTTGAGGTTACATACAGTACAGATGGCATTCTGCTCTCTCAGAAGTACCTTTCAGACATCCTTAGTTGTAATGTCCTCTCAGATACCAGCACAGTAGACACCCCTCTTGAGCTTCACTTGAAGCTACGTCCTACAGATGGAATTCCTCTTTCAGATTCCACTCGGTACAGGCAGATTGTGGGACAGCTCGTCTACCACTGCATCACTCGGCCTGACATTGCACACGCTGTCAGCATTGCTAGTCAGTTTATTGCAACTCCACACTGAATTCACTATGTTGCTCTTCTTCGGATCCTTCGGTACCTCAGAGGGACAGTTACTCGCTCCTTGTTTTTGTCGTCGTCTTTCTCTCTCAGCCTTCGAGTCTACTCAGATGCAGACTAAGCTGGAGATCCGACTACACGCCGCTCCACCACTGATTACTGCTTGTTTCTCGGTGACTCTGATATCCTGGCATAGCAAGAAGCAGAAAGTGGTATCATTTTCCAGCACTGAGGCTGAGTACAGGGCCATGGCCTTCATGACTACGGAGATAGTTCACCTTCAATGTCTCCTCAGTGATCTCGGTGTTGCTTTCTCCTGGCCCTACTCCACTTTATTGTGATAACCAGAGTGTTATTCAGATTGCTAGCAACCCGGTTTTTCATGAGAGGACAAAGCACATCGAGATTGACTGTCACTTTGTCCGACAGGAGTATGAGGCCATGACGATTTCACTACCCTTCATTCCCTCAGTAGAGCAGATCACATACTTTTTCACGAAGTCACATCCTACGCCACGCTTTCGGTCTTTGATTGGCAAACTCTTGGTGCGTGATCCACCTTGAGTTTGAGGGGAGATGTTAAGATGTATTCATGTATATACATACACTCAGTGTATAGAGGACTCACATGTATTGCCCTTATTTTAGCCTATTGGCCTAAAAAGAGATTCATTCCATTCTCTCCCCAAACCCTAGCCACCTCTCTCTTTCCCTTTCTCTAGGGTTTGTCAAAGGGTTATTAGCCTAAGACCACTCTAACCAACCCAACATTAGGATAAACCCACTGAACCTTTTCATTTGAGCTCCAGCCCCTCTAACCAACCAAATATTAGGATAAATTATTCCCCTTTTTTTTAATCCCTATACCACCCTCACATCCTCTCCTCTCAAGTCGTCGGGTCCAACGAAGGCGAAGGCGGACACGAGCAGCGGAAGCGAAGCCGGCCACGAGCTAAGATGAAGTAGGTAGAGGCTGCCGTTAGCTACGATGAAGGAGGCGAAGGCAAAGGCGAGTGCGAGCGGCGGAGGCGGAGGCGGAGTTTAGGTTTGGGATTTCTACGTCTAGGGTTCATGTCATGGCCTGTAGATCTTAGGTTAGGGCAATATTTTAGAAAACGTGCCCCAGGGATCGCGTGGGGCACACCCTAGGGCGGGACGGTCCTAAAACGCCCTGGGCGGCCCAATCTGGGGCTTTTTTCTTATGCGCCTGAACCACTGAGGCATGCGCCCCGAACACCTGGGGCACGCCTTTTAAGCCTCAAGAGTCTGGGCTTACGCCCCACTGGAGTTTGTCTGTATAGTTGAAAAAAATTGATTTGATTGTCATCGTGAAATCTCTTATATGTGTTTCTCTCTTAGATGATGATTATGATATTTTTGATAACTAATGTTGTTTAAATTGATTTCTATATCATGTAAGGAATTATAGATCTATGAAATATGGACATAGATAGTTTGAATTTTGGTTAGAACTTAGAATAAGATCTTAAATGATATTGAAAGACAATGACAAGTTCATTTTTATTATCGTTGTTATATTTTTCTAATTTATCAACCATGTTTCTAGACTTCAATGTTTAATTTGCTCATAGTATTTATTTATTATATTTTTTAATTTATTTTCATTATATTTATATATATATATATATATATATATAATTAAAATTTTGTGGGCCTTACGCCCCACATCTAAGGGCTTACGCCCCGCCCCACGGTAGGCAAAACGCCTCGCCTTATGCCCTAGTCTCTGAAAACACAGGGTCGGTAAGGTCCAGCGGCGGCGGCCGGGGGGGTGGGTTCGATTAGGTCAAGCGGCGGTGGGTAGGGCTGGGACTTGGTCCGAACAAACCAGAGCAACCCGACCAAATTCTGAATTTGGATAATCATGGGCAACAATATTTAGGAATTTGGACGGTCATGGGCAAATTTTTTTTGCCCGAATTCGAATTTGGACAATCATGGTCGGTCGTATAACCAACCCGAGCAACCCGAGGAGCATATTTTATATATATATAGGGATGCTTAGGTGCGATCTGCGGTCCGCAGCCGTCTGATGCACTACTCCGATACGCGCAGCGGGTGCATCAGACGGCTGCGAACCGCGGACCGCAGACCGCACCTAAGCATTCCTCTCTCTCTCTCTCTCTCTCTCTCTCTCTCTCTCTCTCTCTCTCTCTCTCTCTCTCTCTCTCTCTCTATATATATATATATATATATATATATATATATATATATATATATATATATATATATATATGATAGCGATCCAGTGAGATATGAGATATATGAGATAACTTTGAGAAACCTATCTAGAGGTTTTAGAATTTGATGAAAATTGATGGGCATGCTCTCTATGGCAAGTTGATCATCCTCACAAAAAATCATCAAATTCTAAAACCTCTAAGGGCATCAAATGTTAGAAGATTTATCGACCGTCCATTAAAACCAATAATTTTAATTGTGTATTTGATGCCTCTAGAGGTTTTAGAATTTGATAATTTTTTGCGAGGATGATCAACTTGCCATAGAGAGCATGCTCACCAATTTTCATCAAATTCTAAAACCTCTAGATAGGTTTCTCAAAGTTATCTCATAGAAGAGTTATCTCACTGGATCGTTATCCTATATATATATATATATATATATATATATATATATATATATATATATATATATATATATATATATATATATATATATATATATATATATATATATATATATAGTGAGGATATTATGGAAGAAGGAAACTTGTTGCTTAAACAAGTTGGAAAACAATCTTATTTGGAAGAAATTGTTTAAAGACTATTTTATGTTTGCTCAAACTAGGCCAGACCAACCAGCTAGATTGACTAAATCTAGGCAACCCGATGAACTTCCATAGTCGAAACACGGGCAAACCCTCTACAGGTTCCTCGGGCAACTCGGTTAATTCGGACAAAGGTGATGCAACTTGGTCCAAAATTGGTCGGACCTCCAAACCCGACCAACCCAACCATGTCCACCCCTAGCGGTGGGGGATTCGATTAGGAGGAGCTCCGTGGCAAGATGATGGCAGCAAACATAAATTTGAAATAGGATGAGGGGCATTTTCGTCCATAGGGGTTTGAGCTCAAATGGAAATGTTGTCGGGACTGCAGCTCGAAACCATCTCCTAAGATGGGCTTCTTGCTAATTCCCTCAAATAAAAAATTAAAAAAAATAAAAATAAAACCATTCAAGAATTACTAATAACGCTGCTGCAAGGAACCCATAACCAGTAGATCACAAACCAAAGAGAAAACACGAGGAATTCTTAACAACCCGCTCCAAACTAATTCCACGAAGGTGCAACATGTCCACCAATCACCCTGTAATCGGTTTGAGAAGCTGAGATCGACGGATTTAATGGATTACAATGCAAATTGCCGGTAGATCAGAACAGCACAGCGGAATTTTGTATATATATATAGAAACAATAGCAGAACGGATTGATTGAATGAAAACCTCACCTCTGCCCTCGTCGCCTCGCTCTCTCGGGCCTGCGCCGATCTCTGGGCTTAAATTCTCTTGTATGGACTTCAACCCTGGACTCCGGAGACGAGGAGCCGGTCGTCGTCGACAGAGTCTCGACCCCAAGGGTAGACCAGTCGCAAGACCCTATTTTAAGCGCGGGGAATACATTTTGGACACTCCGGTTTTGGCACCCCCGTCAGAACGCGCGTTCGTTAAGAAGGGTGAACACACAAGAGTTGGCAAAAAGTTGTGGCGGCTCGACTCCGCCTTGCCCTTGTTTTACCATGCAGAGAAGTAGGAATTCATGTGAAAGCAAATTGATTTTATTAGTCCCGGTGAAAAATCTATATAACTATACGCTGACTAGATAAAAACACACAACGTTCTCTCTTCCTTCGATCTCTCTCTCTCTTCCCCGTTCTCTCTCTCTCTGCCTCTCTCTCTTTCTTCCCCAGAACTCTCTCTTAATCTCTCTCCGTCTCTTTCTCTCTTCCCCACGATCTCTCTCTCTCTCTCAGTCTCTCTCTCTTTCTTCCCCCGATCTCTCTTTCCCCTATCTCTCTTTCTCTTAGTATCTCTCTCTTCCCCACGATCTCTCTCTCTCCGTCGCTCTCTTCCCCCGATCTCTCTTTCTTTCTCTACTTCTCTCTCTTCCCCCGATATATCTCTCTCTTTGTCTCTCTCTCTTTGATGCCCTCTCTTCCCCCGATCTCTCTCTCGAACTCTCTCCATCTCTCTCTTCCCCACGATCTCTCTCTCTCTCCCTCGTCTCTCTCTTTCTCCGTCTCTCTCTCTCTCTTCCTCTGATCTCTCTCTCCGTCTCTCTCTCTTCCCCCGATCTCTCTCTCTCCCCATCTCTCTCTTCATGTCTCTCTCTCTTCCCCACGATCTCTTTCTCTCTCTCGGGGGGGTTAGGGTAGGGGGTTGATCGCACCAAAGACGATCGCACCCGTTGCCGCCCTCTTACACAACCTCTGTTGTTGTACCTACCTCCAACATCGCTGCTCACGTCCACTGCATCCGTCCCCGCTGCTCAGGTTGGCCTCGGCCATGGGTACGTACTCGACACTCGAGAGAGATGGGGAGAAAGGAAATGCAGTTGAGGGCATTTTGGACTTTTGGCAGCCTGTCTCATCCAACTGATTTGTTGTCCATGGACCTTAGATGAAACGAAACTCATGCATATCCTTTTCGTCCTAGGAATATGTTGTCTAGGACCCTACACACATTAACCCTTTAATTAGAAATAGTAGTTATGCTACCTTCCCCGTTTCAATCTCCTTATCTTGTTAGTGTGTGTTATGTTGCCTTCCCTGCTTTGATCTCCTTCCTTGTTTGCGTGTGTGAATCGTGTCCATTGATGTTATGTTTATGGAATTATGGAGTTTAATTAAAAATAGTAGTTAAGTTGCCTTTCCCACTCTTCCCCCGGACCTCTTTGAGCCCATGCTTTGGTAGGGGAAAAAAAACAACTATGTCTCGGGTTTGAGTCATGTAAATGACTACCGAAAAAGAGCGAAATCCATATAAAAAGATTACAAGAAAATAAGTATGTGCCGCCAGAGTGAGAGCCTTCCTTAAAAGGGCTATCTAGACTATGACTATCTGGAGCAGGGAGGCTCCCATCAGTCATGGGAGGGTAGAACTAGGAGTAGAGGTGTCCATCGGTCAGAAACCAACATATTTAGACAAAACCCAATCCGATCCAACCTTGGTTAGTTTTGAGGATTTTCAATCCGATCCAAACTGAAATGAAATGAGGTTGGAATCCAATCCGGTCCGATCCAATTAAAGTCGGTTTGGATTGGATTGGATTGGATGGTCGGTTTAGACTTTGGCCCATATTCTTATTGGGCCTTTTTTTTCCTTCTATTTGGACTTAGTTTCAACTTAAAAAATAATAATTGTTATCAAATCATTAATCCTAAATAAGATTTTTAACTGAATTTGAGTTATCCTACAATATTGCAAAGGTTGTTTGTAGAAGGGAATATGAGGACATATGGTATACTTAATAAAATACTATATGTATATACCTATGTCAGTTCGGTTTGGTTTAGGTCGGGTTTAGATTTACAAATCTATCAACCGATCCAATCATGTTGTTTTTTTTAAAACCCAATCCAATCCGATCCATTGAGTATGTCGAAACTAATCAAAATCGATATAGGTTTGGTTTGGTCGATTTAGTTGGTTTGGTTTGGATCTTGCACACCCCTACCTAGGAGTTCACCTCACTTAATCTAACCTTATTGCATCTATGCAATTTCTTCAAGTCTACCTATTTGGCATTCGAAGGCATCAGAGCCATCCAAGAAGTGCACAATCTGGATCAAGATGCGGGAGAACATAGTAAGTCCAGGTGAATTGGAGTGTAGCCTGCGTCGCACTCTAGGTGGCTACACAGGTTAACTCGAGCTCAGAAGATCAATGATACACTCGGGTAGTATGTCAATCGAGTTCAAGTTGGAAGCCATGAACCCTGGTCCTTGAAGGTTTTACCTTATCCACATTATGTACAGTCTTTGAACCATCTCCTCGGAACACATGACACAGTTAGATGAAGCAAGGATTGCAAATAGTGATGGATACTCTAATATCCCCAAACCAATCCGCTTTCATTAAGGGCAGAAGTATAGTTGATAATATATTACTAGCTCATGAACTTGTGAAGGGGTTCTATAGGAAAACAGGATCTAGAAGAATATGTCTGAAGTTAGATATCATCAAAGCATATGATTCTGTGAACAGAGAATTCTTGATGCATGCAATCCGAGGATTAGGATTTGATGAGACATGGGTCAGTTGGATTCGAGGTTGTATCACCTCCCCCTCCTTCTCCATACTTGTCAATGGATCACCGGCAGGTTTGATCAAGGCCAACCGAGGACTCAGGCAGGGGGATCCACTCTCTGCTTATTTATTCACTATCATCATGGAGTGGTTATCTATTGAGATTGAATGGAGTATTTTGAGAGGAGATTGGAAAAGCTACGGCCTAGGGGGTGGCCATCCGATCTCACACTTGATTTTCGCTGATGATCTAATGTTGTTTCTCAAACCAGGAAGAGCAGAAGTGGGGAGAGTGGTGGAACTATTCAAGGAATTTGGGAAAAAATCCGGATTAGTCATTAACAAAGAAAAAAGTCAAGTCTTCCTTTCCAGGTCATGTGCAGATTTCTACACCGAAATTGCTGATTTCAAAATCAGCATAGGTAGCCTGCCGGTCAAGTATTTGGGGCTGCCCCTCTCTCCTTCTAAAGTGAACAAGGTGATGTTTAGACCACTTGTTGATAAGGTCTCGAGAACAATTGATTGTTGGGCTATTAAACATCTGTCAATTGGAGGGAGAGTGGAGCTCATTAAAACAGTCCTGCAGAGCTATTCCTACTTCTGGGCCTCAGCTTTTGCGATTCCTAAATGCACCCAAAACCGAGTGGAGCAATTGATGCGTAATTTTCTGTGGAGCAAGGCGAGTACCCATGCTAGTTGCGATAAGGTATGCCGTCCCATTAAGGAGGGAGGGCTAGGAATCAGAAAAATCAAAGACATATCGAAGGCGAGCTATATGCGGTTAGGGTGGAAAATTATCAATGAGGGCAATAACTTATGGGCTAATTGGATGAGGGGAAGGTACGTTAAAAATTTTAGCTTTTGGAGCCTCTCGCAGTCCCCCAACCACTCCGCAGTATGGAACGAGATTTTAAGTTGTAGAGACAAACTTAAGGAACATATTAGCCTCCCAATTGAAGCGCAATCCACGGTGGATTTTTGGTTTGATCCCTGGATAGAAGGAAAGAGTCCGGTTGAGATAGTTGGAGAACAAAGCATGAGAGAGCAGAATATGAGAGGAGCACTAGTGAGGGACTGCATTCAAGAGGAGAGGTGGCACTTCCCTAGGCCGGCAAATGCTAGAGTAGAGAGGCTATTCAATATAATCAGAGAATTAGAAATCCAACCAATTGGGGCTGACTGTGCAGTCCAATGGAAAGAGACGGCTGATGCGAAATTCAGTTTTGCCACCGCTTGGCAAGCGGCTAGAGAGCAGCACCCTGAGGTAGATTGGGCGGACTTGGTATGGAAGAAACCGATACCACTGAGGATGGCAATATGCGTGTGGAGAGCAACTCTAAATCGGCTCGCAACGCAAGATGTGATGCAAAGAAGGGGAATGCAATGGGTGAATAGATGCTGCATGTGCAAATCAGCAGAAGAATCTATGGAGCATTTGTTCTTCCAATGCAAGGGGACTTACTCCATCTGGGAGCAAATATGCAACAATATGAAGGTTAGGCATAATCATCAAGAGAAATTCATAAGCTTATTAGAGAGACTTAGTGAGAGAGGGGGAGCGTCCAACCTAGAGGGCAGAATTATTCGAGCATCGCTTTCATGCACGGTCTATGCGATTTGGGGAGAGAGAAATGAAAGAAGCTTCGGGGAGACAGAAAGAACCAAACAACAAATACTAAAGGTCATCTACACCCTCCTCCTCTCTCTCTTCAAGGATGAGGAGCATCGAAAGCTTACGGAGATGGAAAAGCTGAGTTTGCAATCTTGGAAGAGCATCATGAATTGTTGAAAATCTGCAATTTTCGCAGAATTTCAGCAATAGATAGGTTTTTTGATATATGTTTTGTATTGCTGGTTTTTGTGGGTCCTTTGGGGACTAGGGCGTTCTTTTGGTGCCCTACTTGTGCTTGATGCTTTCTTGACAATTTAATCAATAGATAATATTACTTTTCAAAAAAAAAAAAAAAAGAAGTCTATATTTACGCTCCGTGTGTGCTTAGCACTAGTGCACGGTAGATGTGTAACTACGTGCGAGTACTAAGGGGAAACCGTAAACTAGTACAGAGTCACATGTAGTTATCCCTTGCCATAAGTGAATTTCGCTACATAGGTGCGATGCACCGGAACATATTACAAGTTGACTAGTTGACTTTACTATGTCACTCTTTGAGAACATCAGTGAATAGTGAAATCACTAGTGATGTTCACTTATGAATGAATTGCTAAGTCTCGTACACAAGAAATGATCATTTAGTAGCATAAGGGCATTTTGATAAAACTACGCACCACCATGCACTAGTAGTGGCTGGTCCTAAGTGTGCGAGACCTAGTCAAGGTCAGCCTCTATTATTTAGGGATTTAGATCCCCCAATAATAGGGCTGGCCATAGGGATAAGGGGGGTGGGTTTGAATTGGTCAACTCTAGCACTAAAAGCTAGGAATTGAGAGAAAAAGAAAAGAAATTGGTGGATAAAAAGGGGGGCCGGCCCTATCACCTAGGGATCCTAATCCTCTGAGTGGCCAGCCACTTAAAAGGGCAAAGGAAGAGAGGGGGCCGGCCCTAAGGCTTACATATACCCGAACCCCTCTCTTCTCTCTAATCTCTAGTTCTCTCTCTCGTCTTCCTTGCTTGTGACTTCGTCTTCCTCGCATGGAGTTTCGTAGAAGGAGAAAGGTCATTCTTCGGAGGCACTCAGAGATCCGAGAGTGACGTTCCGTGCATCATATGAGACACTACAAAAAAGAGGTTTATTGCCGACGAAAAAATTAATTTTTGTCGGTATAAATAAATTAATACCGACATATATCTATTAATTCGTCGGTATAATATATTTTATATTTTACTAAATTTTTTTGTTTATTTGTACCAACGGAAGATATATATCCGTCAGCATAATTAATATACTGACGGTACTGTGTGTAGCCGTCGGTAAAATATTATTTTACCGACAGTATGTATTTTTGTCCGTCGGTATTATTAATATTTAATTTTTTAATTTTTTTTTACCGTTGTAATTACTGACAGAAATAAATGTTCATTGGTATAATAGTTATACCGACGGAAGATAGTTAGCCGTCGGTAAAACACTACGGTTTACCGATAGAGTACATAAATACCGTCGGTATAAATATTATACCAACAGACGTATGTTCCATCGGGAAAAAACCCTGCGATTTAACCGGCAACCGATCCCCGATCCCCTTTCTGTTTCGATCCTCTCTCTCGATATAATTCCCCCCACCCCCTCCGGCCTTCCTCCCCTCCCTCGTGCACCTCCGGCCGGCCACCCCTCCCCTCCCTCGTGCCTCCGACCACCCTCCCCTCCCCTCCCCTCCCTCGTGCACCTCCGGCCGGCCACCCCTCCCCTCCCTCGTACCTCCGGCCACCCTCCCCTCCCTCGCGCCTCCGGCCACCCTCCCTTCCCCTTCCGCGCGCCACCGACCGGCGATGCTGCTCGACCTCCCCTTCGCGGGCGCCGCTGCTCCTCCTCCTCCTTGAGGCCTCCCTCTCCCTCTCTGGTAAGCTGCTCCTCCTCCCTCTCCCCTTAGTTTATTTTGTCCCAAATCGCATCTTAATGTTTGAAATGTTAGCACAATACCCCTTTTGTCATCTACTTATACTCTTGAGTTCATACTAGTGATTAGTGGGCTCAAGCGCACATGCCGATCGAGACTACTATAATGATCTGAACTCAAATTATAACATGTCTTTTTAAAGAAATTTTCTATAAAATGGATATAAATTAATTAACCCCTTGCAATTGCAAGTATGATCGATCCAATGGCTCAATTGATGCAAATGGTTCGTGTCAATCGAGCACATCGTCCATGCTCGGTTGCTGCACCGTGCGCACATTGCACCCTAAAATTTTAAATGTTTTCACAATACCCGTTTTGTCAACTGTTTTGTTCCAAAACGCACCCTAAAGTTTGAAATACTAGCACAATACCCATTTGTTCAACTACTTAATTTTTGATTTTATCATTTTATCTAGGGCTGATTTTCGGATGGATCGGATCAGAATAGAGGTGTTTGGAAAATTGCCAAAAAAATTTGCAATCCCAAATGTTATTTTGATTCCGATTCCGAAATTTCGGAATTTCAAAATCTAATTCCGATTAAAATATCCAATTAGAACGTGCTCGCAAGTCCGAAATACAAAAAAAATCCAAGTATGAATTATCAGATGACGATCCGATCGAATCCAAACCAATTTCAAATCCAAAACACGCTAACTTATGATTTTTCAACGCTTAGACTCTAAATTGGTCAATCGGAGGGTAAATTGTTAAAACATCCAATTAGAACTTGCTCACAAGTCCGAAATACAAAAAAAAATCTAAGTACGAATTATCAGATGCCGATCCGATGATGATCCGATCGAATCCAAACCAATTTCAAATCCGAAACACGTTAACTTATGATTTTTCAACACTTAGACTCTAAATTGGTCAATCGGAGGGTAAATTGTTAAAATATCCAATTAGAACTTGCTCGCAAGTTCGAAATATGCAAAAAATCCAAGTACGAATTATCTGATGATGATCCGATGACAATCCAATCGAATCCAAACCAATTTCAAATCCGAAACACGCTAACTTATGATTTTTCAACGCTTAGACTCTAAATTCGACAATCGGACGGTAAATTGTTAAAATATCCAATTAGAACTTGCTCGCAAGTCCGAAATATAAAAAAAATCCAAGTACGAATTATCGGATGCCGATCCGATCGAATCCAAACCAATTTTAAATCTGAAACACGCTAACTTATGATTTTTCAATGCTTAGACTCTCAATTATAGATATAAACTATTTTTTTAACAAATACATGTTAATTGCAGGATGTGCAGCGTTAGGGGATGAGAGCACCAGCATTGGTGCCGGGCGGTGTGGGGTGGTTGAGCTAGGGCACGCAGCTTTCCTCAGTTTTGGATTATGTAAAAATAATTTTGTAATAAATATGTCATAATTTTTTGGTCTTGTCTATAATTGTCTGGTATTGTGGTAATATTTGATAAATTACGGTAATATTTGATAAATTGCGGTAATATTTGATAAATTGTGATAATATTTGATTTAGTCAATTATGGTAATATTTGAATATATTATGATATTGTTGTAAATCATAGGAATTAAATAACATTATTTTAGTCATTTTTTAAAAAAAATCATGTTTTTTTATCGACGGATACTATAAATTCTTTCGGTAATAATTGATTTTATTTTTTTAAATTATATATATATTACCGATGGAAATATATTATTCGTCGGTAATATACAAAGTTTTATCGACGATAAAACCTGTATCCATCAGTAATAACTTTATATATTGCCGACAGAAAGTAATAGTCCGTCGGTAATACTCTATTATTTTTTTAATTAAATATTCATATATTACCGACTGACACAAAATATCCGTCGGTATTAATTATTAACACAGACGGATATTTTGTGTTCGTCGCCAATCTTTCCCGACGCCTTTTTCCCCGACAGACTAGCGATGGAAATTGTTTCCGTCGCGAAAAGTTATTACCCGGAAAAGTTATTTTACTGACGGATATATTCCATCGGTAAAAAATAATTTTTTTGTTGTGAGATCGGGTGAACAAGAAGGCATCATATTTCTACAAACCATCGGCTTCTTCGCGGACGATCTTCCATCTCCATCGATAAAGAAAATAATTCTCCACTGTTAAAAGATTTGCACGAAAGTATGCAAATATCTAACACATAGATCTAGCGAGATCATTGAATTGCATGCATGCTAGATATTCATGACACTAGATTGTCGTTAGGATATTCGAATCATGTGTACACACATGTACGCACTTATAGATTAGTTTATAAGAAAGTTTTAATTGTGTAACGTGTACCATGAATGGTCTTTCGACCGCTAAATCGCTTCTATTGCAAACCTCTACCATACGATTTTTCCAACATTAAATCCACCACGATCTTATTGAAATTATACAGATGATCTATATGGATGTCCTCTCAGCCATACATAGCCCATACAGCTTGTTGGCTATGTTCTTTGTCATGTACACCGACTCTATTTTCGCCCAAAGGACCATGACCGTCTTCTCGTTCATGACCTTGTACATTGCATCGGCACTGATGAATATCATGATCATGTTCAGCGCCTTAAGATCCATCTCATCTCACTATGCATCTATCTCTTCTTAGGCTTCTTGGACTGTCTTACAAAGCCTTATGTAGCCCTAGTTGGAATAGCACCGATATCATCCTTCTTTGCCAAAGACCAAAATTTCTCTTCCAGTTTAAACGATCCACCAAGTACTTGGAATGTATGTTCATCAATGTTCTCTCTCTGTAACTACCTAGATGGCTCTGATGCGAATTTGTTGGAAATTCTAGTGATTCTACTCAAGCAGAAACGGATCTCTAATCGAGGGTTAGATGCAGAGAACAAATCACGCCATAGAACAAATATTAAATCAACAAAAATAAATAAGCTATATATAGAAAATCATAGAGAACACAAGTATCTAAAGTGGTTCATCCAAAATAGGGCTAATCCATAAACGAGGGAGCAGATGATCTCTTCAATTATCACCAAATAGGAACATGCTTACAGGGATTACAAAACTTTCATGAAGAACCAAGAATGATGAGATGATTCACCAAGAACACGTGCCATGAGAACCAAGATAGGGCGCCTCCACCAGATCTGATGTTCTTCTCTAACCTTCACTGATCGTACTTTGATTAAGACATCTTCAATTCTAACCAGTCTCCTTCAAGGCACAAGCAAGGAGGCACACTAAATTTTCTCCAAGAAAACTCAAACATGACTTCTCAATAATGAAGGCTCAAGGGATCCTTAAATAACTCGAAGGAAACCCTAAAAAATGAGTCAAACTCACACCTCCAGCTATACTGGCGCCCCGGTCGCTAAATATTGAAAACCGCACATACTGCTATAGAACTAGTGCCCTGTATGCCACAAGGGTGCCAACTTTGTATTGGCACTCTGGGCACCCATGGGTGCCTGTGGGGGAGGATTTCGTGGCTGTCGTACTTGACCCTTCTCCAACAGTCGATTGAAGGTTTGAAATTTCAGGATGTGGCGCGCTTCGAAGCGCTGAGCTGTGACTTACTGGGCTGTCACACAAGCACTGTAGAGTAGAAAGGTAGAGAAAGAGATGACAAAGGATGTGATAACGGAGTTTCGACCGAAGCCTACATCTCCGTGCGGTAAGACGCAACCTTTGAATCAACTATCTCTGAGTAAACAGTAGAGCTACTATCGACAGGCCGAGGAGTTCTTCTTACAAGTAATCAGAGGGTGGAAAAGGAGTCTGAAAACCAAAAAACTCGAAGAGCTCTGAAAAACAGAAAGTAGGTTTCTGGTCTAGAATTTTGGATCAGGATTATTTACAGGGTCTACTATTTATAGAGGTTTGGTTTACTAGGGAATATTCCCAGAAATATCCGGGGTTTGGTAAATACCTGAGGGGATTTACTGGACCCCAGATAGTGTAAGTAGGCCCCAAGCAAGGCTGCGAGTCCCACCGTCAGACTCGTAAGTACCAAGCAGGGCTGTGGGTCCCACTGTTGGGCTTGTGGGCCCCAGGCAGGGCTGCGGGTCCTACCATTGGGCGTTAGCTAGATTTTGCATCCACAGTTACCCCCTCCCAGCTAGATAGGTGTTAACCTAACTGGTTGGGATTTTCTGGTGCAAAGCCGGTCGCTCGTCTGTCAACCATCTGTTCAGGAATGTTCATCGTGTGGGGCCGATCGTTGTCTACCTACCGACCCCTGTCGGGGGCCGATCGTTACACCCGTCGACCTCCTACCAGGGGTCGACCGGGTGTGTGTTTGCCGACCCGTTGCACCGGGCCGACTGTCGTTTGTCTGCCGACCCCCTGTCTGGGGCTGACCATTGTGCCTGTCAACCCCCTACTAGGGGTCGACCGGGTATGTGTCTGCCAATCCGTTGCGCGGGGCCGGTCGTCGTTTGTCTGCCAACCCCCTGTCCGGGGCCAACATTTGTGTCCGTCGACCCGTTGCGCGGGGTTGACTGCGTGTGTGTTACCCCCTCCCAGTTGGGTAGGTGGTAACCTGGTTGACTGGGGTCACAAAAATAGCCATGCGCAGGACGGTTCGGGCCAAAAAACCTGGGGGGCTTTGGTCCAAAAATATTAGGGGTAGGGGGTTCTGTACAAAAAGTCAGGGCAGGGGGGTTCTGTGTAAAAATTCAAGGGAAAGTAGGGAGCATGGGGATTTTTGTGGAAAAAATCATAGGGAAGGGGGGTTCGGTCAAAAAAACTGGGGCGGGGGGGTTTGGTCAAATATTCTGGGAGGTAGGGGTTTTTATGCAAAAAAAACCTTGGACTGTGTTTTTAATCAAAATTGGCGACCGGGGGGTTTTGGGAAAATATCACAGGGTTGGGGGGGTTTTGGGCAAAAGGGGAAAGTTGGGGTCGGGTCGCCGGGTCTGATGAACAGGGGAGGGGGGAGGTGGCCGGGGCGGCAGCGGCTCGGGTGGCGGTTGCGGGGTGCGATGGAGGGGGCGGTTTGCAGGCAGCAGCAGCGGCTGGTCGCGGGGAGGGGACGGCAGCCGGGGGGGTCCGGCTGTGGTAGCGACGGCGACGCAGGGGGGGTCGGGGGGCCGAGGGGCATGGGGGCGGGGTGGCGCGGCAAGGTACGGACGAAGCGGGGCGGCGCGGGCTCGACTTCGGGGGTAGCGGCGACCGCCGGGCACGGGGAAGGGATGGTAGCCGGGGGGGAAGGGGGTGTCGGGCTGTGGTGGCTTGGGTGGGGTTGGCCAGAGCGGTGGTAGGTGGTGGTCGGGCGGCAGGAGGTTGCGACCGGGCGACAGGAGGCGACGACCGGGTGGTCGGAGGCGGCGCCGGGCGGCGGAAGTGGCCGAAGAGGGGGGGGGGTCTTTTTTGGTATAGGTGTTGGGGGGGGGGTCTTGCAAGAGGGGGGGTGTCTTGCAAGTGGGGGGGTCTTGCAAGAGGGGGGGGGGGATGTCTTGCAGGGGGGTCTTGCAAGAGGCTTGCTTCATAGAGCAGCGCTACCTCCCGCTCTCAACGGTAGAAGAACAACAGGCCATGCATTGTGTATCCACTATACCCAAGGGTCACACCTCATTAATTTTTTTTTTGAACCCGAGAGAAGAGGGGATGGGCAGTTGAGACCAGAGGGGGTTGGCGAGCCGAACCAAACGAGTCGAGCCAAGCTTTGGCCTGTTTGAGCTTGTCTTGACTAGTAACTGAACGAGCTCGAACGAGTTCTCATCGACGCTCACGAACAACGAGTCTATCGACTGTCCAGCGATGGGCATCGCGTCTGGCGACGCATTGTCCTACGTTGGGTGTCACACCCGTCACCGAGTTGTTCGGCATCGGTCATCGCGTCTGTCGCCGCGTACTTTGTCGGGCGTCGAGGCGGTGACAGCAGCCTCAAGCTTTACCGAGCTGACGATGGCAACCTCGGTCTTTGTCGAGTGCCGAGGCGGCGATGGCGGCCTCGGATTTTGTCTTCGAATACCGAGGTGGAGGTCACCTCGAGCCGAGACGGTGCTGACATTTCGAGCTTCGTCAGGTGCCGAGGCGGCGAAGCCTACTTCAGACTTTGTCTTTCGAATGTCGAGGTGAAGGTCACCTCAGGCCGAGATGGTGCCAACGTCTCGGGCTTCGTCAGGTGCCGAGGCGGTAAAGGTTGCTTCGGACTTTGTCTTTAATGCTGAGACGGAGGTCGCCTCGGGCCAAGACGGTGCTACTTCTCGGGCTTCGTCAGGTGCCGAGGCGGTGAAGCCTGCTTCGGACTTTGTTTTTAAATGCCAAACTGAAGGTCGCCTTAGGCCGAGACAGTGCTAACGTCTCGTGCTTCGTCAGGTGCCGAGGTGGCAAAGCTTGCCTTGGACTTCATCTTCGGATGCCGAGGCGAAGGTTGCATCGGGCCGAGACGGTACCAATGTCTCGGGCTTTATCAGGTGCCGAGGCGGCGAAGCCTGCCTCGGACTTTGTCTTCGAATGCCTAGGCAGGGGTTTCCTCGGGCCAAGACGGTGCCGACATCTCGAGCTTTGTCAAGTGCCGAGGCGGTGAAGCCTGCCTCGGACTTTTATCATCGAGTGCCAAGGGCATGGCCTTAGGCTTGTTAAGTGTCGAGGCGTTGACCGCCTCGGACTTTGGCAGGTACTGAGGAGGCGGAGGTTGCCTTGAGCTTTGCTTTTGAATGCCAAGGTTGTCACCTTAGGCCAAGGCGATGTTGCCGTCTTGGGTTTTGCCTTCGAATGCCAAGGGCGGGACCTTGGACTTACTGGTTGATGGGGGTAAGAATTCGGAGTCCTCAGCGTAGCGCCCTTGTATCGGTTGGACTTAGGTGAAGCACCGTTTCAGTCGAACCTACATATCAGGACACGTAACTTTGTACCGTTGCAGGGTAGTCGGCCGTGTCGCAACGCGAACCGAACTAACTGTGGCGAGGCACTAGTGCATGTGTCCTTACGTGACAATGGAAGCACGTGCGATACCAATGATTCGGAGTGCTCAGCGTAGCGCCCTTGTATCGGTTGGACTTAGGTGAAGCGCCATTTCAGTCGAACATACGTATTGGGACACATAGCTTTGTACCGTTGTAGATTAGTTGGCCATGTCGTAACACGAATCGAACTAACTGTGGCGAGACACTAGTGCATGTGTCCTTATGTGACAACGGGAGCATGTGCGACGCCAATAATTCAGAGTACTCACCGTAGCGCCCTTGTATCGGTTGGACTTAGGCGAAGCACTGTTTCAGTCAAACCTATGTATCAGGACACGTAGCTTGTACCGTTATAGGTTAGTCGGTCGTGTCGCAACCCGAACCGAATTAACTGTAGCGAGGCACTAGTGCATGTGTCCTTACATGACAACGAGAGCATATGCGACGCCAATGATTCGGAGTACTCAATGTAGTGCCCTTGTATCGGTTGGACTTAGGTGAAGCACCATTTCAGTCAAACCTATATATCGGGACATGTAGCTTTGTACCGTTGTAGGTTAGTCGGTCATGTAGCAATGGGAACCAAACTAATTGTGGTATTTAGTAGAAGTTGAGCTAGAATTTGATAGTCTTCGATATAACTTGAAACAGTTGTCATTTCATTGATAACTTAGAATTGATGTTACATCATGGATTTCAGATGAGCGACATTTCGAGTTGTTGACAGTCACCGGCGGCCTTCTACTCTGATCGGTGGATGGGCTGCTTCTTTTTGGTATTCATGGTCTTTTGAGGCTCTATGGGTTTATCGCCTGCCCGCCTCGACCTCTTGGAGGCTCCATCTTCGTAAGCCCGAGCATTACGAGCTTGAGCTATTAGTCTCGTTGGTTCCTTATCAAAAAGACACTTCTTGAGGTCATGTCCCTTTTGTGCAATCCAATCATCCTCCACCTTGATCTCCTTTTGAATTCGATCGAATGGCAATTTGAGGGAGATAGGAGGATTGCGGATGAGGTCATTATAGATGTGGAGGTCAAAGCATAGGGTGTTTTGGAATACGAGCATGATGGCTTCATCATCGAGGTGACGTCCAAAGAGTGCAGCATGCTCGTTCCGGAACCTCCGAGAGAACTCTCGGAGGGTTTCATCCGATCCTATCCCTGAGCCGGTAGAGGGAGTCCAGCTTCTTTTCTGGCTTGAGGTTCAGTCGATAGTATTGAACAAAGAGGTCTGCCAGATCCTCAAACCAACTCACAGAATCGGTTGGGAGGTTATGATACCAATCGAGTGACATATCGTCCAGGCTGCCAGTAAAGTTGAGGCATAGAACCTGATTGTCGCTATTATGTGGCATCAACGTTTGCTTGAAGGCGAGGACATGCAGCGTCAAATCTCCAGTCAGGCAGTTGAACTTGGGGAGAGCAGGAGCTCTCCAGCTTCGAGGGAACAGGGCTCGGAGAATGTGGTGATGAAGTGGCCCTTCAGAGGTGTGATTGTTCTGACGATCATCTCGTTGGTTGGAGGGGTGTCTTAGAGGAAGAGGAGGCAAAGAGGGCGTTGGAGTCCATCTCGTCGTCCGATGCTCGGCTGGGGTTCGATCGCCATTGTGATGTTGTCAAACTTTGTAGTGGTGTCTATTATTCTGAACATCCCTCACAATGCAAGGCTCGGAGGATGACTCGGAGCCGAGAGACTTGGGATAGTGGACAGACTCATTGACACGCTACCAGATAGTCGGCCTGGGAGGAATAGGCGAGGGTCCTCTCGAATGGTATTTGAGAGAACGTCAAGGGATGTCGACGATGGATCGTCTGGAAGGAGCGAGAGATCGGTCAATCGATCGGCAGACGTCTGCTCCGTCTTTGATGCAGCGGCAGACCATGGGAGGTCAGTTCCTGCTTCGACGGCAATCTGTCGGAGGGAGTCTCTTTCCACCATAAGAGTAGTGTTCTGCTTCATGAGGGTGAGGAGTTGATAGTCCTCTGCTGTGATTTGGTATGACGCTTGAGCATCGGCACCAGGAGAGACGTGCGCTTTCCCCTAACATCGAGGGATTAGGTCGATGAGTTGAGGTGACTGTCGAGGTTGAGTCTGTGCAGCGCGATCAACCGACGAGCGACCCCTTGAATTAACAGCGAGTTGTTGTTTCGGGTGTTGGCTTGTTGCAAACCGATGACTCATTAAGCGAGTCATTGGATGTTGAGCGTCTTGGTGCATATCGCTTTCCTCTAGCTGGTCCATCGGTGTCTTCACCATTTAGGTGTAGCGATGGAAACAAACAAATTGCTCGGGCGATCGGTAGTTGTTACCGAAGGATCTGGGATGCTTGGAAATTGCAAGTTGATAAGACGGATCCCATAGACAGCGCCAAACTGTGGGGGAGGGTTTCGTGACTATCGTACTTGACCCTCCTCCAACAGTCGATTAAAGGTTTGACCCTTCCGGATATGGCATGCTTTGAAGCGTTGAGTTGTGACTTGCTGGGCTGTCACACAAGCATTGTAGAGTAGAAAGGTAGAGAAAGAGATAACACTGGATATGATAACGGAGTTCGACTGAAGCCTATGTCTCCGTGTGGTAAGACGCAACCCTTGAATCCACTATCTCTAGTAAATAGTAGAGCAACTCTCGACAGGCCGAGGAGTGTTTCTTACAAGTAATCAGAGGGTGGAAAAGGAGTCTGAAAACCAGAAAACTCAAAGAGCTCTAGAATACAGAAAGTGGGTTTCTGGTCTGGAACTTTGGATCTGGATTATTTATAGGGTATGCTATTTATAGAGGTTTTGTTTATTTGGAAATATTTTAGGAATATTCCCAAAAATATCCGGGATTTGGTAAATACCCGGAGGGATTTATCGGACCCCAGATAGTGTAAATGGGCCCCAAGCAAGGCTGTGAGTCCCACCGTCAGACTCGTGGTCCCCAGGCTGGGCTGCAGGTCCCACCGTTGGGCTTGTGGGCCCTAGGTAGGGTTGTGGGTCCCACTATCGGGCGTTAGCCAGATTTTACACCCTTAGTTACCCGTTCTCAACTAGATAGGTGTTAACCTAACTGGTTGGGATTTCCTGGTGCAAAGTCGGTCGCTCGTCTGTTAACCATCTGTTCGAGAATATTTGTCGTTCATCTACCGGCCCATTGCGTGGGGCCGATCGTTGTCTGCCTACCGACCCCTTGTCGTGGGCCGACTGTTGCGCCCATCGACCCCCTACCAGGGGTCGATCGGGTGTGCGTCTGCCGACCCATTGCACGGGGCCGATAGTCGTTTGTCTGCCGACCCCCTGTCCGGGGCTGACCGTTGCGCCCGTCGACCCCCTGCCAGGGGTCGACCGGGTGTGCGTCTGCCGACCCGTTGTGCGGGGCCGACCGTCGTTTGTCTGTCGACCCCCTGTCCGGGGCTGACCGTTGCGTCCGTCGACCCGTTGCGCAGGGCTGACTGCGTATGTGTTAACAGAGTTCAGCTGAAGCCCACGTCTCCGTGCGTGTATGTTTGAATCCCACAGACGGTGCCAAACTGTGAGGGAGGATTTTGTGGCCGTCGTACTTGACCCTCCTCCAACAATCGATTGAAGATTTGACCCTTCGGGATGTGGCACGCTTCGAAGCGCTGAGTTGTGATAACGGAGTTCGGCTGAAGCCTATATCTCCATGCGGTAAGACGCAACCTTTGAATCCACTATCTCTGAGTAAACAGTAGAGCTACTCTCGACAGGCCGAGGAGTGCTTCTTACAAGTAATCAGAGGGTGGAAAAGGAGTCTATAAACCAGAAAACTCGAAGAGCTCTAGAAAATAGAAAGTGGGTTTTTGGTCTGGAATTTTGGATCTGGATTATTTACAAGGTCTGCTGTTTATAGAGTTTTGGTTATTTTGGGAATATTTCCAGAAATATCCGGGGTTTGGCAAATACCCGATGGGATTTACCAAACCCCAGATAGTGTTAGAGGGCCCCAAGCATGGCTGTGAGTCCACCGTCGGACTCATGGGCCCCAGGCAGGGCTGCGGGTCCTACTGCTGAGCTTGTAGGCCCCAGGCAGGGCTGCGGGTTCCACCATTGGGTGTTAGCCAGATTTTGCACCCACAGTTACCCCCTCCCAGCTAGATAGGTGTTAACATAGCTGGTTGGGATTTTCTAGTGCAAAGCCGGTCGCTCGTCTGTCAACCATCTGTTCGGGAATGTTCGTCATGCATCTGTCGGCCCATTGTGTAGGGCCAATTGTTGTCTGACTGCCGACCCCCTGTCGGGGGCCGACTGTTGTGCCCGTCAACCCCCTGCTAGCGTTCGACCGGGTGTGCGTCTGTCGATCCGTTGCGCGGGGCCGACCATTGCGCCCGTCGATCCCCTACCAGGGGTCGACTGGGTGTGTGTCTGCCGACTCGTTACGTGGGGCCGACTGTCGTTTGTCTGCCGACCCCCTGTACGGGGCCGACCGTTGCGCCCGTCGACCTGTTACGCAGGGCTGACTGCGTATGTGTTAACGGAGTTCGGCCGAAGCGTACGTCTCCATGCGTGTGTGTTTGAATCCCACAAATGGCATCAAACTGTGGGGGAGGATTTCGTGGCTGTCGTACTTGACCCTCCTCCAATAGTTGATTGAAGGTTTGACCCTTCGGGATGTGGCGTGCCTCGAAGCTCTGAGTTGTGACTTGCTAAGCTGTCACACAAGCACTGTAGAGTAGAAAAGTAGAGAAAGAGATGACACATGATGTGATAACGGAGTTCGACCGAAGCCTATGTCTCCGTGCGGTAAGACGCAACCTTTGAATCCACTATCTCTGAGTAAACATTAGAGTTACTCTCGATAGGCCGAGGAGTGATTCTTACAAGTAATCAGAGGGTGGAAAAGGAGTCTGAAAACCAGAAAACTCGAAGAGCTATGAAAAACAGAAAGTGGATTTCTGGCCTAGAATTTTGGATCTAGATTATTTACAAGGTCTGCTATATATAGAGGTTTGGTTTATTTGGGAATATTCCAGGAATATTCTTAGAAATATCCAGGGTTTGGTAAATTCCCAAGGGGATTTACTGGACCCCAAATAGTATAAATGGGCCCCAATCAAGGCTGCGAGTCCCACCGTCGGGATTGTGGGCCCCAGGCAGGGCTACGGGTCCCACCATTGAGCTTGTAGGCCCCAAGCAGGGCTACGAGTCCTACCATTAGGCGTTAGCCAGATTTTGCATCCACAGTTATCCCCTCCCAACTAGATAGGTGTTAACATAGCTGGTTGGGATTTTTTTGTGCAAAGCCGGTCGCTCGTCTGTCAACCATCTGTTCAGGAATGTTCGTCGTGTATCTGCCGGCCCATTGCGTGGGGTCGATCGTTATCTGCTTGCCGACCCCCTGTCGGGGGCCGACTGTTGTGCCCGTTGCCCCCCTACTAGGGTTGACCAAGTGTGCGTCTGTCGACCCGTTGCGCAGGGATGACCGTCGTTTGTCTATCGACCCCCTATCCGGGGTCGACCATTACGCCCGTCGATCCCCTATCAGGGGTCGACTGGGTGTGTGTCTGCCGACCTGTTGCGCGGGGCCGACCATCGTTTGTCTGCCGACCCCCTGTCCGGGGCCAACCGTTGCGCCGGTCGACCCGTTACGCGGGGCCGACTCCGTATGTGTTAACGGAGCTCGGCCGAAGCATACGTCTCTATGCGTGTGTGTTTGAATCCCACAAACGACATCAAACTATAGGGGAGGATTTCATGGCTGTCGTACTTGACCCTCCACCAACAGTCAATTGAAGGTTTGACCCTTCGGGATGTGGCGCGCTTCGAAGCACTGAGTTGTGACTTGCTGCGTTGTCACACAAGCACTGTAGAGTAGAAAGGTAGAGAAAGAGATGACATAGGATGTGATAACGGAGTTCGGCCGAAGCCTACGTCTCCGTGCGGTAAGACGCAACCTTTGAATCCACTATCTCTGAGTAAACAGTTGAGCTACTCTCGACAGGCCGAGGAGTGCTTCTTACAAGTAATCAGAGGGTGGAAAAGAAGTCTGAAAACCAGAAAACTCGAAGAGCTCTGGAAAATAGAAAGTGGTTTCTGATTTGGAATTTTGGATCTGGATTATTTGCAGGGTCTGCTATTTATAGAGGTTTGGTTTATTTGGGAATATTTCAGTAATATTCCCAGAAATATCCGGGGTTTGGTAAATACCCTGTGGGGGAAAATCTTCGTGCCGACCCGAAGACTTCGCCGCACCAGTCAATTGAGGTTCGAGTTGAGGATCGTTGTTCGATCTGTTGATTGGAGTCACCGTTCTCAATACACAAGCAGAGAGAGATGCAATCAGAGAGTTGATACGAGATGTGATCTCGGAGTTCAGCCGAAGCCTACGTCTCTGTGCTATAGGGAGCAACCCGAATTCACTAATTCTCTTCTCGAAGTGACCTCGACAGACCGAGTGTCACTGATGCCTCTCCGATCTCTTTGAAGATAAGAAGAAGAAGATCGAGGAGAGGTGAGGGATGGGAAGTTAGAAAATTCCAGAGCTCTGGTTTCTGAAAATCAGATATCAGAACTGGAAATCGGATCATTTACATTCGAAGGGTCTGCTATTTATAGAGAAATACTGGGGGTAAATGGCGGTTTCTGGCTTCTTCTGGAAGTTCCTCCAGACAGGGCTGGTGGGTCCTACTACTGTCTTCTGGGGATTCCACAGGCAGAGCCGGTGGGTCCCGCTGTAGTATTCGTGGGCCCACCAGGCAGGGCTGGTGGGTCCCGTGGTAGTCTCCCGGGGGCCCACCAGGCAGGGCCGGTGGGTCCCGCTGTAGTCTTCCGGGGGCCCACTAGGCAGGGCCGATGGGCCCCGCTGTTTGCAGACTTCTTGCAAAAATTTGCACCCACAGTTAACCCCCTCCAAGTTAGCTAAGCGGCCACATTGGCTGGCTTGAATTCTTGGTGCAAAGCTAACGATCCCCTGTCATAAGTGCAAAAGGAGCTTTGTCGAGTGTTAGCGTCGAAAAAAGGTTGATCGGTCAATTTTCTGACTGATCGGTCAAAATCGATCGATCGGTCAATTTTGACCGATCGGTTGAATTTGACCGATCGGTCAAATTCAACCGGTCGAGGTTGAAGTGATCGGTCAGAAAACATAGTTTTCTGACCGATCCAGTAGAAAATCGACCGATCGGTTGAAATTGACCGATCGGTCAAGTCTGACCGATCGGTTAATTTCAACCGGTCGAGGTTGGCGGAATCGGGAAAAAGGCCAAGTTTTTTGCCTGATCCAGTAGAAAATCGACCGATCGGTTGAATTTGACCGATCGGTCAAGTTTGACCGATCGGTTAATTTCAACCGGTCGAGGTTGGCAGGATCGGGCAAAAGGCCAAGTTTTTTGCCCGATCCAGTAGAAAATCGACCGATCGGTTGAATTTGATCGATCGGTCAAGTCTGACAGATCGGTTAATTTCAACTAGTCGAGGTTAGCGGGATCGGGCAAAAGGCCAAGTTTTTTGCCCGATCCAGTAAAAAATCGACCGATCGGTCAAGTCTGACCGATCGATTGAATTTGACCGATTGGTCAAGTCTGACCGATCGGTTAAATTCAACCGGTCAAGGTTGGCGGGATCGGGCAAAAGGCCAAATTTTTTGCCCGATCCAGTAGAAAATCGACCGATCGGTTGAATTTGACCGATCGGTCAAGTTTGACCGATCGGTTAAATTCAACCGATCGAGGTTGAAGTGATCGGTCAGAAAACATAGTTTTCTGACCAATCCAGTAGAAAATTGATTGATCGTTTGAATTTGACCGATCGGTCGAATTTGACCGATCGGTCAAGTTTGACCGATCGGTTAATTTCAACCGGTCGAGATTGGCGGGATCGGGCAAAAGGCCAAGTTTTTTGCCCGATCCAGTAGAAAATCGACCGATCGGTCAAGTCTGACCGATCGGTTAATTTCAACCGGTCAAGGTTGGCGAGATCAGGCAAAAGGCCAAGTTTTTTGCCCGATCCAGTAGAAAATTGATCGATCGGTTGAATTTGACTGATCGGTCAAGTCTGACTGATCGGTTAGATTCAACCTGATTGGTTAAGTTTCGAACCTGGCGAGTTGAAGTGGAAAAAGAGCCTGATTTTCTATAAGATCTTTTCGTAAATTACCCGATCGTCTGCCTGTCGATCGGGTAAAGTCTTCGAGTGGCGATGGAGTTTGATTTTTCTGCTTGAATCTTCGGTCCATCTGGATCGGGGAGTCTTTTGAACCGGCGGTTCGGTTGGACCGGCGGTCTGTTTGGACCGGCTGTTCAACTGGTTCGACGCTTCGTCTGGTCCGACGGTTTGCCTGGTTTTGTGCTTGCTACGGATAACCGCCACGTGTCCCTGCAAAAAACATGGGATTTGATTTGGTGCTGACACGTGTATCTCGATTTGTGCACCATTTCCCTCAGGGTATATAAGCCTCTCCGGGTTCCATTTCTGCCTCGCGCTTCTAGAATTTTTTGAAGTCCAGAATTCTCTGCTCTCGATTCTATGTTCTTTGCATTCTTCCGACCGGTCGAAATGGCCTCTTCTGGTAGTTCGAAAAAGATCAACATCGTGCCCTCGAAGAGGAAGGGAAAGGAGAGGGCTGAAGTGTCTCCCGTGCAGCAGAAAGGCCGGGGCAAGGGCAAGGCTGAACTTGGCATCCTTGGCAAGAGGCACCAAGGAGTGGGGTTTGCCTCTGCACCATCAAGGCCAGAGCACATCCCCAAGGCGAATTTTATTATGGCGCCTTTGATGTCGCTGACGGAGGAACCTGCATACGTGTACAACACCGGTGGCAAATTCACCGATGTGAAGAGGGCTAAGTGGCAGAAGCTACTGGCTTGTTTCACAGAAGGGAAGGTTCGACCGTCGCTCCCGGGAGTTCAGTCTGCCTTCGGTATCGACAAGCGGACGGTCTTCACAAACTATGCCAGCAAGGAGCAAGTAATGGGGACCATTGTCACCATAGGCCAGCTCAACTGTGGACTGCGCCTCCCACTGTTATCCTTTGCCGCGAGGTTGCTGAATACCTCAGGCCTCTGTCCCGAGCAGATCTCTGGGAACGCTTGGAGGATCATCTACGCTTTCTGTCGCATAGAATCCGACTTCTAGGAGGATCTGAAGGCTTGCTACTCCAGCATCCCCGAGGGCGAGGAAGCGAGGATCGAGTTGGGATACTTCTTTTATCACTACAAGTGGGCATCGAGGAAAGACAACCCGTTTTTCAACTTGACAAGCGTATCTGCATTGCGCCGGATCGTCGACACCGTCGCCTCCGATAAGCTCTACACCGATTGGCCGCTCTCGATTTCCGGTGCATGGACGCCTCTATCAGTGCCCGAGACCCCCCGAAATCAAGTGCACAAAGAGATCGACATCTACTGTGCGGGAGGTGCTCTTGCTTGGTCTTCAGAGCAGGTAGGATCCCTCGACAATCTTTTCCTCGAGCTGACATGCGGCACATGTTCGTGGAAGCAGTTTTCGAACTGCCCCGTTCGTCATGGCAACGCCAACCTCCTGCACCGACTGCGGGCCCGGTATGAGGACAATGAAGTCTTGTACTCCGATTATGAGGAGGATCCTCAATCGGGCAAGATTGTCAGAAGAATCCAGGCCGAGAAGAAGGCTTATGGAGCAAGGCGCCGCCCCACTTAAGAGAAGCTGGTGATCACCCGCAAGGGCCAGGTGAAAGAAGAGGAAAGTCTTCATCGAGGAGAAGGGGAAAGAAGAAGATAGAGAAGAAGAAGAAGAAAAGGGGAAGGAAGATGAAGAAGAAGAAGGTGGAGAAGATGGGGAAGAAGATGGAGATGAAAATGGCGACGGGGAGGACAGTGAGGGCGATGGAGACGAAGACGACGATGGCGATGATGGTGGGATTGGTGGAGGTGAGGAGATCCCTCCTACCTCTACCGAAGGTGATGAAAGAAAAGAGGGTGGTGAGGAAGAAATTCCTCCCACCCCCACTGGTGGTGGTGATGAAGAAGGGGGTGGTGAGGAAGAAATTCCTCCCACCCCCACTGGTGGAGATGAAGATTCGCTGCCCATCCCCATAGACGAGGCTAAGGCCCGTCGTATGGAGGATGTGATGGATGTAGTGGGAGATGGCACGAAGGTGCAGCCCACTTATCGCTTCGAGGAGCTGAAGCGCCCAGTGCGCATCGGGATCAGATTCTCGGGAAGTGATGGGGTTGCAAGCAACCCCACACCCCTTGATCAACTACCTCCCAGCCCCCTTCGCCTTGAAGGGGCTACGACAAGTGGGGGCTTGGAGGTTGAACAGCCTCCGCCCTTGTCGCGCTCTTCGGCTGCCCAGGTAGCTGAGGAGATGGCTGCCATCATGGCTAGCCTCGAGCAGCCGGGTGGGCAGCAGGAAGAAGGGGAGATCACTCCTCTTCGGGGTATCCCTTCCCCCACACAAATGGAGGGAGGGAGCCGCGTCGAGGCTGGGATTCCCCAACCTCCTCCAGAGATAACCCCCGCCAAGAAGAAATCGACCCCCAAGGGTAAGAGCTCCGACCGTGGGAAGGGGAAAGCTCGTCAAGTCGATGCCACAGGTGTTCCCTTGCTTACTTCTTCTCTCGATTGCATTGTCTTTGAAGTTTGAAAATATTCTAACTCTTTGAACTTCTGTCTTGATTGCAGATACTCCTGCTGGCACGGCTCAGAAGTTGAGAAACTTGGGTGAGGTTGATATCAACTACCCGACGAGTGTGATCCGAAAGCTCTGCAACCTTCCGGATGCTACTCTGGAAGAAGCCTATGACAGGCTTGTAGTAGTAGTAAGTGCATCAGCTTGACTTGATTCTTGAATTGTATCTTCAGAAATGTTTCTAACTCTTTTTTACTTGTAGAACTCAGCAGTCCTGAAGTTCGCTAGCAAGCTCTTCAAGAAGGCCGGAGAGCGGGGAGCCTCGTCTGAGGTATCTCGCTTAACTGCTGAATTGGAGGCTGCTAATGAAGAGAAGGCAAAACTCAGGGAAGTTTTGACTTCCAAGAAGGAGTCTCTGAAGGCCAAGATCGAGGCTCTTCGCAAGGAGAAGCTCGAAAGCAAGGGCTGGCACGATGGTTACGTTGCTCGAGGGCACAAGCTCGAAGAGTTGAAGAACCGCTTCTTCAGGATAGAGACTCGGTCCTTCGAGCGCGCAACTGAAATAAAAGAGCTGAAGGATCAACTTGCTGTAAGGGAAGCTGCCCTGGCTGCCAAGGAAGCTGCTTTTGCTGCCAAGGAAGAATCTTTCAAGAAGGAGTTGGAGCACACATGCGCAGAATGTGAAAGTTTCAGGGCGACAGCAGAGAAGGCAGTGGAGGCACTCAGGGTTCATGCCAGTGCTGTCCAATCTTCGAAGGCGTCTGCAGAGAGCAAGGCTCATGGTGGATCTGAAGGAGAGAGGTCACGAGCACCTAGTATGGCGAAGCCCTGATGCATTCTATCTTTCTCTTGTTGTTGTACTTATAAACTCTTCTTATATAGAAGCTCACTCCTGTACTTAGAAACTTTTTGATGAATAAAGATGTCTCTTTGGTGTTAGAAACTGTGTCTTTCTTGTGTTGAACATCTTTGAATGTTGTGTTCTGAATGGTATTGGGATGTTTGAATGTGTGTAAACACTTGAATGTAAGGGGTCGAGTTGCAACTCGATCACCCAAACTTGTTAAGTAACTCGAAAATTGAAGGTTGTGTTGTAGCACAGCTTGAAATCGTTAACATTTGTATGTGAGGGTTTGAGTCGCAACTCAAGCACCCAAACCTGTTAGACGATATTGAAATTGAAATTGAATGTCATTTAACATTTGTAAGTAAGGGGTAGTGTCGCAACACAAACTCTCAAACCTGTTAAATAGACGTAGTAACTTGAAGGTTGTGTTGTAGCACAACCCGAAACCGTTTAACATTTGCCTGTAAGGGGTTGAGTCGCAACTCAAGCACCCAAACTTGTTAAACGACCTGGTAATTTGAATGCAGATAATTTTGAACTTGAGCGTAGATAACTTAAAACTGCTCCAGAATTTGAATTGAGAAGTGATCATTTGAACATTCGAACATTCGAAAGGGATCTTATTTTATCATGGAATTTACATCATGGAATTTACACATGGATAATACATTTTGAGATGTCTAGCATTCCAAGCTTTCGGTAAATTGTCTCCTTCTGGCGAAATCAGCCGGTAAGACCCTTTGCCTCCTACTGATTCGACGATGTAGGGTCCTTCCCAGTTGGGAGCTAGTTTTCCACTACTATGCTCCTTCGTATTGTAGAAGACTGCTCTGAGGACCAGGCTGCCAATTGGGAACTGCCGCTTGTAGACCTTTTGATCGTAGGTTTGTTTGATTTTCTGTTGATACTTGGCGACACGAAGGGATGCTTGATCTCGTAGTTCTTCAGAGGAATCTAGATCATTGACTCGAAGTTCCTCATTAATGCCTTCTTCAACTGCTCTAGTCTTCAAAGTACTTGATATGTTCTCTGTTGGGAGTACTGCTTCTGACCCGTATATCAGACGGAAGGGTGAGAACCCAGTTGATCTTCTTGGAGTTGTTCGATAGCCCCATAGAACTTCTGGTAGGACTTGCTCCCATAATCCTTTCTTGTTATCAAGTTTCTTCTTGAGTATACCCAGAATAGCTCTGTTTGAGGCTTCAGCTTGACCATTGCACTGAGGGTACCTTGGAGTTGAGTAAAAAAGCTTGATTCCGTTGTTCAGGCAGAACTCCCGGAACTTGTCAGAGTCGAATTGGGCTCTATTGTCAGCAACTAGGACTTGTGGTGTGCCAAATCTCGAGAAGATATTGTGCTTGATGAATTTGATGACTTCATCGTCAGTTTCTCGAAAGAGTGGTACTGCTTCAACCCACTTGGTGAAGTAATCTGTAGCCAGCAACAGATACTTCTTTTTGCTTGGAGTTGGTGGGAAGGGACCTAAGAAGTCCAACCCCTATTGGTGGAAGGGCCATGGGCTTGTCAATTGATGGAGTTCATCTGCTGGGAGATGGATAGCCCGAGCATGTCTTTGGCAGGGCTCGCATATTTGAACCACTTGGCGAGCGTCTCTTGACATAGTGGGCCAGTAGTAACCTTGTAGCGTCGTCTTAGCCTCAAGAGATCTTCCTCCCAAATGATTCCCGCAGGCTCCAGAGTGGATGTCAACCAGAATTGTCTTTGCTTGCTCAGGGCCAATGCATTTGAGCATCATCCCGTTTTGAGACTTGAAATATAGATCTTCACCTTGAAAGTTATAGAACAGAAGCTTTCTTTGTAGTCTTCGGGCTTGATTTGGATCTTCAGGTACCTTGCCTTGTTTGAAGAAGTCGAAGATTGGCTGTCTCCAATCATCGAGCTCATTTGAGGTGGTAAGGTTCGAGGCCAATTGTTCTCCACCCCCAGATCTTTCTGTAGTGGCGACGATCTATTGCTCGGGGGTGATCTTTGGCGATTCTTGATAATCGATTTGTATTTGTTTTCCTCCGAGTGAATCTCCAAGAACCGAGGCAGCGTTGGCCAGAGCATCTGCTTCTCGATTTTCTGCTCTTGGGATTTGAATGAACTCAGTGTTAGCAAAATGTTGTTGAAGATGTCGCACCAGAGCCAAATAGTTTTGCATTCTTTCTTCTCTCGTCGTATATTCTCCATTGACCTGCCTCACAATCAGCTGAGAATCGCTGTAGACGATGAGTTGATCCACTCCTAGGGATTTAGCAATCTCGAGCCCGGAGATGAGTGCTTCGTATTCAGCTTCATTGTTGGTGGCATTGAATCCAAGGAGAGTGGCCTTTTGAAGATGATCAAGTTTGGGGGATACTAAGACTATCCCAATTCCCGAATCGATCGCACTTGAAGCTCCATCAGTATAAAGCTTCCATGGAGTTGGTGTTGTAGCTGGAGCTTTGAGACTTGGATCGATCTTTGTAGTTGTATTGGATGGAAGTTCGTCTTCGTCTTCAAGACGCATGTCGACATCTTCCTCCCAAGTTATGGGGTTTTCAACTGGAAAGTCGGCTAGAAAATCAGCAATTGCTTGCCCCTTGATTGAAATGCGAGATTCGAATTGAATCCGCAGAGCACTCATCTCGATTATCCATTTGGTCATTCGACCAGCTCGACCCGCCTTGTCGATGATATCTTTGAGTGGGTGTTCTGAGATGACTGTGATCTGATAGGAAACAAAATAAGGTTGGAGATGACGCGATGCAGTGAGCAAGGCCAGTATGGCCTTCTCCGTCTTTGAATAGCGAGTCTCAGCAGGGAGAAGTGTATGGCTGATGTAGTAGACCGGATATTCGACGCCTTCTCTTTTGCTGACTAGAACCGCACTGATTACTTGATCGGTGACGGCGAGATAGAGCCATAGATCTTCATTTGGAAGTGGAGCTGTTAAGATGGGAGCCCGCACGAGGTATCTCTTGACGTCTTGAAGGGTTTGTTCGCAAGTTGGACTCCAACCAGACGTATCCGCCTTTCGTAGTTTGTCGAAGAGCGGCTTGCACTTGTCAGAAAGACTTCGAGATGAATCGATTAAGGGCAGCAAGTCTTCCAGTGAGGCGTTGCACTTTCTTTCGATTAGTTGGTGATGACATGTCGAGGATTGCTCGAATTTGATCAGGATTGGCTTCGATGCCCCTCCTGGTTATAAGATGGCCCAGGAATTTGCCCGATTGAACTCCGAAAACGTATTTGGCTGGATTGAGCTTCATGCGGTATTTTCGAAGGACTTGAAAGGTTTCCGCCAGATCGGATTGATGGCTCTTTCGAGTGGAGCTCTTGGTGAGAAGGTCGTCGACGTAGACTTCGACGTTACGCCCGATTTGATCTTCGAACATCTTTATGACTAACCTTTGATAGGTAGATCCCGCATTTTTGAGGCCGAAGGGCATTACGTTGTAGCAGTAAAGCCCCCGGTCAGTCACAAAGCATGTCTTCTCTTGATCGTCCAAGTGAAGTGGAATTTGATTGTACCCAGAGTATCCATCCATGAAAGACAATAGCTCGTGGCCAGCAGTGGCGTCGACAAGCCTATCTATCCTTGGCATGGGGAATGGATCCTTGGGACAAGCCTTATTGAGGTTGGTGAAGTCGATACACACTCTGACCTTCCCATTCTTCTTTGGGACAGCAACTATATTGGAGATCCAAGTAAGATACTCTACTTCACGGATAAAGCCTGCCGCGAGTAGCTTATTGATCTCTTCTTGAACTGCAACTTGTAGTTCTGGTCGGATTGTGCGTGGCTTTTGCTTGACAGGCTTCACTTCTTCTTTGATCGCGAGCCGGTGGCAGGTGTCATCTGGATTGATCCCAGACATATCTTCAAAGCACCAAGCGAAGATGTCGATGTTGGACTGAAGGAAGGATACCATGTCTCGCGCTTCTGCGTCGCTGAGACCGGTACCGATGAATGTTTCTTGAGGGAGATCTCCACTGCCGATATTGATTGGAATGATTTCTTCTATTGAAGGTGAAGCCTCCCACTCGATTGGTGGGGGATCGGTCAGCGGAATCTCCTTTGATTGCTATTTGGAAGAAGGGCCGGCTTCATCTCTGGATCGCTTTGGAGGAGCAATGTTGATCTTACGATCTGTTTTCGCCGCAACAGCTTCACAAGATCTCCCAGCTTGTTGATCGCCTCGTGCAGACAATGCCTTCTCCCGTTGCAAACTTGAGGAGTTGATGATAAGAAGAGGAGATGACATTAATCTGGTGGAGGAATGGTCGCCCGAGAATAGCGTTGTAGCTGGACGTTCCTTCAACGATAGCAAATCTCACCGAGACTCGAGTCTCTTGGCTGAGATCGAGAGTGAATCTTGATTCGCCCATAATAATGCTTTGTTCGCCGTTGAAGCCTGTGATCACCATTGGGACGACGTCAAGGCTCGAGTATTTATGTCCCAGATGTTTGAAGCAGTCTGAGAATATAATGTCGATGGAGCTTCCGGTGTCGATGAGGATTCGATTGACGATGCTTCCGTCGATGAGGAGCTTTAAGACCAGGGGGTCTCGATGTAGAGTGTGAACTCCTTGAAGATCAGAATCATTGAAAACGATAGAGGGCCAAGCCAAACCCTTGATAGGTTTCTCGATCCAGGTATCCTCTTTGTTTGTCGCAGAACGAATGTGGAAGATGCGTCGAACTTGCCGATCTACTTCCTTCCCGGTCAGCGCTTGATTGTGTAATGTTCTGTGAATGCCAAAGACATTGGCATTCATGGTGATAGGTAATCGGTTGGAGGAGATATGATGGATCCAGCAAGCTTCTTTCCCCTTTGCAGAGCTTCAATGTTGATCTTGTCCACCCTTGATGAACTCTTGAAGGTGGCCTTCTCGCAGTAAGTCTTCGAGATGAAATCTCAGCCGATATCACCGATCGGTGGAATGGCCGTGACTTCGGTGGAAGTCACAATAGACCGTTTTGTCAGCCGTGACTTTAGTGTCAGGCTGAAGAGGATTGGGCCTTCGAAGGAAATCTTCGTGTTGGATGCGGTCGAGGATCTGCTCGATCGGTAAATTCCACTCGGTGAAAGTGGTCTTCGTCGGGGATTGACGTCCGTCGTTCCTCGATCGTTTATTGGCAGGGGGGCTGTCGCCTCAGCGTTGTGAGCTTTGGCAGCATATTTCGGAGCTTCCCTCTCGGTGGGTCGCCTCTTCGTCTTTCGCCCTTTTCGAGCAACTTGATCGTCCTCAACCTCAATCTCCCTCTGGATACGATCAAACATTGAACCCAGGGAAGGAGGGGGATTGCGGATGAAGTCGTTGTAGATGTACAGGTCGAAGCGGAGAGCGTTCTGGAAAGCCAACATGATAGCTTCATCATCCAGATGCCTTCCGGAGAGGGCGGCGTGCTCGTTACGGAATCTCCTTGTAAAGCTACGGAGACTCTCGTCGGCGCCCATTCTCAGCCGATAGAGGGAGTCAAGTTTCTTCTCCGGCTTCAAGTTCAATTGGTAGTGCTGCACAAAGAGATTGGCCAAGACACTAAACTGGGTGATGGACCCAGCTCGGATATTATGGTACCAATCGAGGGATGGCTCGTCGAGGCTTCTGACGAAGGTGCAACAGAGCATATTGTTTTCTGCTTCGTGCGGCGTCAGAGCTTGCTTGAAGGCGAGCACGTGGAGAGTTGGATCTCCTTTGATGCAATTGAATTTGGGGAGAGTGGGAGTTCTCCATCCCCTTGGAAATGTTGACTTGAACAGACTCCGATGGAGAGGCCCAGCGGAGGCGTATCTGTCTCTACGACCATGCCCTCGACCTGGGTGCAGGTCAAGAGGCAAGATCGCAAGATCTTGTTCGGGCATTTGAGTGTTTGCCGGTTGGAGTCGGTGACGAAGGTCCGATCTAAGTCCCCGTTGAAGCGGAATGGACGGAGAAACTCTACTCTTCGAGGGAGCCCCTTTCATCTGGTGTCTCCTTGGTACATCGGGCTTTGAAGGTGTCCTCTTAGCACAGTTGCGATCAGAAGAGGATTGGGAGGACTCATCGTCGATGCGATCCCAAACACTCTGCTTCCACGGGACAACAAAAGGAGTGGGGTCACGACGAATCCTCTCAGGGGCAGCAGTGCCCATTGATTTCTGTTGCTCGGAGTAGATTGATTGTCGCGGCCGATCGACCCTCTCGTTGGTTGAGGGAATGGGAAGAGCGATCCCGACTTCAGAGGCTGCTTTCTTGAGAGCATCTCTCTCAGCAGTGAGGGCGGCATTTTGCTTTGCCAATTGAAGCATTTGAAAGTCGACTGCCAAGATTTGATAGGTCGATGGAGGGTCCTCAACAGGAGCAGGGGCAGTCTGCCCAATTGATTGATGAGGAGGAGGGGCGATCGGTCGATCGACTGATCTCCCGCTTCCTGAGTGAACCCCCATATCGGGGACAGCAAGGGGCTGTCCGAAATTGAGCCTTTGACTCATTGAACGAGTCTCAGGACGAGGTTGACGAGTGTTACTTCCTTCTGGTTGACCCTGATGCTTTGTCCTCGCCATTTCGTAGAGAGCGAAAGGTGCAACGAGAGTGTCGGCGTCCTAACGGTTGTCTGCTCAACCGAAGGGGCTAGGAAGTCTGATCAGTTGTCTGCTCAATTGATCTGACTTGTTGTAGAGCGAGCGAACTTGGCTTCTCGTTCGATCCCACAGACGGCGTCAAATTGTGGGGAAAAATCTTCGTGCCGACCCGAAGATTTCACCGCACCAGTCAATTGAGGTTCGAGTTGAGGATCGTTGTTCGATCTGTTGATTGGAGTCACCGTTCTCAATACACAAGCAGAGAGAGATGCAATCAGAGAGTTGACGCGAGATGTGATCTCGGAGTTCAGCCGAAGCCTACATCTCTGTGCTATAGGGAGCAACCCAAATTCACTATTTCTCTTCTCGAAGTGACCTCGATAGACCGAGTGTCACTGATGCCTCTCCGATCTCTTCGAAGATAAGAAGAAGAAGATCGAGGAGAGGTGAGGGATGGGAAGTTAGAAAATTCCAGAGCTCTGGTTTCTGAAAATCAGATATCAGAACTGGAAATCAGATCATTTACATTCGAAGGGTCTGCTATTTATAGAGAAATGCTGGGGGTAAATGGCATTTTCTGGCTTCTTCTGGAAGTTCCTCCAGACAGGGCTGGTGGGTCCTACTGCTGTCTTCTGGGGATTCCACAGGCAGAGCCGGTGGGTCCCGCGGTAGTCTTCGTGGGCCCACCAGGCAGGGCTGGTGGGTCCTGTGGTAGTCTCCCGGGGGCCCACCAGGCAGGGCCGGTGGGTCCCGCTGTAGTCTTCCGGGGGCCAACCAGGCAGGGCCGATGGGTCCCGCTGTTTGCAGACTTCTTGCCAAAAATTGCAACCACATACCTTGGGGGATTTATCGGACCCCAGATAGTGTAAGTTGGCCCCAAGCAAGGCTGCGAGTCCCACCGTCGGACTCATGGGCCCCAGACATGGCTATGGGTCCCACCGTTGGGCTTGTGGGCCCCAAGCAGGGCTGCGGGTCCCACCGTTGGGCTTGTGGGCCCCAGACAGGACTGCGGGTCCTACCATTGAGCGTTAGCCAGATTTTGCACCCACAGCGCCCCTAAGGGTGCCAATCAGGTTTTGCCCCATTTCAGCTTGGCATAAGAGCCACAAACCATTAGATCGAGAGAGGAGAGCAGAAGAAAATTAGAGAGGAAGAAGAAAGGAGAAGAGGAATAATAGAAGAAGAAGATGAAAGGAAGATAATACAGTGTGTGGATCTTCTCCGAGTTCTTCGACGTGGGTTTCCCTCCAGGGTGCTTCCGGCTATCTCTTGGTGATCATTCGATAATCTCTGTGTAACTCTCGTTAGCGGGTTGCTCTCTACTTCGTGTATGTATGATGTGTGAAAGGAGCAAGCTGATTAGGGTAGGCGGAGTCCGACAAATAGAGAACACTGTTTGGTGTAATTCTTGGTAGCTAGTGATAATCCAAGTCCTTGATTGGCAGTAAACTTTTATATTTTGTACCAATGTGTTTTATTTTGCATTCTCTGTTGTCGATTGCTAGGCGTGATCTCCATATGCTCATGTTCCTCAATCCGTAGCACGGCACTTCCCCGAAAGACCTAGCGGCCGGTCCGAAGAACACTGGAGCCTTTGATCCTCAACATCATTAAGCTTAAACGATACATGTTACATGGACTAATAACTCGGAGGAAAGCCATGATGACGCGCGCCGCATTCTCGTTGCTTGGATGAGAGCGATGCATGCAAGATGACATCATGCTGACATCATTGATGTGCATTAGGATTAGTGCACCGCTTCCATCCCATGACGCTTGGGGCGAGGCTGCAGCCTATATTTATGCCCCGTGTGTATGCATAGCATTAGCATTGCTCAATCAATAAAGGTATCCCCTGGCCTTCAATTATCGATCATAAAATGTGCGTACGGTGCACCTAGACAGACAGCTACGTGTGTGATTAGGGTGAAGCCAACCACCTACACACCGACACGTCAGCAGGAATCGGGCTCAAGTCTACGGTGCTCGCAAGTCGCAACGAAAACCTTGCTAACGAATGAAGTCGATCATCAGTGGCAGTGTCTATTTAAAGCCTGCCTGGATGATTGGGGGGGGGGGGGTTGGCCAAGCCAGCGCGACGGATGATCGTCCCTAATTAAATTCCATTCCCCATCGCCTCCGGCGAACAACGGAAAATCCGGCCGGGGATTCCGATCGATCCGATGGCGGGGCAGTCGAGGAAGTGGATGATAGTGGTGGCGACGGTGTGGATCCAGGCATTTACAGGGACCAACTTCGACTTCTCGTCCTACTCGTCGGAGCTGAAGTCGGCGATGGGGATCTCGCAGATGCAGCTCAACTACCTGGCCACCGCCTCTGACCTCGGAAAGGCCCTCGGGTGGTCGTCGGGCCTCGCCCTCGCCTACCTCCCCCTCCCCGCCGTCCTCTTCCTGGCCGCGGCCCTCGGACTCGCCGCGTACGGCGCCCAGTGGCTCCTCGTCACCGACCGCATCTCCCTCTCCTATCTCCCCGTGAGTACATTATTTTCCTCATTTAATTTCCCACCTTTTTTTCGTTTCATTATTGTCGTGTCGTGCCTATCTTCATTTCCGACATTCGAGGCTTTGTGTGTGTGTGGTGTGTGGTGATGGGTTACTGTTCCTATATGGCTACTCCCATCCGTCGGATCAGGATTCAACGGTGCAGATTGAAATGACATCTTGCCAACCTCACACGGCACGGTCACAGTGGGGTTGCCAAAATCTCTGAGAATGAATCACAACAACGTACGTCAGTCAGTAGTGAGATTGAAAATTTCACTGGTGGCCGGATATTCAAAAATTTGAAATCACTGGTGACATCTTTCAACCAACGGCTGTGATAGTGCCATGTGGATTTGGTAAAATGTCAATAGTACGTGAGGTTAATTAATAGATAGATAGATAGATAGGATATTGGTAGCTGCGAATGCTGTTTGATCAATCATTTCTACCTGGTCGACGTCATGCCAAGTGGATAACTCAACCATCATCAGACGGCTTGACAATCGATCTGCTATTGCCTTAGATTGCTTTCTGTCCTTTTCACTAAATCGATCTCTTGTCATGTCAGGGACCAGACACATATTTGTAATTCCTTTAATTTCTTTCTGTGAGATCGATCTGTTGGTGACTTTTCGGATAACGGACCCATTTCGGGCTCGAACGACCCTTGGTTCGAACGTTAATTGACCCAATACCCAAGCTTTTGATTGAGCTTAGCTCAAATAGAGCAAAGATTGGCTTGTCTCATTTGCCACCCTAGCTAGTTGAGCTAGCGCTCCGCATGTGTGATTTGATTGACGGGTAGTTGGGTTGGGAGCTACTCTTCTGCGTGTGGTTTGTTTGACTGGTAGAAACCGAGACCGAACTAACTGCCACGTCAACTCATGCACCACAAATTCAGATTATATATGCTGAATAAACATAGCCATCCAACCAAACGGACCTTAGATGTAGAAGGAGTGCGATTTTGCTACATACCTGATTTGTTGCACTTGCTTACGTCCCAATCGTGATGTGCCACATCGATCACTCATTAAAAAGAGATGCCCTTTTCAATGGATGATGTGGCACACAACGATTGGGCCGTAAGCAAATCAAATCAATGGGTTGCAAACGAGATCCGAACCCGTAGCTAGCAAAAGTGCCTCGAGGAAGAAGCATCAGTGTCTTTGTTTACGTACACCATAAAATAATCCCATACGGATGTGCTGTGAACTGATAAAATAGCTAGCTAATTGTACTCAGCCACGTGGCAACTTTAGCTCAGCCCGAGTGGTGGGGGTTGAGATTTAAATGTGTTAGTGAGATTCAACCACCACTCGGACACTGCCATGTCAATCGGGATACGTGGAATCGGAAAAACCCCACCTTCAGGCTGAATAGCATTTCTCAACATTTATTGTTTAATCATATGTGTAGTGTATTTAAGTATGTTATATGTATTTTTTGTGAACGGGACTAAACCATAGCAAAGTATGGTGTAGCAATTGAAACGTAATACAAGGGGATCCTCACATATATCTCTCCATTTTTAAAAAAGACTAAATACTTTAAAAATGCAAACACAATAAGGGACAAGGGACAAAGTAATTATTTAACATTTTGTTTTATTCAAACTAGATGCGGGGCCCACCACATCTCTTCCTTACTACTCTCTCTAGCACCAACAAGAGTAGTAGCTAGGAAAATTGGACTATAGCGAAACTTGGGTAAACCCATTGGAGGAATATTTTCATAGTGGGCCCATATTGTTTCACTACATCCCCGAAGGAACTCGTGTGAGAGCCCGTTGGAGATGTGCGCGCGTGTGTTAGAGCCCGTTCGAGATGTGCGCGCACACACACACACACACATATATATGAAAGGGTATCTTATTGTTGGGATTTTACTCTATTACAGCATGCAAACGATGACTAGCAATAGTATTGAGAGGTTGCAAATCTAGTGAAAAAAATAGTAGAACTAAGATTGAGGGGTTTATGATACAAATGTTGGCACAACAATCAAAGACGGTTTAGATTGGGTCCTAAGGCTTTCTACAGAAATGAAAAAAGGGCGAGAGAGGGAAGGAAAGAGGTGGACTTAGAAATAGTCGAGGCTTGTGCTAGCACAATGTCCTGAAAGCTATTTCGCCGCCTCGGTAGGTGCTTCAAGGCCTCCGACGAATGCTCCCTAAGATATAACGACTGGACTCCTCTTCAGCATTGAAGAAACCCCCTTTGGGACTCTAAGTGTACTCTAGACAGCAATCGAATCACGAACGAGAAACAGAGAGAGAAGAGAAAGCTCTTAGCTTTTTGGTGTGTCCTCTGGCTTCACTAGACCCTCTCTTATATAGAGGTCCTTAGCCGTAATGTTTCCACAGTTACAGCCCATCGCATGCAACAACAGTTCCCGCACTGAAGAGCATTCACTACTTTGTCGGATGTAATGGTTGCATGCGACAGTGCAGATGTACAAGTCCAACGAACCTAATTGAGCCTCGTGAAGCGTGTAATGGTAGGAATAACTCTCTATTAAAAAAATTAAAATGTCTGCTCGCGAACTGCAGCCTCGGCTCGACACGTACGCGCGCGTACGTGTGTAGTGGGCTATGGCTTGGCTCTTGGGAAGCTACAAAGCCCAATGGAGGAAGTTCTATTATAAATGCATTAAAAGTTCTCCCCCTGGCAATATAGGACTAAACATAAAAAATCGATTTTTTCATTCTCTTGTCAAAACCAATTTTTTTAACAATCCCACAAAAGAATGAAAATATCGAAAATCAAATTGAAAGAAGTTGTCTGGAGTACTTATGAGAAGTATGTATAGACACAAGGTGTCTTTTGACTTGAACCTTTGCTTAGTATAGACCTGCAGGACTTACAAACTGACAGTGAACTTACGTCTTGAACTGTACAGTTATATATTATAAATCTAGTCGACAAGTTTCACCCATACTCTCAAATTCATTATTGAGTCCCATGCGGTTGTGCTCTTTATGGCCATAAGTCACCTCAGTTTTCTTGAGTGTTCTAGAGAATTGGTCTCAATTCTCATAGAAGCGGCCACACTTCTACACTCATATAGGTGCTTACTATCAGGAGTGCTCTGTATCTATACACCCCACTGGTATACTAGCTATAGTTAGCATTAAGAATCTAAAACTCATCCTTTCAGCGATACAGAATGTACTATCATATCATAGGGAACAAAAAAATATTTGGTAGTACCCCCACAAATCCCTCGAATAGCTTGTTTTCTAATTTAACCTCGATCTTGGGATCTTCGGTCCCGTAGGTTGAGTCACCGTTATCGAAGACTTATTAGTTTATAAGCCTCAGCCCCATCCCCCTCGATATACTTAGAACTAACTCTCTAGTTAGTCCTTTAGTTAAGGGATTTGCTAAATTGTTCTTTGACCTAACATAGTCAATAGCAATTATCCTGTCTTTCAAAATCTGTCTAACAGTTTTACGTCTACAATGAATATGTCGTGACTTTCCGTTATATGAGTTATTTCGGGCCCTCATTATAGCTGCTTGGCTATCACAATGAATTGGGACAGTAAGAATAGGTTTTGGCCAAAAGAGAATATCCATAATGAGATTCTTTATCCATTAACCCTCTTCACTAACCTTTTCTAGGGCTATGAATGTCGACTCCATTGTGGATCGGGTAATGCATGTTTGTTTGAATGATTTTCAACAAATTGTACCTCCTCCAAGGGTAAATATATACACAATAGTGGATTTGGTTCATGAAGAATCCGCAAACCAGTTAGCATCGATGTACCCCTCTAGGACAGCGAGATACCTATCATAGAAAATATCATAATCTAAGATATGTTTTAAGTATCTCAGAACTCAGATTAGAGCATCCCAATGCTCCTGATTAGGGTTATTAGTGTATCTACTACGTCTACCTATCATATAGGCAACATCAGGTCTCGTATAGTTCATGATATACATGAGACTGCCAATCACCTCTAGAATATTCAAGTTGAGATACACTAGGCCCTAAATTCTTCTTCAGATGTACTGAAAGATCATATGGCGGTCTGGCAGGTCGACAATCAAAATGACCAAAATACCCACAGCTCACTTTCTCCTACTACAGCTCAAAGCTCAACGTAACAGCCCTCTCTCTCTCTCTCTCTCTCTCTCTATATATATATATATATATATATATATATATATATATATATATATATATATATATATATATATATATATATATATATATATATATATATGGGGCATGCTTAGGTGCGGTTCGTGCGGTCCGCATCCGCAGCTATCCGATGCATGCGGCACGGTGCAGTGCACCGCATCGGACAGCTGCGGATACGGACCGCACGGACCGCGCCTAAGCATTTCCCTATATATATATATATATATATATATATATATATATATATATATATATATATATATATATATATATATATATATATATATATATATATATATATATATAGAGAGAGAGAGAGAGAGAGAGAGAGAGAGGAATGTTACAGTGAGCTATGAGCTACAGAAGGAGAAAATGAGCTACGGATATTTTGACCATCCTAAAAGATTTGGAATTTTGTGAAAATTAGTGGGTGTGTTCTCTAGGGTAACATGATCATCCTCACAAATTTTCAAGGAATTCCAAAACTTCTAGGGTCATCATACGGTAGAAGCTTTATCTACCGTCCGTAGCAACCGTTAATTTTGCTTCTACCATTTGATGATCCTAGAAGTTTTGGAATTCCTTGAAAATTGGTGAGGATGATCATGTTACCCTAGAGAACACACCCACCAATTTTTATAAAATTCCAAAACTTCTAGGGTGGTTAAAATGTTCGTAGCTCATTTTCTCCTTCCGTAGCTCATAGCTCACTATAACATTTCTATACACACACACACACACACACACACACACACACACACACACACACACTTATTAGAGAGAGATAGTAATTAACATCAAATGACCATTAAATATATATTTATCATCAGCATAGTAGGTTTTTAATAGGATTTAAAAGTGACCCGCTTTTACACAGAGAATAAGGATTTTGGCTTAATGCATGCCATTTGGCACAGACGATATCACAACTGTTCAAAGAAGTGTGAAATATAAAGTAAGTATGATCCACTTGTTAGAGAAAGAGAGATACTTGCATTAAAAGTCATTGAATGAGTATTTATCATATTTATGGTAAGTTTTTAATAGGATTTAAAAGTGAGCTGTGTTCATACACGGAAGTAGGTCGGATTCAGATTCTTTAAAAGACGTCCACATGTCACAACACGGGAAAAAGGCTTCCATTTTAGTATTATACTATTAGATATATATAGATATATAGACTAGTAAGAAATCCGGACAATGCCCGAATATGCTTGATGCGCGCTAGGCAAAGACGACATCGCAACTATTCGACGAAGTATGAAATCTGAAGTGAGTTTGATTCACTTGTTAGAGAGAGAAAGAGATTAACATCAAATGACCATTAAATGTCATTGAATGAAAATTTTATCATATTTATGGTAGGTTTTTAAATGGCTTTAAAAGAGAGTCGCGTTCACACACGGAAGAAGAATTATAGCTCTTTAAAAGACATCCACGTGTCATAACACGGGAGAGAGGCTTCTATTTTAGTATAGATACTAGTAAGAAACCCGGGCAATGCCCGAATGTGCTTGATGTTGGAGTTAAATCCCTGCTAAAGGTCCACAGCGGAAGCAAAGTGAAGATCCAAAGACCGTAAGCGGTGTGCGTTACATATCAAAATTTTCATCGAAACGATCTACATGTGCGTGTATGAATCTAGAATGGTAACTACGCGAACTCCTAACGTCGATCTAACGCGAAAGAACAATCTAGCATATATGCATGTTTTATCTATGCTAGACCTATATCTTAGAGGTCATATCTGCGTCCGGATTCTTTCACCACGATAAATTTCTTCTTTGTAGATGGAGACGGGCTCGGGTCTGCTCGATATATGTTTGATGCAACGCCATAACTTTCTGCTCCGAACTCGTTTGGACTTCTGTAGCTCCCAGAATCGCAGAAACAACGCTGATTTTCTGTGCAGATTCTGGACAGCAAAAGCTTGCGGGAGATACCTTCTAGTTCACCCGATCTCGCACGATGCACGAAACCTCGTCGATGGATCTATGAGTGTCTCCATCCGACCAGCCTTATCCTTCTGCGAAACCCTATGTGAGGAAGCTGAGTCGCCATCCAATGGCGCAAGCGAGGGAGAGAAACGAGAGAGGAGATGAGAAGAGAGCTAGGGAGAGATCTAGGGAGGGGGGTTCGATTTTTCATTATCTATGGCCGGCCCCCCTTAGTCCCTTTTATAAGGCTGGTCTATCCCCTTGGATGAGGCTCCAAGGGGATATGTTTGATCCCCAAAAGATCTTTCTAAAAATCTCCTTTTATTTCTCTTCTTTTTATCCATTTTCCCCACTTTTAGGGCTTGTTTTGACCAATTTAAAACCCCTATGTTGATCCCTATGGCCGACCCTATCACTGGGGATTCTCATCCCCAGAATATAGGAGCAGGCTCTGCATGGGTCTCCCACAGCTAGGGTCGGTCACTAGTGAGGCTTGGCAGTGCGCGTTTTTTACCAAAACGCTCTTATACCTCAAATTGACCATTTCTAATGTGCGAGACTTAGTGAATCTTTCTTAAGTGATCTTGACAAATTAATTTACTGTTAACTGAGGTCATAGGAGGGTGCCCCTAGTAAAGTCAACCAGTCAACTCGAATTATTTTTCGGTGCATCGTACCTATATAGCAAAGTTCACTTATGGCAAGCGATAACTACATGCGTCTCTGCACTAACCTAGGGTTTCCCCTTAGTGCACACACGTAGCTACGCATCTACCGTGCACTAGTACGAGCACTCACGAAGCGTAAACTTGAACTTCTTGTTTCCTCTTACTGCGTCCTGTGTTTCGAGGAGATGGTACAAGGACCGTACACAATGTGTATAAGGTAAAACCTTCAGGGACTAGGGTTCATGGCTTCCAACTCAGACTCGATCGACACACTACCCGAGTGTACCATCGATCCTCTGAGTCCGAGTTAATCTGCGTGGCAACCCCAAGTGCGACGCAAGCTGCACTCTAATTCCCCCGGACTTACTATGTTCTCCCTCATACCCCTGCTCTCCTCTTAGTAAGGTAAACCCGTTGTCCCTCCATCTGGTGTCATGATGCAACTGGAGCGGTGGAGAATACCGTCAGACTCGAGTACTTATATGAATCGATTCCTCCCAGGTTGACTACATATATCGTACCTCCGACTACTCTGATGAGCAACCAAATCCATCACCAGTCCAACTGATGACCACCTAGCCAGGGTTTAATATGACGTAGGTCAGACCAAGGAACGCACCTCCCGTTTAGAATGTGGATAGCCTGCAGGAGTGACACGCTGATGCAACACCAGCCGGGTAACCCAATACACCATGGTTTTGGATCACTGCATCTGGATCCTCACACATTTGCGCGCCAAAGCACTACACAACTGATTAGTCCACCAGACATGGTTTCTTAGGGTTTAAGATCATTTTACCCTAAGCAGAAACACGACTTAGTGCACTGGTGTCTGCTCACCGATCTGTGCATTGTGTTGGTTCCGTTCGACCACAGACACTGTGCCTGGTAATGACCGTGGTGGAGACACCCACGCTCTGTCATCCCAACAGCTTATCCTGATAGGGCGACCAACCCTAATCAGAGCTGCGAACTTATTTAGGTTACATCGAACCAGTCCCTTGAGTCTCTCACTCAAGTGGATTACCATGTAGCCATGGCTCTCTGTTCTGTAACCAGAATACGTACTAAGGTACGTACCAAAATGCAATCTTATACTATCAACCATACATAGTTAAACTATAGGTTTTTACGAGCTGTAGAACTCACCAATTCTAACAACTCCTACTAGGTCTAACGAGGAATAACAGTGTTGAGCTATGTAACTTCTACATACTGCCCAAAAACCTTTGCAGAAATTCCTTAAAGGAATTGGCAACATTATCTGTAGATTCCACCTCAGTATCGCTAGTTGCATTTCCTCCTATAACTGTTAGATCAAGTGGAGTTTGTACATGATGGGTTTTCCCTAACGGTGGTGCCTTGGCTCTTTGGACCATGCTTACCGCTCTTCTGTTGTCACAACAGATAGCTGAGCATCTGGTACGCATCCCTGGTTTTTCAAAAACTACCTGAGCCATACCATTTATTAGACTACCTCGCACGCAACAACAATTCTCAGTCTTTGTGGTAGAGTCTGTGATGCAATTGTTTCACACTCTACCAACTACCGCTTTTAATTCCAAGATAAAAATAATTTCTGAAATTGTTTATCTGGAACGCACATCTGACACCAAAGTCAGACTCTGTGCATCCAATCGATATTAAGACTTGTGAAGTGCAAGGTAACTCACAATCCTCAGTTGATGAGGGCTTCTGAGTATACCCTTCACTTTAGTCCAGTGATCTGGACCCGGGTTCGACTGAAACCAACCCATGAATCCTGCTGCGCAATAGATATCTAGCCTCATAAAATGAATCTGGCTAGAATCTTATCTTTTTGCGTAGCCTGTGACAGCAACAAGTTACCTTGATTCCCAAAACATAACTCACCTCACTCGGGTTTTTCACATCGAATTGTGATGACTACAAACCTTTACGGTAAATAATATTACGTCATTTTCAATCAGTAGAATATTGTTAACGTAAAGTACTAAGTACACCCTTGTAGCTATTTCACCTTTTTTGTACCCTCTTGGTTTATCCTCATTCTGATCAAATCTATGTGAGCAGATTTCCTTGATCAAAATAGATATTCCAACTTGGATGTTTGCATCAATCCATCAATGGACCTTTACAACTTGCATTTCATATCTTTCTGACCTACTGACACAAAGTCTGGGGTTGCATCATCCATATGTCCTTTCCAAATTCTCGTTAAAAAATAACTGTCTTGACATCCATCATCCAGATCTCCTAACTATAATGGACTGCGATGGATTAAGAGGATCCAAAATAGACTTAGACATAGCTACCAGTGAGATGATTTCGACATAGTCAATCCATTCTCCTTTGGTAGCTAATCTAGCTACTTAAGTCTTAACTGGGTGCTCTTCTTATATACCTCCTACACCCCGAAGGGTGATATTGCTATAAGTGTCAAGACTGTTCCAAGGGACATTGATGTAAGCTTGCCTCCATGGTCTTTTGTCAGTTAGAGCTGTCGGAAGCTTCCACTACTTCTTCGTAGCTCTAGGGATCATCCTCCTGAAACTCTGGATTAACTATCAAAGTTTCTCCATAGTATATTTCAGGAGCTCTGATGGTCCCACAATAACGAGGTGGTGGTGGTACAAAAGTGAATCGTTTCTACAGTACCTGGTATACTAGTTTCTGTATCATCCACTCTAACTACGTTTTCAGATGCGCATTCTGTACCAGTACCCAGTAGTTCACCCAGAACTACCTTACCGGTAAACCTATGATCTATAATATAATCATGGTCTAGGTAGATGGTATCCGTAGAAACGATTACCTTCTAAACCTTAAGATCATAGAACAATCCACCTTATGCCTCCTTAGGGTAACCTATAAACAGATATACCTGGAACTACATCTCTATCTCATCCCTCTTGTCCTTTGCACAAGTGCAGGACAACCCTATATCTCGAGACACTATAGTGTCAGCTTTTGCTTAGACTATAGCTCTCTATAGATCTGAGGCACTGATCTAGATGAGAGATAGTTTTAGATATAAGCTATCGTTTTAAGGTACAACTCCACCAGAAGGTGGGTAATACATTTGGCAATTTTCATCTTATTTCGGACCATGTCAAACAGAGTCCGATTCTTTCTCTCGGAGACTTAATTATGACGTGTCATCCTTGGAGCATTTAACTGGGAGATAATCCCATACTCCCCCAGGATTCTATAGAACCCATCCGATAGGTTCTCGTTTCTTCGATTAAATCGAAGAGACTCCTATTGTCTTGACTCTTATGGAACCATAGACGTCAAAAATAACTAACACCAATACCTTAGTAGCCCTTTTAGTTATTCTGTCTTCCAGATAACACTCATAGGTTATAGAAGGATCTCCGATGAATTTGTGAACAGAAACTCAGCCTTCTGTTACCTCTGAATTTATCTGAGGCAAAATATCTAAATCAGAGGGGTCACAAATGGGATAGCTTCTCCGAAGGATTTAGATGAATTTCAATTAAACGTTGTTGTTGTCATAAAATCTATTTCCGAATTAGGATTAAATATAAAGAGATTTTTCTGATCTATTCCTCTAACTGTGAAACTATCATTTCAGTTTAAGATACACACCTATGGTGTTGTCTAAAACTAAAAACTTCATTTACCAAGGAGGAAACAGAACTAAATCTCTAAAGATCAAAATCCGTATTTTGAAAAAAACTAAGATAATCATATCTAACAGCTTCCGCAGCGGCTTATGGTATCAATACCTATGTTAGGATTGCTTCACTATAAAGTATTATTTTGCTTTCCTTGAATCTCTGTAGACCTGAAGTCTACATTTCAAGAAACATAAGAACTACTACTAGATAGTGACTCAACTCCTAACACCCTAAGGCCATAATCAATCTTCAAATACCCCCTATACTCGCCAAAGCAGAAACACTTCCGTCCTTAGCGTTACCAGACTTAGGAGTCCACACCAGTTTCTGCACTAGAATAGTTTTCGATCTCTTATAAGTTACTTCCTTAGGTTATTCTAAAGAAGACCTAGGTTAAACACTAAAGACATTGCTTTTAATCTTGATTCCATCCTTTGTCTCTTGGAAATCTTCTTAAAAGTTCTGCATATATCATCTCTAACTTGTTAAAGCTAAAGTCTCTGATAACGCATTCGAAGGTTCTAGACAAGGATGCAAGACAGACGTCTTCCATCGTCTCGTCATCTGGCACCATGCCTTTGGAATCTAGTTCGATCTGGAACTCAAGTATGTATTTCCGAACAAGCATACCCTCAGACATCTCGGTACCGACAAGTATCTTAGTGGAAAAGCAATAAGTCTACTGACTTCGCCTTTCAGACATCTAATGTAAGTAAAACTTTATTTGAGAAGATTCGGCATATCTCTGACTTGCTTTTAAGGAGTTTTCCACAAGTCTGCTATGACACAGAATTTGCACATCTCCTCAGACTCTCGCTAGTCGTCATATGCCATAGTTAGTGCCATAGTGATATCTGGATCCGTTAGGTCTAGTACAGGGATATTTAGATTGCAAGCCAATATACATTTACTACCCTAAGCATAAGCTAAAGATAGCGCTTTCGGTCTACGTAGTTAGAGACCCGATAACTGGTTCTCTTATGGGACAGCGGATAGAGAAACTATATGGTTGAATAAAAAAGAATGCAGGAAAACTTATTTTATGGATTTTTAAAATAAACTAATTATATCCAAATGCCAACGCTACCCTCACAGTGAAGACACATCTATGGATTAATTAACCATGTATGTAAGATCTTGGAATCGACTGCACCTGCCCTAGGGGGCATCATGCAGCGTCAATCCACTTACACGGGTCTTTCCTTGACCCAGTCCAAATCTGCCAACTAAGGGCTTTGATGGACCATGGTTATCTTTTGGCCAGTGCCACGTCATCTCCATTGTGCAAGCAAAGGATGCCTCACATCCACTTCGAATGCTTACCCACAAGTCTAGGTAGTTACGACACGGGAGTTCATACGGCCCCCACTAGGGTGGGATAAAAAGCCTTTCTCTCCTCATCCCGTAACCACCATATCTTAAAGGAGATTGCTTAGTCATTTGGCATAGAAAAACATAACCCTCACCCTAGGGGGTGTCGAGCTACGCCCTTCCACCCAGACACAAAGCAGTTGGTTGTGGAGGCTAGATGATCTCTAAAAGTCTTCTCTTATATCCCTTATTAAATTTGAGGATTATTTTATGCAAGTATGAGTGTATACTAAGGTCACGACAACCTACACTAAACCCTAGTTATACCGTGCTCTCACTAGCGTTTCAAACTTTTCGCGAAGCATTGAACGACCTCAGAATATCATAGTCCCTGCCTCAAGTGGATTTCTCCACTCAAGGGTCACATTATATATCGCAAGAACATCGATGCTCTGCAAACCTAGCTATCACTCTAATGCTCTGGAGCGCGCCTAACCTAAGACAGATAGACAGGAAAGGTCTTCCACTACCATAATGCTTTGCTTATACATTTGACGAATGATATCATAGTAGAATTCCAACTCATTCTAGGTTTCGATGCTGGCCAAATAGTCACACCCGACTAATCGGGTGTTGACCTAATGGTGACATAACCAAATGTGAGGAATTCTTGCTATCATCAAGGGTCAATTAAATAATAGGCGTCACTATTAGAATCATATCCTAATAAGGTCGCTATGACCCGAGGGGAAAAAGCATCCCTCTAACACAGATAATCAAATTATCGCATCGGGGTTCTCTACAGAAATATAAAGAATTACTGAAAGAAACAACTACACAACTGAATCAAGTTCAGGGTTCGACTCCTGAACCTGACTGGCACAGCGTAGGCTCTCTGTCTTCTTTGTAAGGTTCCTCAATCCGGTGCAAGCCTCTGTCTACGATCTCCTGACGTTTTTTGCCCTTTGTCGTCATCGTGTACGCTTCGCCGAATCACCATCGTCCTCCAAGGTTCCACTCGTCCTTCCGGCGGTGGATCTCCATTCCAAGTTCTCCTCTTCAATCTGCAACCGAAAAAGCTCTAGTATGCTTCGAGCAAGTGCTTGCTCATACACAATTTCTTAGAATGAAAAAGAAAACAAACCTAACAAAAAAGCCTGAGAATCAAGGGTGGTCAACCTCCATCACTTGTCCGACTATGGCTCTAAAACCTATCTACAAATAGAAGAAAATACATTCAGATATATTCGATAACACGGGGTCCGACCCCTGGTAGCAAGCAATCACAAATCTAGATTATTTTAGAAGCGGCGCCCTGCAAGAACGATTCATAGAACACACCATATATACTATGCATGATCTACTCGTAGAACCCCGATGACGGCACATACTATTTATGCGCGTATATAACGGTTTTATGAAAAACATGAAACGAACACCACTAGCGTAGTTCTGATACCAATTGTTAGAGTTAAATCCCTGGTAGAGGCCCGCAACGGAAGCAAAGTGAAGATCCGAAGATCGTGAGTGGTGTGCGTTACATATCAAAAATTTTATCGAAACGATCTACATGTGCGTGTATGAATCTAGCATGTCAACTACGCGAACCCCTAACGTCGATCTAACGCGAAAGAACAATCTAGCATGCATGCATGTTTTATCTATGCTAGATCTATATGTTAGAGGTCATACTTGTGTGTGGATTCTTTCACTACGACAAATTTCTTCTTTGTCGATGGAGACGGGCTTAGATCTGCTCGATATACGTTCGGTGCAACGGCCATAACTTTCTGCTCCAAACTCGTTTGGACTTCTGTAGCTCCCGAAATCGCAGAAACAACGCTGATTTTCTGTGCAGATTCTGGACAGCAAAAGCTTGCGGGATATACCTTCTAGTTCACCCGATCTCGCACGATGCACGGAACCTTGTCGATGGATCTCTGGCTGTCTCCATCCGACGAGCCTTATCCTTCTATGAAACCCTATGTGAGGAAGATGAGTCGCCATCCAATAGCGCAAGCCAGGGAGAGAAACGAGAAAGGAGAGGAGAAAAGAGCTAGGGAGAGATCTTGGGAGGGGGGTTCGGTTTTTCATCATCTATGGCCGGCCCCCCTTAGTTCCTTTTATAAGGTTGACCTATCCCCTTGGATAAGGCTCCAAGGGGATAGGTTTGATCGCCAAAAGATCTCCCTAAAAATCTCCATTTATCTCTCTTTTTTTTATCCGTTTTCCCCACTTTTAGAGCTTGTTTTGACCAATTCAAAACGCCTATGTTTATCCCTATGGCCGGCCCTATCAGTGGGGATTGTCATCCCCAGAATATAGGAGCTGGCCCTGCATGGGTCTCCCACAGCTAGGGTCGGTCACTAGTGAGGTTTGGCAGTGCACGTTTTTTACCAAAATGCCCTTATACCTCAAATTGACCATTTCTAATGTGCGAGACTTAGCGACTCTTCCTTAAGTGATCTTGACAAGTTAATTTACTATTAACTGAGGTCACCAAAGGGTGCCCCTAGTAAAGTCAACCAGTCAACTCGCATTATTTCCCGGTGCATCGCATCTATGTAGTAAAGTTCACTTATGGCGAGCGATAACTATGTGTCTCTGCACTAACCTAGGGTGTCCCCTTAGTGCACACACGTAGCTACACATCTATCGTGCACTAGTGCGAAGCACTCACGGAGCGTAGGCTTGAATTTCTCGCTTCCTCTTACTGTGTCCTGTGTTTCGAGGAAATGGTACAAGGACCGTACACAATGTGAATAAGATGGAACCTTCAGGGACCAGGGTTCATGGCTTGCAACTCAGACTCGATCGATACACTACCCGAGTGTACCATCGATCCTCTGAGTCCGAGTTAACCTACGTGGCCACCCAGAGTGCGACGTAGGCTGCACTCTTATTCCCCCGGACTTACTATGTTCTCCCTCATACCCCTGCTCTCCTCTTAGTATATAAAACCCGTTGTCCCTCCATCTGGTGCCATGATGCAACTCGAGTAGTGGAGAATACCATCAGACTCGAGTACTCATATGACTTGATTCCTTCCAAGTTGACCACATACATCGTACCTCCGATTACTCTGATGAGCAATCGGATCCGTCACCAGTCCAACTGATGACCACCTAGCCAGGGTTTAATACGACGTAGGTCAGATCAAGGAACGCATCTCCCGTTAGGGGTGTGGATAGCCTACAGGAGTGACACACTGATGCAACACCAGTCAGGTAACCCAGTACACCGTGGTTTTGGATCACTACATCCGGATCCTCACACATTGGTGCGTCAAAGCACCACACAACTGGTTAGTCCACCAAACATGGTTTCTCAGGGTTTAGGACCGTTTTACCCTAAGCAGAAACACGGCTTAGTGCACCGGTGTCTGCTCATCGATCTGTGCACCGTGTTGGTTCTGTTTGGCCACAGACACTGTGGCTGATAATGACCATGGTGGAGACACCCACGCTCTGTCATCCCAACAGCTTATCCTGATAGGGCGACCAACCCTAATCAGAGCTGCGAACTTATTTATGTTACATGGGACCAGTCCCTTGAGTCTCCCACTCAAGTGGATTACCATTTAGCTATGGCTCTCTGTTCTGTAATCAGAATACGTACTAAGGTATGTACCAAGATGCAATCTTATACTATCAACCAGACATAGCTAAACTATAGGTTTTTACGAGCTGTAGACCTCATCAATTCTAACACTTGATGCACGCCATTTGACAAAGAGGACATCACAACTGTTCGAATAAGTGTAAAATCTGAAGTGAGTGTGATTCACTTATTAGAGAGAGAAATTAACATAAAATGACCATTAAATGTCATTGAATAAAAATTTATCATCTTTATGGTAGAGTTTTAAATGGATTTAAAATAGAGCCGCGTTCACACACGAAAGAAGAATTCTAGCTCTTTAAAAGATTTACACGTGTCACAACACGGGAGAGAGGCTTCCATTTAAGTATATATACTAGTAAGAAACCCAGGCAATGCTCGAATGTGCTTGATGCACGCCATTTGACAAAGACGACATCGCTACTGTTCGAAAAAGTGTGAAATCTGAAGTGAGTGTGATTAACTTGTTAGAGAGAGGGAGAGATTAATAGCAAATGACCATTAAATACCATGGAATGAAAATTTATCATCTTTATGGTAGGTTTTTAAATGGATTTAAAAGAGTGTTACGTTCACACACGGAAGAAGAATTTTAGCTCTTTAAAAGACGTCCACGTGTCACAACACGGAAGAGAGGATTCCATTTTAGTATATATACTAGTAAGAAACCCAGACAATGCCCGAATGTGCTTGATGCACACCATTTGGCAAATACGATATCGCAACTGTTCGAAGAACTATGAAATTTGAAGTGAGTGTGATTCATTTGTTAGAGAGAGAGATTAACATCAAATGACCATTAAATATCGATCATTGAATGAAAACTTATCATCTTTATGGTAGGTTTTTAAATGGATTTAAAAAAGAGCCACGTTCACACACGGAAGAAGAATTCTATCTTTTTAATAGACGTCCACGTGTCACAACACGGGAGAGAGGCTTCCATTTTAGTATATATATAGATATAGATATAGATTAACTCATAGGTAATGCAAAAACTAAATTCTTCACTTGACGCATTCTGCAGAATCTTGTGAGAAGTTGGCTTCCAATAATCGCTTGCTTGAGAAGTCATAATCCCTAAGGAAAGTGGCAAGTGGGTGCCCAAAAGGCCGGGATGGCATGGCGAGTGGGCGCCCAAAAAGTCTTCCTATTAAAATATATAAATTTTAAGTTTTACTTTTTCTCTCCTCAGGCTGAATATACGAGGTATGAGTGATATGGTGTCTAGAAGCATTTGTGGTGAAGCAATGCTAATTCAGCCATCCTGATGGGCATGTGGAACCTGACTAGAGCTGTTCTTTTGCTCGATCATATTTGGGGTTGGGTGCATCGGATGACTATAAACAGTGCCACCACAAGATAGCTCGATCCAAATGGAAACCATGATGGCTGAATAGAATTTTGTTTTCTGGTGCCATGGAAAGGGTCTGTTTGGATACGCTTCGAATGGGAGCTCATAATCCCTTAAAAAAAGATGGAGAGCATGTTTGAATATAACTGAGTCTCAAAAAGTGTTTCTTTGGAGAGCCAAAAACATGTTCCTAGATGTTTTTTTTCCGAAGTCCACAATCAAGACTCCGGAGCCCTTTTCGGGATTATGGGATTCTAGGTTCCAAGAATCCCAAAATCAAAATCTTATCCAAACAGGGCTGGCGCCAATAATTAGGTGGCGTGGAGCGAATGCTATCGGAGGTGTCATCCTATTCAAGGGTCCAAAATCCACTGCCATCACTTTTGTTGCAAGCGATCACAGTGGTCCATTGCACCAGCTCGATCGAAAGGCGAAATCTGTGAATGTGATCAAGTGCCACCTCAGGTTGGACAAAGAAAGTTGGTAAATAGGTTGGACAAGTGACGTTGCTTGCTAGGTTAGGTTGGACACTTATATCAAAAAAGGATTTTTTTTATAATTACATTTTAAATCTATAAATTTATTAAAATATCATTATAATTTTTGTAATTTCAAAAGTGGCGCTCTGAATACCACGTGGCCAGTCAGAGCCAAAAAACTATCGTCACGTGGTTAGTCTATTTGTATTTTTTTTTGTGAATTCTTGGTGAACCTTGTACCCCTGTTGCAGGGTTCTTAGGCCATGTTTGGATACACTCTGATTCTATGATTCTGGGATTCTTGGAGCTCAAAATCATAAAATAATGGGAGAGCCTGTTTGGATAAATACAAAAAGCCCAAAAACTGTTTCTACGGGGAGCCCAAAACTTACTCTTAGAATCTACTTTGACGGAGCCGAAAATAGAAGCTCCACAATCGAGATCCGTTTTATTGATTCTTCAGAGAGCGTCGCTTTGCGATCCCAAATCTCTCTCTGACGGAACCCTCGACCTCACCTCGCGATCCCAGATCTCTCTCTCTCTCTCTCTCTCTCTCTCTCTCTCTCTCTCTCTCTCTCTCTCTCTCTCTCTCTCTCTCTCTCTCTCGTTTGCCCATCTCGACGACGGCGCCGGAGTTTCAGCCTCCGGCGTGCGCTAATCCGGCGGCATGGTGGTTCCCCAGGCCACCGCTCCTTCCTCCTTTTATTCTGATCGGCCAGCACCCCAACATAGGTGAGAGCCCAAGGATGCACGCATGCTGTGCGATGTGGCAAGAGAGAGGGGATCGAGTCCCCCTTCTCTTTTGTGCTGCCGAACCGATGGAGGGGGAGGAGTTCAGTCACCCTCCTCCCCTTTCTTCTGTGCAAAGAAGAAGTACAGTGACAACTTTTGGCTTTACACTTTGCCCCCCTAATGTTTAGCTAAAAAACAATTAACCCCTTATAGTTGAAAAACTACATTTTGCCCCCCTTAATTTAGTTTTAATTAGATGAAAATTATCAAGGGATTTTTTTAAAAATAATTTTTTAAAAATAAATATTTAATTCAATAACGTTTGATTGAAAGTATTTATAGGAAATGCTATTCAGCCCGAAGGTTTGTCCCGATTTCACCGGCCCGATGGACGTGGCAGTGTGCAACTGGTGGCTGAAACCCACTATTGATTTTAAAATCTTTAACAGCACCACTTGCACGCTGCCATGTCAATCGGGCTGGTGAATTTGGGACAAACCTTCGGGCTGAATAGCAACAGTTGCACGCTGCCAGTCAAACTTTACCATGTCAATCGGTCTGAGAGGAATCGGGAAAACCTTCAGACTTTTTGTTCTCAAATTACTTTGGCATATAAAGTCTTATACATGAATTGCAATTACCATATTTCAAGCCAACGAGCTAATTGGCTCTTATGTTTATAAAACTTGATTTTTTTTTTATAGAAATCTTTGATGGTATTTATATGGATATTTACAATAGAGATTTAATATGATTTAAAATAATATTTCTATTTTGATTATTGTAATACCCATTTACCACCCGGGTCTATTCAGTTGACCCGATCCGATCCAATTCAACTCGACCCGACCTGACCCGAAAGACTCGCTGGTATTATATATTACAGTATCGGATTGCGGGTAGACCCGACCCGACCCGTTGAATACTAAACGGGTCTTCCCGGGTCTACCATGTCCAGACCCTAAACCCGGACCCGACCCGTTAACTTCGTGTCGGGTCTGCCGTATCGGGTCCGAAATTGCCAGCCCTAACACACATCTTAACTCGGTTTGCCCGTGGAACCCCAATTTTTATATAACACTTTCTCTTATGTTTATAAAACCTGATTTTTTTTATATAACTTTTTGATGGTATTTCTGTGGATATTTACAATAGAGATTTACTATGATTTAAAAATAATGTTTATATTTTGATTATTGTAATAGAACTTAGGGATAGCATCACACATGGTTTAGCATTGCATTACAATATGCCAATTTGATGTATCATATTCTATTTGAAGCCCTACTATTATCGCTTTGGGATGAGACTTGTAATAAATAATTTTGGTATTTTGATGGACGTATGATATCTTCGAATGAGACTTCTAGTATAATTTTTTTATAATTTAATAATATTATGAGTAACATTAATAATGAATGTCAAAAAAATATTTTAAATAATTTTTTTTAGTGTCGTGTTGCCAAACGGGATTCTTGGATTCTTTGCTCCAAGAATCTCTAAAATAGACTGATTTTACCAAACATGATTCTTGGATTCTGGACTCCAAAGAAATAAGATTTTGGGAGCTCAGAATCAGCTTTTCTGTTTCTGGGATTCTAGCTCCAAAAATCTCAGAATCAGAATCCTATCCAAACAGGGCCTTAATGACACTGATTAATACTAAATGAACCCTGTAACCGGGACAAAAGGTTTTATTTTCAGGTTACAGGGTATAGTGTTAACTGAACTCTATTAAGATTATAGGGTTTAGTGTTAATCAGTGTCATTAAGAATCCTGCAACCGGGATATAGGGTTCACCGAGAATTCATAAAAAAATAAATAAATAAACAGACGTGGCGATGAGTTTTTCGGTGGTGACTGACCACATGACAGTTAGAGCATCACTTTTAAAATTGTAAAAATTATAATAATATTTTAATAAATTTATAAGTTTAAAATATTATTATGAAAGAAATCTCAAAAAAAAAAAAAAAAAATCAAGTTACAACCTACTGGTACCCCTCGACATCTCATGGGTTCAAAACTTATCAATTTCCGTAATATAATCTCTCTTTTTTTTTTCTTCTTTTAGAACCCCTCGACATCTCATGGGGGGAATCTATTTTCTTCTTTGAGGTAGCGGGAATCGATCCCAGGTCTCGGGTACCAACTTCCCTCTACTTGAGCAACTGGATCGAGTAATTGGGTTGGCACTTACGTACACAATCCTCCAATCTTGTAGATGTTCCTCCTGTGCTTGCTGGCGGGATGCAGCATTTGTTGGTTCAACACCGTTACTTTCGTGCTCTGCATCCGTAACTTCCCCGTCAACCGAGCCCTCGCCCTCTCTCTCACCATCAGCTTCAACGGCGTGAGCGCAGCCCTCTTCACCCTCGTCGCCAATGCCGTTGGCCGCTCCCCCTCCACCTACCTCCTCCTCAACGCCACCCTCCCCCTCCTCGCCTCCGTGGCCGCCCTCCTCCTCATCATCCGCCCACCCCCCGTCTCCACCACCCACCCCGCTACACCGGATGCCGCGCGCCGTGACTCCCACATATTCCTCCTCCTCCACGTCCTCGCCTTCCTAACCGGCATCTACCTCCTCCTCCTAAACCCCGCCTCCTCCAACGCCTCCAACGCCCGCATGCTCCTCGGCGGTGCCATTGCGCTCCTCGCACTCCCCCTCTGCACCCCCGGTGTCGTCATCGCCCGCGACTGGGCCCGACGCACCATCTACTCCGGCTTCCAGCTCGACGGTGGCGCCCCGGGGTTGGACCCCACAGACCCCGAGGATGTTGAGCTCCGCAAGGGGCTCATCGGCTCTGGGGACGGCATTAATGGTGAAACAATCGACAGCAGCAAAGAGGATCAAACAGTGGAAGAGGAGAGGGGGCCATCGTCGCCGAGGTGGTGGTGCTGGTGCTGCGACAAGGTGATGGCAAAGGATCGGGTGGCGGTGCTTGGGGAGGAGCACGGGGTGAGGAAGCTCGCTCGCCGGATCGACTTCTGGCTGTACTACGTGGCCTACTTCTGTGGCGCCACAGTGGGGCTCGTGTATAGCAACAACCTGGGCCAGATCGCGCAGTCCCTCGGGCTCGCCTCGGAGACCAACAAGATCGTCACCGTCTACTCTTCCTGCTCCTTCTTCGGCCGCCTCCTCTCCGCCGCCCCGGACTTCTTGCGCGGGTATGCCCGGTGATCCGTCAATGAAGTCTATGGCAATTGATTCTGAAGAGCTATTACTATTTATAGGAAGCTGCGGTTTGCGAGGACGGGGTGGATGGCGATAGCGGTGCTACCGATGCCGGTGGCCTTCTTTCTGCTCGCGAATGCGGAGGACTGGCGGGTGCTGCTGGGCGGAACGGGGCTCCTCGGCCTGAGCTCGGGGTTCATCTTCGCGGCGGCTGTGTCGGTCACGTCGGACCTCTTCGGGCCCAACGGCGTTGGGGTGAACCACAACATCCTCATTACCAACATCCCGCTGGGGTCCCTCCTGTACGGCCTGCTGGCGGCCATTGTGTACGATGCCAACGGCAAGGCGATGGGTCCCCTGCTCCGCAGGGGCATGGTAGTGAAAGTCTGCATGGGGCGGCGATGCTACGCGGAGACGTTCCTGTGGTGGGGATGCATCACTCTGGTGGGGCTCACCGCGAGCTTTGTGCTGTTTCTGCGGACTAGGTCAGCCTACGAAAGGTCAGAGCAGGGGCCGGAGATGGCGCAATCCAACGGTCAGGATTTTTCGTCGAGTTGCTGTTGATTCAGAGAGGGTGATACATGTGATCAGGGTCCCAAGCGGAAACATTCATAAGGTTTTTAACAAAATAGTCACCCAAGATGACATATTGTGAAACTGCGTACTGTAGCAATCCAAAGTTGTAATTATTAAAAAAAAAAAATCCATTTTTAAAACTGTTACATGGAAACCCAGTCGCATAGTCATATATATTTTTTTTTTTGCAAGACGCATAGTCATAATTTAATTTTGTTGGTCCGTTTTATCCTAGATCCTTGCCATCAAAAGTAATAGAGGATGCTGTGTGAAATCTTACAATCTACCACCGCCATCACCACCTTCGCCCGACCCGTCGGCCACCGTCCACCACCACTTAATTGCCGCCACATACGATTGCCACCACCGCCCTCCCCCACCATCGCCACTGCCACCCGCACTTGTTGGACACAATCGATAGTAGCCGACCCTCCCCCGTTGTCCACGGTCAACCACTGCCTGCTACCACCCTCTCCCACCCCATCGACCACCACGATCCCCCCCCCCTCCCCCCCCTGTGGCCATCGCCATTGGGATACTTTGTCACTGTCGGCCACCATTGTTGTTGTGGGTTTATTTTTCTTACACCACACTCCCGAAGAGTAGTAGATGGCTACTCCGACCTCTCCTTTTCCAATCTGCAAAAAGATCAATCTTCTCTTCAAGCCAAGGTCCTTCCAACGCTCAAATCAAACAAGGAGCAAAAAGAATGCAAAGAATGGAGTCGAAGTGTAGCAGCTTGCGAACCTGGCCCTCTAGGAGAGGGCTAGTATTTATAATTGAAGGGTGATCGTGGGCGATTTTGTAGATCTCCGCCATAATGTCGTAATTGTTGTTATGATCGCGGTGATCGTGTTAGGTAGTTATCACGGATTCTATAGCTTGCCACGACAAAAAAGCCGTTACTCCTTGTTAAGTTGGCTGGGCCCATAAAGCCTTGAACACATACATTACCTAGTATAAATACCTCGCAGAATTCATAGGATGTGACCTCAAAAGTTTCATCTGGCATTCATGATGAGATTTATGGATGAAAGTTACATGTAAGATGAATTTTCTAATTATTATATTCTAAATTTATAAAGGAATTCATATTTTGATTTACCAATGCATCCTATGAAATAAATATAGATTTGAGAAATCAACTTTATGCTCTATATAAGGTGTTGTTTGTTACATATCTACTAGTATTTAATGTGTTGTTTGTACTGCAGCAGCCACATTCGGTGGAAAATCACAATCGCGATCGAATACAGTCGATGTGTTTTGCCTCCAAAGGCGGCAGTTGCAGTGTCGACATTCAAGACCCTAGTAATATTTTGGGTGCAAATAACAACATCCTTGTTAAAACATTACACATAAAAGATATCGTCACCGATCTCCTTTAGATCTCTAAGCATGTATGCTTCTATCAATTTGTATTATAAAAAGAGATTACTTAATTGATATTTCTTATTCGATAATCATTATTGTAATCATCCTTTCTTACGATAATCATCCATTTTTAATTGTGAGTTGACCAAAAAAACTTAATCCTGAGGCACTGACTGTGGAGCATTTAATGAGCCTTTCTTGTTCTGGGACTAATTTTAAGCAGCATGTCTTAATCGTGGTAGCTGATTTTAATCGGCTTTCTTATTTGGGTATGGGTGAGTGTTCTTAAATCTCAGTCATTGATTAGGTAAATCACAATCATTTATGTGCATATGGATCGACGATCCAGATAACCTTTTATCTTGTGCTATATTTTTTTTTTGAGAAATTATCTTGTGTTATATATTGAGTCACACGCCTAGTCCTTATTATATATAATAGATGTTTCATTATGTGTTTATTTTGTTAACTGATATCACGAACATACAAAATACAAAGACCCGCTAGTTGATTAAAATAAATAAAAGATTTTGGAGGCCTTTTCTTCAATTTAGATATTATCTAGAGGCTGTGAATCTGTGATTGAATTTTTACTATGTTCGTTTGGGTTTGAAATGACAGTGAAATGAATCCACCTTATGAAATGGATTCAATTTTGTTATTAACCTCTTAATTGAGTAAATAAATTCACATTTATAAATAAAATACTTTTTTGGGGGAGTTTGTGAGCGTTTTCCGACACAGGATCCAGTTTAGCTAAAGGACAAATAAATATTGTGGACAAAAATATCCTCCACTCGTTTTCATTGAACTTAACTGAACCTCCGCCGTTGGAGCTTCTTGCCTCCAGTATTGCTACCCGCCACTGGAGCTGCTCGTTGCTACCGAACGAACCTAAACCTAAGATCCATAAGCTATGGGATGAACCCTAGACCTAGGAATCCTAAATCTAATTGAACCCCTTTGTCCCCCATTCATTCTTGTCTCCATTGCTCGCCGCTGCCACAGCTGCAACTTGGTGTTGCACCTGCTGCCACCGTTGCAGCCACCCTCTGCTGCTTGTGCCTGCCTCCGTCACCGCTGCTCGCGCTTGAGAGAGATGGGAGAAGAGGAGCAGGCTAGGTGAGGGCACTTTCGGGGTTCTAAAGAAAATTGGGGAAGCTTAGGCTAAAGGGATCTTACATGGGTCCTGCTCATCAAAATGATATATTGTCGGAGACCGCTCACACATTAACCCTATATTTTTTTGGATGCACTAGTAGTAAATAAAATGATCAATACATCACATGTTAGTGCACTAGTAGGAAATAAAATATGCGGTAGCATTTAATCGAACCCTTGACCTAGGCGGGTAGGCCACGGGTTGCATATATGTGTTATCAACCGAGCTATATATATGTAATTACGGATTACGGTACACATAATGAACCAGAAGATAACCGGAGAGAAATGTAATTACGGTACGATCCGAGCCATTCACACCGCCCGCGCGACTAGCTCACACTACCGCTCAGCTCTTCTTCACGCCACCCTCGCCCCTCTTCTTATTCTTCCCCGCCACCGTCGCTGTCGCTGTCGCTGTCGCCGTCGCCTGAGAGTACAAGAAAGTCCCCAAGATGGCGATCCCCGACCCGAGAGCATTCAGCGGCCGGATGGGGTTCCTGAAGACCAACACGGAGGCGATGATCACCACCACCCGCTTCATCGTGTTGCCCACCGAGAACGTGAGTGGGCTGATCCTGTCGAGCGCCTGGTACGAAGACTGGTTGTAGAGATGGTAGAACACCCCCGAAAGGAGCACCCACGCGTAGAACGTCCACGGCGTGGGGACGGCGCCGACCGCGCGCCGGAACCCCTCCGCCCACTGCGGCCCCTCGACAAAGACGGCCACGGGGAAGAGGTAGAGGAGTGCGACGATGGAGATCCAGCCGTAGAGGTTGAGGCCGTCGATGTGCTGGAAGTCGTGGAGGCTCTGCTTGGAGTAGATGTTGCGGAGGACGAATCCGACGTTGCTGATGAGGGCGCCCCAGAGGCCGGCGGGGCTGAACGCGACCTCGGTGACGGCAGCGAGGGAGCATCCCGCGACGATGGGGAGGACGGCGAGCCAGACGTGGAGGGGGTAGAAGTAGCCGTGGAGGGCGGAGATGGCGACGGAGAAGACCGGCTCGGCGGACTTGATGACGTGGGTGAAGGAGACGGCGGCGTGGGAGAAGGAGACGCAGGCGGAGATGTGCCCGATGGCGTGGAAGAGGGCGGGGCCGAGGAGTGCGGCGAGGAATCGGCGGGAGGCACGGGGGCGGGGCTGGATGCCGGTGGCCCAGAGGGCGGCCATCCAGAGGGAGCCGAGAAGGAGCTGGAAGGAGGCCAGGAGCCAGGGGTAGGGGAAGAGGTTGAGCACCTTCTTGTTGTAGATGTTGAAGACCACGTTCTGGACGTACCACAGCCCGAACACCAACCCCAGCTGCACCCTGCTGCCCTCCTTCTTCTTCGTAACGGCATCTCCCTCCTCTTTTCTCGCTCCGCTTGATACAGGGTTGCTCTGAAGATCCGACGGCTCCTCCTCCTCCTCCTCATCATCATCATCATCAAAATCAACCACCACCACCTCTGCTGCTGCTCCAGGTGTTTTGATCGCATCTCCACTCTCTTGTTTCTGTCCTGGCAGTGACGGTGCGATTAACCTCGACTGCTCTGCTTCTGGTGTTGGTTTTTGTTCAGGGGTGGTGCTAGTGGTATTGGGTTGGGATTCTTGTCCTCTCTGTACTTGTTCCGCTGCAGTAGAGGAGGTGTCATCATCGGAGCCGGGGACAGCAGCAGCGGCTCTGGGGATGCGTATGTGGGGCCTAACTAGGATGGTGCGTCCTGTGGTGAGAGGAGGTGGGGTGAGTTCGTGGCTGTTGAGTCCAGTGGCGAGGGAGCGGATCCGGGTGTGGGGTCGGATGGCGAGTTTGGATGGACGGTGGTGGTGGTGGTGGTGGGGAGGTGGCTGCAGGGTGTGCACAAAGGAGAGCATTGCTGGGGTTGGTTGGTTTGTTTTTTTTTTTTTTTGGCTCAAAACTATTGGGGGGGGGGGGCGGGCAGCAAAGGACGAAGAGAGAAGGGATCGCGGTTGAGAAAGAGAAAAAAAGAAATGGTGGAGCTTTTATAATATCAAGCAAAATAATGAGAGAGAGAGAGAGAGAGAGAGAGAGAGAGAGAGAGAGAGAGAGAGAGAGAGAGAGAGAGAGAGAGAGAGAGAGAGAGAGAGAGAGAGAGAGAGAGAATAAACGAATGAATTATTATAGAAAAAATTAGAGGATGGCATGTGAGGTAATTATTCGACATGTGAAGAAGCTGGCGGATCTAATATCTCTCTCTCTCTCTCTCTCTCTCTCTCTCTCTCTCTCTCCACTCTATGGAGGATAATACATCGCGATGCACGGGCAGACAGCGCGTAAGGATCAAGTCTATGAGATACCCTTTACATATGTATTCCAGTCTAGAACAATACGTACTAAGGATGGCAATGGGTTGAGTTCGGTTTTTAAATTTCTACTGTAAACGGGGAGGATTTAGACCGGGCTTATTCAAAAATCATAAAAATCAATTTTCATACTTGCCTATTCCTAATACATACTATCCTACTGTGGGTGCAGAGATCACCCTGCAGATGGGGATGACAACAGGTCAGGTTTGGGATGGGTCAGGCCATCCCGACCACATTCCGCTAAGAAATATCGTATCCCAAACCCACCCGTGTTGGGTTTGAATGATCAAATCTCAAACCCGTCCCACTCAAACTAGTAAAAACCCAAATCCGTCCCATCTCAAGTATGTTTATGCATAACAAGTCCAAGCTAGTTGATTATATGTTGAACTAAACATATTTTTGTTATAAGAATCAATAAACATATTGAGAATTAAATTAATTATAACATAAAACAACAGTTTTAATGTTTTTGTTAAACATATATATATATATATATATATATATATATATATATATATATATATATATATATATATATATATATATATATATATATATATATATATATATTGAATGAATTAAACAGATGCACTACAATGATAATGTATAACTTACTACACGTTTACAACCAGTTAAGCAGAAGGTATGAGTTGTATTATCTCCTTAACTATAGTATTGGTAAAATATAAAATAGAATATTAAACTACATCCGAATAAATTATCAAACGACAAATATATATATATATATATGCTATAATGCGGCATGCGGTAAGTGCGGCACCTCATCGCAGCCGTCTGATGCACCGCTGCGTGCATGCGATGCACGCAGCGCGTGCATCAGACGGCTGCAATGCGATGCCGCACGCACCGCATTATAGCATGCCCATATATATATATATATATATATATATATATATATATATATATATATATATATATATATATATATATATATATATATATATATATATATATATATATATATATATATATATATATATATAGAGAGAGAGAGAGAGAGAGAGAGAGAGAGAGAGGTATGCTTGGTTGCGCTGTGCGCTGCCGGGCGAATATGCGCTGCGGAGCCTAGACCGTCCGATTGAATCGGATCAGACGGCCCGGAAACCATCCCGCTCCCGCTCCCGCACCGCACCGCAGGCTGCACCGCACCGCACTGCCGATCCCGCACCGTCCGATCGGGTTTTGATTTGAGATCGAGCGGCATCTACAGCTTTCGCTATTATTGTCGCGGCTACAGTAACAGCGAAAACTGTTACTGGTCATTCGATCGAAAAGGATAGATGGAAATCGAGTGGCCAGTAACAGTTTTCGCTATTACTGTAGCGGCTACAGTAACAGCGAAAACTGTTTCTGGCCGTTCGATCGAAACAGATTGATGAAAATCGGACGTCCAGTAACAGTTTTCGCTGTTACTGTAGCCGCTACAGTAACAGCGAAAGCTGTAGATGCCGCTCGATCTCAAATCAAAACCCGATCGGACGGTGCGGGATCGGCTGTGCGGTGCGGTGCAGCCTGCGGTGCAGTGCGGGAGCGGGATTGTTTCCGGGCCGTCTAATCCGATTCAATCGGACGGTCTAGGCTCCGCAGCGCATATTCGCCCGGCAGCGCACAGCGCAACCACGCATACCTCTCTCTCTCTCTCTCTCTCTCTCTCTCTCTCTCTCTCTCTCTCTTTATATATATATATATATATATATATATATATATATATATATATAGAGAGAGAGAGAGAGAGATGTTAAAATGTGGCGTGCGGTGTCGCATCGCCGCCTTTTGATGCGCTGCTGCGTGCATCGCACGCACCGCAGCGGTGCATCAGACAACTGCGGTGCGACGCCGCACCCACCGTACGCTGCAGTCTAACACGCCTCTCTCTCTCTCTCTCTCTCTCTCTCTCTCTCTCTCTCTCTCTATATATATATATATATATATATATATATATATATATATATATATATATATATATAGGGTCAGGTTCAATGGACACTGTTTTTGCACTCAATTTTTTACACCGATTTTCAAAACCATTAGATAGAGGCTTCAGAATTTCTTGATTTTTTGTGAGTATATTCACCTTATCCTAGATAGCACGTCCACAAAAAATTAGAACATTTTAAAGCCTCTAAGTACATCGAAACTAAAAGGCTTTGTCGACCGTCCATTTTAATCATTAATTTGAAGAGCACATTTAATAAGTCTAGAGGCTTTAGAATGTGCTGATTTTTTGTGGATGTGTTATCTAAGACAAGATTATTATGCTCACAAAAAATCAAGAAATTCTGAAACCTCTATCTAATGTTTTAAAAATCGGTGTAAAAAATTGAGTGCAAAAACAGTGTCCATTGAACTTGACCCATATATATATATATATATATATATATATATATATATATATATATATATATATATATATATATATATATATATATATATATATATATATATATATATATATATATATATATATATATATAGAGAGAGAGAGAGAGAGAGAGAGAGAGAGAGAGAGAGGAATGTTACAGTGAGCTGTGAGCTGCATGTTTAGAAAGTGAGCTGTGGGTATTTTGAACCCTGTAAGAGTTTTAGAATTTGATGAAATTTGGTAAGAGTGTTGTCTAGGGTAAGATGATCATCCTCACCAATTTTCATCAAATTCCAAAACTTCTAGGGGGGTCAAATGATCGAAGCAAAATCTGCCGTCGACAGTCACCGTTAAAATCTGCAGATTTTACTTAGACCATTTGACTCCCCTAAAAGTTTTGGAATTTGATAAAAATTGGTGAAGATGATCATCATACCCTAGACAACAGCCTCACCTAATTTCATCAAATTCCAAAACTTTTAGGGGGGGCAAAATACTCGCAGCTCATTTTCTCCTACCGCAGCTCACAGCTCAAACAGCCCTCTCTCTCTCTCTCTCTCTCTCTCTCTCTCTCTCTCTCTCTCTCTCTCTCTATATATATATATATATATATATATATATGGGTCAAGGTAGGCTAATCCCGACCCCGTCCCAAACCTGGGTTTTGTTTCGTAAATTCCAAATCCAATTAGTTCCTTCCCAAACCTGGCTCAAATGGGTCGGGTCGGGTTTCCCATTTAGCTCATCTCGTTGCAATCCCTACCTGCAGTAGCTGTTTCTTGTTTACAGTAACCAGGAAATCCGATCACAAATTCAAGCTTTTTTTCCATTAAAATGACAGCTTCAAAAATGCATCTCAAATCTCAGGTCAGCAGAATATACCTCCGGTTTGTTATGCCTCGTGAAATCTGAGCCACCGCCTCAAAGTTCCAGATTAAAAAGGCAATGAGGAGAAAACGATTCAAAAGGGCTAAAAAAAAAAAAACTTGGGGACTTTGTGAAAACCCTTTTTAAGAGAGATGCTTTTAAGCTCCAGCCCCAACAATTAGTTCATTTGAGCTCAAACCCCTGTTGAAAAGATTTTTATATCAAGTCATTGTTGACTTTTTCAGCCCTTATCAAAAGACAAAACTACCTCTACAATTATCCCACATGCATCAGAGCAGCAATAGTGTGTACAGTGATTGCTATATTGATTCCATTGTAGCAATGATTTTAATCAATCGCTACAGTGATTTCACTGTAGTAACCGAATTGTTACTTCACAATCATTAATTTGCTAGTGATTTTAGAGTAATAATTCGGGCTTTAGAGTAACAATTCAGTTGCTACATTGATTGCATTGTGACTACAATGATTTTACTGTAGCAATGGATTGTTACTCTTAAAAACCCAAATTATTACTACAGCAGCTGCAATGATTCTAGAGTAACAATTCTGATTGCTACAGTAAAACCATTGTATCTGCGACAATGATTTTACAATAGCAACCGAATTGAAATCATTGCTACAGTAAAATTACAGTGGCACTACATTAAAATCCTGTAGCAAGCACTATAGCCACTATCACCGAAATCTTGTAGGGAGTACATTTGAGTGAAAACTGCTAATGTAGCAGATGAAGGACAATCCTGAGCTATAGTTCCTGTTTCTTCTGGTGAGAACTTCAAATCCATTGCAGCAGGACTAGATTTATTCATTTATAGTGAGATTTTTAAAATCTGACTCAGATGTACTCTAACAGGGCAATCATATCAAGAATCAAAGAACACCAAACTATCCAAAGTCTCAGCATCCCTCAAGTTTGACAGAACAATTATGAAACAATCTTTTAAAACCCACAGGACGTGGATCACCAAACAAAATAAAAAAAATGCAAGGCATATACAAACCTGAAAGGCAAGGGTAGATATATAAATGGCAAGAGAAGAAGAAAGAAAAAAAAACTCACATAAAGAAAAGAAGCAACCTGTACAAAAAGATTTGGGAGCTGATGCAGGCGAGGGGATAATCATGACAACCCGTGGGCCTCTATCACCTTACTTGCAGGAGCTTTGTCCCGCCGCTCCACATACGCAGATGGAAACCACCCAGCCTTACCCTTGCATTCACCTTCTGACCATCCATTTGGTGCTACCTGTATTTCATCACAAAACCACACATTTCATTGTAAGATAGCTTATGATGCTTTTGTTTTTCCCCTTCCCTTTCTAAAATCATGTTATCTGCTCCTCTACAATTGTTAATAATAACCATCTCATTAGGGCCAATGGGCCAAGTATTTATAGTATCCTCATGTGAGACTTCTATACAAAAAGAAGGATATGTGACTATACATATGACTAACACCCCCTCAAACTCACAGTGGATCAAACACCGAGAGTTTGCTGATAAAAAATCGAAACCGAGGAGTCGTCAGTGACTTCGTGAAGAAGTCAGTGATCTGCTTTGCAGAGAAAACATAAGGTAGAGACAATATGGGCCACATAGCATCCTCGGGTGTAGTATCAATCGATCTCGATGTGCTTCGTCCTCTTGTGGAAAACCGGATTGTCAACACTCTATATAGCGCTTCGGTTATCGCAGTAAAGAGTTGTAAGTCCAGATATCTCAACACCTAGATCCCCAATGAGACGTCACAAGTGAACAATCTCTTTGGCGGTGGTAACCGTAGACTTGAACTTTACCTCCGTGCTGGAGAGAGAAACAGCTTCTGATTCTTGCTCCGCTATAAGATAAGAGAATCTCCATGAAACGTAATCAGTAGTCGAGCGATCCCCAGCCCAGTTAGCATCTGAATAAGCACGTACGACCATAGAGGAGATCGAGGATAGACCAAGTAATGGTGCATGGAAGGTACCAAAGAATCCGTAGGAGGGCACCGTAAAGAGTATAGTGAGGACCCTCAACAAACTGACTGACGATGCTGACTGCATGGCCAACATCGGGCTTGGTGATGTAGAGGTAGAGCAATTGACCGACTATTTCACTGAAACGAGTAGGATCCGAAAGAGACTCATCATCTATAGGTCGGAACTTCACGTGAAGCACGGAGAGCAGCTAAACTGAGGATGTCAACATTATATTTTTGCTGGGAGAACAAAATCCCTTGTTTGCCCTAAGCAAACTCAAGGCCAAGAAAATAATGTAGAGGGCCAAGATGCTTCATCTGAAACTGGCTCTGGAGATGCAGCTGAACCGAGTCTATGACATTTAAGTAGTAATCAGTAAGAATCATATCATCTACATAGAGGAGAAGGATAGCCCGGCCCTATGGTGAGGACCGCACAAACAAAAAGTGGCCTTGAGAGCTCTGGACGAAGCCGACCTCTGTAACTGCTCGATAAAAGCGCTCAAAACAAGCTCGAGGGGCTTGCTTGAGCCTGTAGATGACTCGGCGGAGGAAATAGATATGCTGAGGAGTGTTGAAACCCAGAGATGCTGCATGTAGACAATCTCAGAGAGATTACCGTGAAAAAATGCATTCTTCTCATCCATCTGGAGGGGCGATTACCGAGCAACAACGACTGCTAGGAGAGTCCGAACCGTGGTCATCTGAGCATGAGAGCAAAAATCTCATCGTAGTCGATCCCGTACTCTTGAGTAAAGCCCTTAGCAACAAGGCGGGATTTATGCTGCTTAATGGAACCATCAGGTCGATGCTTGACCTTTAAGACCCACTTGCAGCTAATAGGCTCAACACCTGCCTGTAAGGGAATGACGTCCCAAGTCTGAATCTGCTCAAAAGCCTAAAACTCCTCGGTCATGACTTGCCATCACTGGGGGACTACAGTGCCTCTCGATAAGATCCAGGCTCCTAGTCAGTATGAAGAGCAGTGCGGTAGGCATGGAATTGAAAAGAGTAAGCAGTGACTACAGCAAAATAAAAACAGTCAGGATAGTAACCGAAATGGTTAGGTGGGCGACCCTCGCATTAGGGGTAACGAGGAGGATAGTGAGGATCCACATCTATCAGAGACAGGCCGGTCGAAGCAAGGGAAGTATTAGTGGAGTCAACTTCAAAAAGTGGCGAGGTTTATGGCTAGGCAGTAGTGGGACGAGAGTACACATGAGGAAAGGGAGATAAATAGACGAATGAATGACGTGGGATGTACTGTCAGATGAGGAAAGAGAAGAGGAGACAGGGGAAGCAACGATAGCCACAAGAGGTAGAGGCTCAAGGAAGGCAACGGGAGGAGTGACTGCGGTAATGGGAAGTAATGGTGATGGTGCAGATAGTAGAGACGAAAGGAAGGGAGCATCCGAGCAGGAGTCTCAAAAAAATTGAGATCATGAGACTGCAAAGTAGTAAGGAACATCCTCGATGAAGTAAATATGACGAGCGATGCAATGACGACCAGCCAAGGGATCATAATAACGATACCCCTTGTGCTCAGAGCTGATCCTCAAGAGGACGCACTTCGCTGACTTGGCGGACAGCTTGGTGCGCTCATAAGAGGGAAGAATGACAAAGCATGTGCACCTGAAAGTACGAAGCATGATATAATCGGGTGGAATGTAGTTAAAGCGCTTGTGAGGAGACGTAGACTGGATGGAGGAGGCAATGATGATGAGGTTAACAGAGGTCAAAATGACCTCTGCCCAAAAAGTGTGGAGAACGAAGGAAGAGAGGAGCTGAGCACGAGCAGTCTCGAGGATGGGATTGTGCTTACTCTCGGCAATCTCGTTCTACTCATGAGTATGAGGACATGACTGCTAAAAAATGGTCCTCTCAGACGAAAGAAGGGAGTGCATCGTAGAGGAGAGGTACTCGCGGGCGTAATAAAACCAGATGGTCTTGATGCGAGTATGGAACTGAATGTGGATCATAGTGGTGAAGGTTTGGTAGATCTCGAATATCTCGGAGCGGTGGTGGAGGAGATAGACCCAAGTGTAGAGAGAGCAATCATCAATAAAACTGACATAATAATGAAAACGAGACATGGAAGGAAAAGGAGCTAGCCCCTAAATGTCAAAATATAATAAGTCAAAATAATGACATGACATAAACAAACTAAGAGAGAAAGGAAGGGCCGAGTGCTTGACTTACAAGCCGTACAAAATGAGAGAGGAGTCTCAACCTAAAGCTCCAGATTGGAAAAGGCTCTTAAGTCGAGGCTTTGACACATGACCTAACCTTTTATGCCATAGGTCAGCATCAGATGTGGTGACACCACAGAAAACTGGTAGAGGGGTGGCAGGAAGGTGAAGGTACTCCAGATGGTACAATCTGTTGGCCCCACAAGCAAAGCCAATTCTCTAGCCAGTACGTGGATTCTACATAATATAATAAAAGAAGGTAAAAGAAACAGTCAGTCCAAAGTAGCAAAGATAATTAATGGAGATAAGATTCATGTAAATCTGAGGTGCATGCATAAAAAAGGGTAAGATAAGTAGCATGTGGGATCGGAGTTGGTGGTGATGACCAGACTACATGATGGCCAGAAAAGAACCATCAACAATGTGAATCGGTTGGACGTGCAATGCAGGCTGGTAGACAATGAGCACAAAAGCATCAGGTGTCATGTGGGGCAAGACCCTGGAGTCTAAGATCCAAGTGGCATGGATACCGACGTGACAGAGAGGGCAGACACTGGAGGTGCCAATATAGCTGACGGAGCTAGAGGCAGCAAGCACCGAGACTATCGCACGAGTGCAGGCCGCACCTGTAGGACGAGGAATAGGGACATAGCCGATAACACCAACAAAGCAGAGGGGCAGAGGGACTTGGTAAGTGGTCACAGTGCATAGGCGGCACATAGGCCTACAGGAAGCTCGAGGCAGAGGGGCAGGGTTGGTAAATCGAGAAGTCGAAACATCGAGACAACCACGGGAGATCGGAGAGTCACTCGGAGAAGAGGACCGCAAAGGAAAGGACCGACAACTGCCGAAGGCACGGACGAGTGAGAGAGGTGTCGTGCGAGAGGTCCAGCGACCGGCGAAACTGCGGACGAGATAGAGGCACCGCAATAGAGAGGGCCGGTGATCGACGAAGATATAACACCTGGCGTGCAGAGTGCACATGGAGAAAATGGCCAGAAACACCCACAAAGCTTAAGGACGAAGGAGCTCAGCGGAAGGTCATAATATCAAACGAGATCATGATGATCATCATCGTGCAACGATGAAGAGATGCAAAGGCGAGGGTGGAGGTACCCTCTGAAGCACTTTAGAAAAGGTTGGAGAGGTGCCTGGTGCCCTAGAGCCCCAAAGAAACAAGTTATCTGGGATCCAGAAATAAGGTGGGTGCCCGATCTACGGATATATAGATTTAATCCTCTATCTGGGTGAAGAAATATGGGCATGGGTGTCTAAAAACTGATTCTGGGTGCCTGATCTAGTTAAAACCTCTCTAGGTGCCTGATCTCAACACTTACCTCGTGTGAAGTAGATGCGTGCAAACGATGCAGGTTATCAATCAAAACTTTGAGCGGTCGCCAGGGCCAAGTGAGACGACGGTCAAACCGGCTCTTTCAACTTCTTGAGCTGTTGCTGCAGCCACGGTGCCTTCAAGTTACTGAGGCGGTGGAGCTTGTCACAAAGAGGACGCATCGTCGTAGGTAGAGCTCATCTCGATGCCCGAATTTGGTGGAGAGGTAGCTCGCAGTCAAGGAGAAGCTGCACGGAGGGCTCGTCGTTGAAAAAAGTGAGGCAACGACACTGAAGATGCGACTCGAGGGGCCGACGACCATGTCCATCTGGTGGTCCAGCAGTAGATCTCATCAACTGCCGAGAGGAGATCGGAGGAGCAGGAAGGAGAAAGTCGTTGGATCCATATCACATCTCATTGGTATCTGGTTGTCGGAGGAGCTCTCGTCGTGAAGTTCGAAGATGGCAGAAGAGCTGTCCATAAAAGAGCAAATCAACCGAAGGGGATCTCGATGATCGACGAACGTTGCTCTGATACCATGTTACCTATAACCCTAGGTGGGAGAGAGAGAGAGAGAGAGAGAGAGAGAGAGAGAGAGAGGGTTCTGGAGGAGAAGGAAATTCTCATCCAATTAGGGCCAAGTATTTATAGTGTCCTAATGTGAAGCTTCTATACAAATGAAGGATATGTGGCTATACATATGACTAACACCAATAATTGGAGGCCACTAGTTGTGGGATAGCCGCACATGCACTCACCCCAACTCCCAATCAGGATTGGATGCCGTTTGTCCTTTTAGGGTGAGTGCATCGAACGGCACCCCATCTCCTTTTATTGAAGACGACTTCAACTCCCATGTCCTTAATTGCGGGTCACGGATTCTAACTATAATGAAAAGTTATTCAAGTATATTGGCATTTGAACAAATCCAACTATAATTCTATAGGAAGCAAATGCAAACCCCATTGATTGAATAAGTACCTGACGGACTACAACATAATCACCAACGGAGAGACCTAGCTCGCCATCTGCTTGAGCATCAAATGGGTGAATAACCTGCATGATGAATAGCAAAGAACAAAAGTTGACTTTAAAGTAGTCAGATTACCTATTATTGGTTAACAAGTTGATATGACATTGCAATTGACAGTGAACTAAAGTTTGAGATTGAACAGCAAGATTTCAACAACATTGTAGATCTCTGACCCATTATATCTCATATTAATATTCTTGAATAACTTAGTGCTCCAATCCCCTCTCTCTCTCTCTCTCTCTCTCTTTCTCTCTCTCATACGTACCCTTTAGGGAGTCAGAATATGTACCATCGTTTAGATATGTCCTCCATCTATCTATAGAAAAGGTTTATAAATTTGCCATCCTTTTTTCATAGTATAGTCTATGCAGCGTTTCTTAATATAGATGTCTTTTCAACAAGAATGACCGCACTAATTTAGGTGGAGGCCTTACCTCTACAATAAAATACATGGTATGCTGACCATTTGCTGGGAGATCATCAGATTGATTGAACCTAGGATCTTCATTTGCAGTTTGAGAATGGACACGAGTGATGGTTGTTGACTGAGGCACGGATTCAGTATGTTGCTTCACTCGAACCATCTACCACAAACATAAATGCAGTACTTCATTAAGCTACCTTGTTTGTAGATTACAAAAAAAGCAAGCAATAAAAGTTGACCGCTGCAATTAAGGAACAAGATTCTCCTAATTCATTTATTTCAGTCTGGTTGGGATGTGGGAACACATACCTCAGCATGGAGCTTGTCTAGGATACCAGCAACATTATGATGATAAGATCTCCCAGCATCAACCTGATATTGAGCAACTATAAGATTATTCTGTAAACCACACAAGGGGACAAATTCAAGCACATACTAATGTCTAGATAAGTGATGCAGCCTGACCTGCATCATCAGTTGTACAAAGACGTGCAGCTGAAGGAGATGCCTTTTCGGGGGTTTTTCGGATTGTCGTGCAGGGTTGTCCACAACCTCATTCGGGGGTTTTTCGAATCAATCCGGGCTTTTCAGTTTTCAACTTGCCTTTGGTAATACTTGCTTAGGATTGCTAGAACTATTGATAAACTGCGTATATTTCTTCTCAACTTGTGCACTATTGCACTATATTGATAAACAGCTTTTCAGTTTTCAACTTGCCTTTGGTAATACTTGCATAGGATTGCTAGAACTATTGATAAACTGCTTATATTTCCTCTCAACTTGTGGATTATTGCGCTATATTGATAAAGATACCTAGTTGTTGATTAAAGAGCGTCTTAGAGGGTTAGGATTGTAGTTTAGCTTACTAGTACCTACATCAATTAGGGATACTCATCATAGCAAAATATTATTTGAATGATTATATAAAAACATGTATTCTACATTGTTAGAAGGCATAAGCCACAATTATGTTATTCATTGTCTTCCACTAACTCATGCCTTATCAGGTTGCCTATATTTACTCAAGGTACCACACATGTAGTGATGCACCATACGACCCTTTTGCTTCCTCTCCACTCTATCCAAGTACCTATTTTCCACTCTTCTTACAACTTTTATTCTTCCCTTTCTTTGACTTTTCGTTTGCTCGAGACTATGCGGATATTTGTATCCCCAAGGGGTGATGGAAATGCTATCACTTGTGGAACCAAAGATGCCCCAATGTTGGTTTATGTATGCAATAATTCTACAATGAGATGATCAAGGACAGGGAAGATTTGAAATCAAACCACCCAAGGAGAAAATCTAGGTAGTGGGTTTCATTGCTATAAACGTTAAAATCCTAGCGAAGCAACAAAAGAATGGTCATAAGGTCAGAACCTTACAGCCTAAAATTCATTGATAAGAACACACACAGACTAAATATTCTTGACGAATAACAAGAAAACATGTGAAGGGAGAGCCTCAAGTTACTATGATGATCCCTAATCACCTGTAGAGTGAACGAGTTGATATGGGAAGTACTGAGGAGAAGGGTGATCTAGTAGCAGCAGGGAATCAATAGGTCCTTTATATTTGGAAAGTGGTAACGCAAGTTTATGAAACATTTTGGAATCTTGAAGAACATTGGACATCAAGACAATGGAATGCCTCCCGACATTGGCAAAATTCCCAAGAGAGAAAACAGGGATGGTGTTCGAGGTAGCTAAATCCACTACTGGGGCTTTATGTAAACTGAGATTGTATCCAGCAGAGCAACCAGAAAGAGGATCTCATCTAGACAATCCGATAAAGATCAGAATAATTTTAATGTAAATGTGATTAGATAATCCTCTGTAATGAGAGTGGATTTTCATGAGTTAAGTATGGGCGAAAGAAAAGTTTGTGATTTGCATCAAATGCAACCGCTACCAGATTTGAAGTTAATTTTTGAACGGGCAGTCATCATGCAGAACTGGAGAGGGGGAACAGCTATGGCGGGGAAAGTGGATCAGTAATAAATCAAACAATGTGATGGGAGACATTAGGACTAGAGTGAGAAATTAGAAATTTCTCAAAGCTCCTTAACAAGGGAGTGTTCATTGAGGGACACGCAAAGCTACAGTAGCTGTGTAACTGTGTTAGCTTGGGATGACAATGGAGTGAGCAAGTACGGGAGCAGATTTTCAAGCTGAACTAGATAAATAACAAACAGAGACAACTCATAGCAATTACAGGTAAGGCCGGTCAAGAGATAATGGAGTCAGGAAGCAGAGTTTTAAAAAATCCATCCAGGGCGAGCTCTCCCAAAAAGTCCCAGGGCAAAAAATCTAGTGTATGCCTAATTGGCTGGGCGCACGCCCCGAGTGTGTAATGAGTGGCTTTTGTGTATGTGCCTAAAATTAAGCATAGAGCGTGCCTTTTAATCATCAATATGTCTACCAATTCTAAATCTCAATTTATGTATATGTAAGATAGGAGTGAAGACAAGACAATCAAATCGAACCCTACTTAGGAACCCATAGACCAAAAGGAAGTGTGTGTGTGCACGTGTGGTGGGTGGGTGTTCGGGGGGGAGTGTTCATGGTAGAACCTTCCCCGACATAAATATACTGGATGAAGATAATGATATGGATGAGAATGAGTTGATGAAATCTTGCGTTGTGTTATAGCCAGAGGAAGGTTTTTCTAATTGAACTTACTTGAATTTGGATTGTATGCACATTTGACACTATACTTGGGAATTGGATTAGATCACTGATGAATCATGAAAAACAATGATATGTTTGTTTCAAACTATCTTTTTGCCTGCTAATTATTTTATCATCCATGTTCGTAGACCTAGCACGCACGCGTGTGGGCGCGTGCTCTCACACATCCACATAGTGGGTCAGGATGGAGGGACACTGTTTTTGCACTCAAACTTTTACACCGATTTTCAAATCATTAGATAGAGGTTTCAGAAGTAGTTGATTTTTTGTGAGCATAATCACCTTGTCTTAGATAACACATCCAACCACGACAACCCCACCGACCACTACCCCGACTCTCAGCTTCTTTTTTGCTCTCGCTAACCGTGTGTGTGTGTACACGCCCTAAGTGTGCGAAAGATGATGCTGGTAATCAGGAACTGCTCTGTCAACCTGCACCTCTCCCCTCACTCCCTCTCTACGACTCTCCTTCACTCCGAGTGAGTGACGTGCGAGGGTAGAGGGTGCGAGTAGGGGTGTGCATCGGTTCGAAACCATCCTATTTAGGCAAAACCCAATCCGATCCAAACCAAACTGAGATTGGAATCTAATCCAATTAAAGTCGGTTTGGATTGGATTGGATGGTTGGTTCTTTGGCCATATGCTTATTGGGCTTTTTTTCCCTTCTATTAGGACCTAGTTTCAACTTGAAAAAATAAGAATTATTGTCAAATCATTAGGCCTAAATAAGACTTTTAACTGATTTTGAGTCATCCTACAATATTGCAAAGGTTGTTGGTAGCAAAGGGTATATGGGAACATATGGTATATTTAATAAAATATTATATGTATATACATATGTCAGTTCGGTTCAGTTTAGGTCGGTTTTCAATTTACAAATCCGTCAACCGATCCAATCATATCAGTTTTTAAAAAACCCAATCCAATCTGATCCATTGAGCGTGTCAAAACTTATCAAAATTGGTCGGTTTTGTTTGGTTTGGTCGGTTTGGTTTGGATCATGCACACCCCTAAGTGTGAGTGAGTTTGGGAGTAGTGTGCACATGAGAGCGCCAGGAGCTGCAAGATCTAACAAGCACCCTTCGCATTTGCGCCTCTCTCCTCACTCAATTAAGGCAAATGGAGAAAAGATGAGGTTGGATTAACTCTGAACTTGAGGGTATTTGAGACACTGACTAAAGGCAAACCATGGCAAAAGTCTATCCGGTAACACTAGGTGAAAGTAAACTATGAATATACATGGATTATTCCTCCCAAATCGATGTCAATTAACCTGAGGGGCTGATTTGCACAAGTAACATAGTTTATGAGGGGTTTGATGTAGGCTCCGATAAGGCGCACTACAATCTTAAATCTTTAGGGTTTCTCTTTGGTCAACAAATTAGGGTTTAGTTATTAATATGGCGCCATATAACTCTTATCACAAACTTAAGTTACTACGCATTCAACATAAACATGGATTAAAACCTAACAAGTTATGAATCTTATGATGCAATTATATCACGACAACAAAATTCAGCACACAATAATATGTATCGCAACAATAGATAACTAATTTAAAAGAGGACCATGCATCAGATTTTAATAAGAAATAGGACTATGAATGCTTGCTAGGGTTGCCGATAGACTAAGCATAGCAAATAAGATGATTAGGCATATTTGGGGCTTCAACTAGGAATGGAACAAAGGTGTATACGACTGCGATGCAGAGTGGAGGCGATGAAAAAAGGTGGAAAAGATGCGGAAGCGAAGGAAAAATAAAGAAAATGAGTAATAATGCCTGGGGTTTCTGCCGTGGATCGATACGAGGATGCGTCGATGATCCCGCTCACGGAGCAAGGCCAGATATCGAGAGAAGCCGGATCTTTCGGAAGAACAAATCAAGCTTACGCGAGGCAAAGTCGCGGATCGTCTCGAGGCGAAGTCGAGGAAGCGGCGGGGGTCAGGGACACGTGTCTCTCCCGGAAGCTCTCACACGGAGACACAAATTTTAGCAAGCACCAGTGTTTTAAAAACCGGACTGGACCTAGTGGTTCAACTGATTTGGACCGGAACCGGAACATGTTTCAGTTCGGTCTTTGAATAAACCGGTTTGTATGGTAACACAGGAATCAAACATTGCCATTGAAGAATTTAGTAAATATCTATTTTAAAAATTATTTTTTTCATACGGTTCAAACGGTTGAACCACCGGTTTGAACCGATTTGGACCGAACCGGATGCCTTTTTGGTTGACCTTTGGGTCCGGTTTTGAAAACACTGGCAAGCATCCATATCTGAATTCTTCTTCTTTCTTTTCTTTTTTGTAAAACTAGGGTTTCCCAATGGATGGTTTGGATAAAAAAAAAACAAAGGATAATGGTGGGGATGTGTTTGGCCAAGATAGGAAAGAAAAAGAGAGAGAAATAAGGAAGAAATAGAGAGAGAAGAGAGGGGAGGCATGGGGGGTCGATTGCCTCGGGGTTCCGTGCGAACAAGGGGACGGAAAGGGGGGGCGCAGGTTGGTCACGGAAAAAGAGAGAGAAGGGAGCGCCATCTCTCTTGGGAAGCCCTATTGGGCTTAAGATAAGCCCAATTAGCTCCTAATTGAAGCTCAATATGACATGTCATCAAAATTTTAAGTTATTTGTCATCTAATCGTCGGTTTCGAGACTTAATCTCGTCGGTCGATACCTCGCAAACACACATACCCAGATTTTATTGATATTATGCAGAAAACTCACCCGGGTCTATATGCAAATATCACTTCAATATATTCAACCAATACAAAAGAGAGAGAAAGAAACAGCACAACAAAGAGATCTTAAAGTATGATAAATGCTTACCAATTGAACAAACAAAAGCAGGAAAAAAGAAAAAGAAAGTACCATTGCAAGAAGTCGTTGAAATGTAACTTCTTGTTGTTGAGCCTCAACTGACATCATTGCAGCAGTTGCTTCTCTCCCCAGTGCTGATAGAGAACTTTTAAGGTCTGATAATTTTGCTTCTTCATTTTGAAGTTTTAAGGTACTGTCTGCATTGAGACCTACTTCCTTGGATTTCAATTGGCGTCTTAGAACGTCAGCTGTCTGGTTGGTACATTTTCACTTAATTTATTTATAAAATTACTGGTCTTCTACCTCCAAGATTGCAATATATGAATCTATGATAATAAAACTACCTGAGCTTCCACATCCTTTTTGATGCGTTCATAATGGTGGGTCAAATGACGAGCATCCTCTAAAGGAGCTCCCACTATCATTGTCCGTAATGGCTCAAATACCTATAAAGCAATAGCAAAGGCTTAAAAGATTAAGGCATATCAATACATATGAAATAAAAAAAGGAAAGATGACAAAAATAAAATCAATGTGTTAATATAGTGATAAATTAAAGGTTGAAATATTGAACATGCATTCGTGGGCTTCCATGCCATTAGCAAATGAAGTACATGATAAATACATTACAGTACCCACATAATCAGGTCTGGAGTCGCATAATAGATTCTTAGGTTACACGAAAGAGAAATGGATATCTTCAAGAAACAAAATTAAAAAAAAAAAAACGCTTTTAATACAACTTGGTCAAGTATTAAAGAAAGTTCATAAGAAAAGACATGCTGTCAGTGTTGGTGATAGTGCAGTGTGGTGCCAATAGTTGAATAGATAGGTGAAAACAGAGGTGGTGACAATAATCGTGTTGGTGGAACGGTGGTGGAATGCCAATAATAATTTTGTGCCGGTTTTGATGGTGCCACTGTGGGCAGCATTGGCATAAGTTTTGGAGGCAGCGAAGGTAATGGATAGGAAAAGGCAGTAGCAACAACGGTGGTGGTTGTGGCAGC